>VZTA01020234.1:6106-23934 GCA_013398855.1 Mohoua ochrocephala
TACAGTTTCTGGCAGATATTGTCTTTATAGTAGATGGAAACACAGAAATACTGTTACGCTTCATGGTTCCTAATGAATTTTGATTAAAAACTAAGAAAAAGGAATTACAATCCAGTAGTTAAATACCATATATAATTATTAAAAATAAAAATAAAATTTGCTGCACCACAACTCTCGACCAGAACACGACCCTTCACAGTATTTAAAGAAATTGCTATGAGGCACAATCTTGAGGAAAGAAAGGAAAATATTCTTGGTTTCATCAGGTAAAAGTTGCTTGAAAAGGAAGCAACAACCTCATAAAAAGTGGAACTGGCATTCAGAATTCACCCGGAGTGGTTCCTCTTCTAATGAACTCCCTGGTCAGCTCCAGCCTGAAGGTATAAAGAGAAGGCAGCTGTGTATCTACCACAGTTCTCTGCATCCACCTCCTTTCCCTTGTCCGAAGCCCCTCTCTGACTAGATCCCTCAGGAGCCAGGTACGCCCCAACTTTGCTCATCTGTTGTTTGGTGCCTCTCTGTGTGACAAGGAAGGTGCCTTTTCCCTGGGATCCTTCTGGGAAGCTGCTGCCCTAGTCTTTGGTATGTGGAACTTTTCTGGGCAGGACAGGCATGTTCTGTCTTGGGAGGGCTTTATTTGTTTTGCCACTGAGTTGCACCAAGCATGGGACAAGACTGTCCTACTCCTGATTTATATGGTAAGTTCCATGTGAAAGGAATAGGGAGATAGTGATTCTGGCTTATATTAAAAAAGGCCCTTTAGTACTGATGTGGTCCAAGGTATGTACAGATTTTTTTTAAGCCTCCCTTATGGATGCTTGCTGTCCTATAAGAGCTGTATGAACAGGCTGAAATGCAAAAGACAATCAGGCCTCCAGTAGTAATAAAGTGAAATAACTGGATACACAAAGAATTTATTTATTGGTAAAGGGCAACAGCTATGAAACTGTGTTTGGCGATGCTGCCACTCACAAAACACAGAATATCTCATTCTTCTTCAACAGCCGTAGGAACACAAGGAGATGTTTGCAAGTTTTGTCGCAGGTGCTAATTTCTGCTTATACCTTGGTGCTTTTAAAAGATTTCGTGAAACCTTTAAGGAGGTTTTAGGTCAATTTGGAAAGATTCGCCTACTGAACTACTGATACTGGTCTCTTCTGAGATTATCTAGGGAGAGCATAGAGATTTTACATTTAAACAATGACACAGCCAGTTCTTGCAGAGGTCATGAGTGCCAAGGCAAGCAAACAGCACATTGATTTTTATTAATTTCCCATCATCCAGAATTTGCAATGAAATGGAAGTTAAAGTATTGTTCATCTTTGGATAAATCTTAAGGTCAGAAACTGATGAAACACATAGAGGAATGAGAGTCTTGTGTGTTTTGGAACTGCATAAATCCTGGAGATTGTGTTACTTCTGGCTAAACGTTTTTCTGTTCATCTTGAAGGGATACATTTTCCTTTTAGCCTATTAATCTCAGTATATCTTTTTTTGACACAGACCTATTAGGAATTTTAGAGACTACAGTATAGACTCCAGATGCTAGGTGTTCCTTCATCTTTTTGGTACACCCTTTAATCCATAACAACCAACACATTTATTTTATGAGCCCTCACAATCAAGAGAGTCTTAATATCTTTTCTGGCAGGTTTTCTCTCTTTGATTTCACATTATATAGGGGACTGGACAGTTGGAACATACTTTAGAAACTCTCAGAAGTAAATTTTTTGTGGTAAATTCTTTACATCTCCATAGTAAATCCTGTTGTGCTTTTAAAATATGCTCACGGGCACACGTATGGAAGTGTAGCTGCATTATAAACTGCATGATAACACGTGAGATTGTGTGCTGGTTGCGTGTTGTAGGTTGGCAAGGTTGATTGTTTCAGACACAGTGACCAAATCTCATTAGAGACATCCATCAGCCAGGGAGAGCCCCCCTCTTCTGGTTTTGTGACGGTCCCGGTACTCAGCAGTGAAATAAAACACATGCTGATCAAACTGCCCTATGAGCTGGTACTTGTAATATGTCTTTCCTCCATCACTGAGATCTGTTGTGGTGAAAGTAGCCATAGGTTTTCTTCTTCTCTTGGAATTTCAGGCTATAGATTCTTTTGATTTGTTTTATTTATTTTTCTGAACGAGATTGAATTTTGTATTTGTTTTCACTAGCGTGCCCCAGCTGATGATGTTGGGGTTACAGCAGGCTTATGTGAGTGCAACTTTGATTTTGGTTCCCAGCAGGCAGAAAACTTTCCTCCCTTTTTCTTCTTTTTGTGCGTGTGCATGCCTCTGTATCTCCTTCAGAAATGCAACTGTTAGAATTTGTAAATCCTACCAATGAAAAACTGACACACGGGGAAAAGCAAAGATGTTTACCCATCAGTGAGCTAGACAAGCATCTTCATTTCAGTGATTCAGACAACAAATCAAATAAAGAAAGAAACCCTCTGATGAACTCCTCCCTTGCTTCCCTTCATCCAGCTCATCTGATGCTGAAGTGAAATACATTTCTGCAAGTACAGTCAAGCCATAAATTGAACAATGAATATCTTGTCCAGTAAAGCTCATATCCCAGCTGGGGTTTTCAGCAGCTTGAGCAACATTTCTGAGGGGAAGACCTTTATGAAGGAGATTAAGGAGTGCCCGCGTTCAGCAGGCACTTCTCTTTTCCCACATGACTGGAGGAGTAATGACTGTGTGCGAGATCCTGGCTGCTCTCCTGCATGCAGAGAAAAAGAGGCAGTCAGATTCCACGCTATTTATGTTGAGAACATTTGGGAGTGAGTTGGGCTGTACTTTTACATCCCTCTTCAATCACTGCTCTGGGTTGATCAAAAGGTACTGAGATAAGTTTTTGACAGTGGTTTTATGCCTTGCTCTCTTATTGCTTGTATTCCTAAAAATCTGGTCCCTTCTGCTGAAAAGTGCCTGTGTTGTTGTCCCCTGTAAGGGTCATCACGAGAGGGATTTTGTGCTGAATTCTGGTCGAGGCTGTCGCTTCAGTCTCTTACGCAGTCTCTAATAGTGCCAAGGGTACAGAGGTACCCCTGCAGATCTGCTTTGGAAAGCCCTCTCCTAAGGATGTGGTTTGTAGGTGCACCGATGTGAGTCTTTGGTATGCAGTAGAAATGGCAAACAAGACAATTCTAATATGCTGCTCAAGCTGTTGTCTTACCAATTTTTTTACCTGTTCATCCCTCTTTGTTGCTAAATAACTGGCATCTGCATTCAGATTGGCGGTCCTGAGAGGACCCTAGGAAGAGAGCTGAATCCTGCTGAATGTTGTATACTAAAAACAGCCCATGCGTTGCTGCCCAGTTCTTAGGGTTTTTTAAGAAAAAAACTCTTGGATTTTTGCCAGTGGCTTGGAAGGAGGCTGGATTTGGACTACTGCATTTTCTTTCTCAGTCAAGGGACTGTGTCTAGAATTTATTTGGGTATTTTAGTGATGATGAAAATTAGAAAAGGAAGAGTACATGTCAATGTTAGTTTGAAGCTATGATGGTTTAAACCTATTTTTCCTTTTCAAGTAGCTGTGGTATTCCATTCGGTAGCTGCAAATCCATAAGAGCAAACACCTTGGAATCTTTGTGGCTTAAGGTTTGGCATGTTATGTGTAGTGTGCTGATGATACAGGAGGTGGGTCTGCTGTATCTGCACGAGGAAGGGCCCAAACACCCAGTTTTAACATACATCGTAAATCCGCTAATGCTGGAGTTGCCTTCAGTGCTTAAGAAAGAGGCTCAAGACCCAGAGGACCACTGCAGTCTTGAAAGCCAGACATTAAAGCCAGTTAGAGAGAGAAAAATCAGCAAGGAAACAAAGAATCAGGGGGATCTACATTAGACTTTCCCCTTTGCTAAGATGAATGAATGCTTAATTATTAACACCGTTGTCCTGCAAATATAGATGAGGACTGCTCCTGAGCTTTTTGTTTTTTTCATTCTGCGAGTGGTTTTTAGGTTTGAGGACTGGAAAAGCCATGTTGCATTGCCTTTATCCAGTATTTTAGCAGGGAGAGAGGCTTGCATTCACATTTTGACCATGTATTCTCTACACAGACATGGAGAAGCACAGATGTGCAGATAATGTCACCCACATCTTGCCCTAGCTTCAGGACCATAAGCTAATTTTATAACAATTGATGGTGACTTAAACTAATGTTGCTAGGGTGCTGTCAGTGATGCTGAATAAATAGGGAAGGACTTCAGGAGAACAGCAAACAGCAGCTGTGACGACTTTTGTTCTGAAGCTACCTCTGCATGCCAGATTTTACCCTCCAGGCACAGCAGCAGAGCACAACTCCCACCTGTTATCTCTCACCATTGAGGCTTGCTTCTTTCTGTTTAAGTTAGGTTAAATATTTCTCCTTTTCCCAGGATTCAGAGCTCATCAGCCCAGCTGTGGTGCACAGTCTTGAAACACAAAACAGCTGGAGACATAATGTGAACAAAGTTCACCTTTTCTTGTTTACATTTGAAAGCTGCTGCACTGTTTATGGGATGATGCATTTGTTTAAATGAATGTCCAGCTATTATTGATTTTTCATCTCTGCTTTTTTTTTCTTTATGATTGTGTCACTGGTGTCGTGCAGCAGAACTCTCTCGCTTTAGCACACCTGCTCACAAATTGACTGTGGAAAGAATTAGGCCACGTTCTCCCTACAGTTGCTGTGGTGAAACTCAGGCATGGATTTACCCAAGAGACCCCATGGAGTCTCTCTCTTTCCTTTCAGCATCCCCACAGTTCTCTTTGAATTTGCATCAACCTGTTGCACAGCGTAACAAAAAGTCAGCTGGGTATGTAGCTCCCTTTTCTTACTCTCTTTCTCCTCTCCCTTTTGATCAGAGGCACTGCCTCTGGTCCCACTTGCATCCTTCTGGGATTGTGTGAGAGGGAGCGAGAAGCAGGGATAGCAACTGAGAATTTCAACCTCTTCAAGGGTTTGGAGAACTGGTAGCTTGGAGATTGTATACACAGGGTATACGAGTCTCGGTCAATAATTTGACGCTCCCAACAACTTGCATTGAGCTGAGGTTTCAGTCTTAAGAACAGCAGGTAGGAGCAATGGGAATGGAATTACTGAGCACCTGCTACACCTCTCAGAGGATTTTACTTTTCCTGCTCATTTACAATTAATGTCTTGTGTTGTTTTGAATTTGTCTATTCAGCTTCACACTAAGAGGGTAACTTTTATATGTTTGCAGTATTAACGCTGATCCACATTACTGCTATGATCACTTCATATATTTTTACTACTGTCTCAAAAGAGCTATTTGAACCCTTGAAGTTGTGTAGGTCTGGTTCAGGTAAGAGAGAAATTACCCTGGTGCGCAAGTACCGTACTTGAGGCATCAGTGTTAAACATCCGATGATCGCAATTCGTTGGATGAGGCCCTTTTCTGTGGTTAGAAATGGTGCTTCTCCCCACCACCATTGTGGAGTAACTTACTTAGAAGGAAAGTTTCTTCTCTTTTCAGAGAAAAGTTGGCTCATGCCTTAAAACCCGGAGATTTATGTTCTTTAAAATATGTGTGGGTTTTTTAATCCTGTCCAATGTAACTGTAGATGGTCTCCATAGCCATATAAATCCCCCACTGTTCTTTGAATCCAGCTAAAACCTTGGCTTCAGTGAAACCTAGTTGTTATGTGTTCCTCTGAGTTACAGTGAAGCTAATTGTATTTGATATGCCTCCAGTACTCAATACAGGGAATGAACTCGCTTAAGTCCATCCAGAGGACTTACATAGTATAATCCGTGGGTCTTCTCAACAAGTCGGCATTCTCAGCAAGCTAAATGTAAGTACAACCTCTCTCTTTGTTTCTTCTTGGAGGGATAGATCCTGTGCTCCTAAATGGCAAACAAAGCAAATGGAAGTTGAAAATTCTAGTGGTTAAAACAGAGGCTGAAAGTTCTCCAAGTGCTGAATTTAATCTACAGGGAAAATTCTTGAGAAGGTTTCTTCTAAAATATTGTGTGTGTGAGTGTTTTTGGTTTTTCTCTGTCACTTTTCCGTGTCACTTCTTCTCTGGGTTTGTCTACCAGATGCGTAATTATGGGATATCACTCTTGGGAAAAATTGTTCTTGTTCCTTTTCTTTTAAAGACTCACAGAGGTTACCGACTTGTAGCCTGTGATACTAAATCATTCAATCTTTTTAAAGTCTGCTTTCCAGTGGATGTGAAAATCTGAAATTCATTCTTGAAGAAACTTGAAGCTTCTTTAATGAGAAAATGAAATCACTTTTATCAGCCTTGATCTTTTCCAATCTAACTAGCGAAAATTGTGGGTTTCACATCTCCTGTCCTGTGGGTTTCACATCTTGGAGAATCTTCTAGTTTATTTCAAGGCATATTTGGACTTTTTGCCCTTTCCTCCTGGCCCAGAACTTGAATATTGAGTATAATGGGGCTTGCATTGTTTTCCTTCCGTATGTAGTATAAGCTTAAGGATTAAAAAAAAAGACAACTCTCCACATATTTGAAGCATAAATATGACTGTGATGTGAATACCCAAGCATAACTTTTATTCCCCATTATTCCCATTCTTTAGCTATGTAAACATCAGATTCTTGTAAACATGAAAAATCTGTGCTCCAATGAAGCCTGTAAAAATCACTGAAAGTCCATCTTCTCCTTTTACTTAGACTAATTTAAATCTGGCGTAACTCAATTCGCTTAATTTGAATTGCATGAGTTGACATAGGTGTGGCTGACAGCGGAGGCTGGCTAGCAGTTCCCAACACCAGGAAATCATGAGGTCACAGTTTCTTCTTGGTCCAAAGACAGCTTTGTGTTCATTCCAGGTGAAGCCACACCAAAAAAAAGTGATTCATAATTTTTGGTTTCTGCACCTGTGTTTTAGTCAAAATTAGTATGTAGGGTACAGAGGCATCAAAATACCTTGAGCAACTACAGGAGGTTTAATTATTATTGCCTAATAATGTATTGCTAGGAAAAATAGATGTAAAAGAAAATCCTCCTTTCCACTTCTCCGAGTAAGAATTATAATAGATATATAAAAAATTACACAGAAAACTTGATGAAAATTGCAGATAATATTTTTTTAAAGTCTATCTGACAATAATTTTCTGTATTTGTTCTTAAACATTTTTCCTTCAGATCTTCTCTCCCTGTCTCTGTTCCCACAAACAATTCACAGAAGTGCAATAAAACAAACCAGACTCAAAAACCCCTAACTTCTATAAGTAGGAGGTAAAACAACCCTTTACTTATTCCAATTATTCCTTGAAATATTGCTTTTATTTAAAAAAGGGAGAAAAAAGTCACCACCTAAAGAAAGGACAGAGACTGAGACCAGTAAGGGTCGTATAATGGGAGAAGTATGCTCCCTTTCATTTTCACGAAATCCTTGCCGGAAATACTTACTAATAACTCCAAATACTGTTTTCTGCAAAAGAGCTTGGAATCATTAGATGAGATCCTTCTGAAATGTGGTGAACTCATTGACAAGATTTAGTTAGTTAATTAGTTAGTTTAATATAATAGATATATTTCTTTTTTCCTGCTTTGAGGAAGAACTAGAAACTTCTCCCTGAAGTTTTTAGGAATATGAATAAGCCTGCAGGAATTTATATAGTAACACTTTCTGTTCTGTTTTAATCTATACTACTATTGCTGAATAAGTTGTCTTGCATCTCATAAGTTTTTGTCTATACAGTTTCTCAGACACTGATGGATATAAACTGGAGATATATGGCCTTATTAGTCTATCTCTGGACTTCTTAGAGTGTATCCCTATGTTAATAATGACCTTTTCTGAATGAAACATAATAAAATTTTAACATTCTAGTGTCTAATATGAAATTTATTTAAAATACTTTAGAGTATTTTAATGTAAGCAAGTTATTTTAATGAAGATAAAATTACTTGAAGGAATTTGAGAACTTAGACATTCAGAAATATTTTTAGTACCAGATTTTTATAGATTAATTTTCTTTTAAATTAACACAGTGATTTATGAAGCACTAAGCTGAGCTGATCATCCCCTTGTTTACTTTGGGCAAACTGAGTGACAAAAATAGGCTGTTTAATGGCATTTTCCTGTACCAGGCAGTTTTCTTTATCCTACAATGTATTTATGGCATGGCAATATAAGTTGAAGTAGATTGTATTTGCACTGCCAGCATTAGTAAAATATTCCATTTGTAATACATCTAGCACTGCAGCTCTTCATTGTATTGCCAGTGGAATTTTCAAAATATGCATCATTGACATAAGTCTGCGCTCCCCAAAGTAAGTGGAAATTTTAGATGCTGAAATAAGAGCAGAATTTAACTAGTGAGAACTTTTGAAATGGAAAGTTGAATACAGGGTAATGTTATTATTTTTAAATATAAAAGGATTGTGCTGTCTAACAGAGTTTAATGAATATTCTTAAAGATGTGCAATTACACATTTACATAGCCATTTTACACTTTCCTAAAGTATTTCAGTAGCTACATGCCAAAAATGATATCAAATGTAGTACCTTTGTCAATATGGCGAAGTTAATTTAGCCTTTCTAGCATGTCTGCTCTGTGATCCTCTCTTAGAGTCATCATATTTCTTCCATACTGGCTGGATTCAGGGTACAACATAGACTGTCTGGGAATAAATCAGGATTACGTAGAGCGAGTGGCTGTTATTTATGGGAACGTCGTTCACTGGCAAAGAAGTTGAAGTGTCTGTAGCTGATACGATGGGAACAGTGAGGAGGAGACTCCCGAGACTGCAGGAGACGTTTTCCTTTTCTCACTTCCCTGCCTGGCACCTGAAGAAGAAATTTTAAGGAAAGGTCTGCTTTGTCTCTGCAGCTTGAGACAGAAGCCGACCCACTGGAGATGCAGGCAGGAGAGAATTTAGCTGTTAAAGTCAAAGAAATATTTTCTGATTAGGTGTGAACTGATTTTATTATTTTTCCCTAACGGCTTATAAAGTGACCCACTTTAGGTAGCTTTTTATGAAGTATCAAAAAGCATTTATCCAATGCCAGAGCAGCTGCTGACAAATTTCAAGCTTTTATTTCAAAGCATGAAACAGTTAAGTGATTGGAAGAATACTTTTAAGCATGAGAAAAGCAAAGTAATGTGAAGAGCTGTGCATTTATTTTGAGATGTCTGCAGTCCCAGTTCTCATGAATTTTTACTTGGTGTGGTGATCCAGCCAGTTCACCTGATACTTCCCAGCTTTCATCTCAGTATTTCTCTGAATACAAATAAAATCAACAAACCCCAGAATCAAACCACCAGCCCCCCAAATCGCAGTGTAAAACAAACCCACAAATTTGAAGAATTTCCTTCCAAGTGACTGCATTTGTCTGAAAGCAGCGTTTTAAAATGAGAAATGTCAGTTCATCTGCTTGATAAGTGCTGTGGCTGTTTCTTGTGCTTGCAAACACAGCAGAGAGCTAAAATTCCGACTTTGGGGGGGTGTGTGTGTGTAAGAACACACCGAAAAGGATCAAACTGATTTCATTTGGATGACTCAAAGAGATGAAGTTCCTCACTAGCAAGTCGCATGCAATGTCAGCATGCCAATAGTTATGTATTTTGAAGCTTTGTTATTTATAAGATAAAGCCAGTTTTGAGTCAAAGTCCAGATCTTACCAACACTTACCCAGCACAATTTGGGTTAAAGTTAAGCAAGTTTGCAGGATGTTCCCATGCAATTTTCACTGGTGACTAGTTAATTTTGCTTCTTTGAGTTTTAGGAGTCTAGATGTAAACCTTTGAAAGCTTTCTGGAGTGATTGCTAGCTGGTCTCATGAGATGTCTTTCAACCGAGCACTGCAAAATCAAGACTACTAAAATCACTGGCAACATGACTTGGAGGAGTTTAGCATTGCAGACCTGACTTTCCTTTCTCCCTGGGAAGAATTTCACTGGGGATTGATTTGCACTTAAAGAAATGAAATTTCCTAAATTGTTAAGTAGCATGTGTTTTCTTTCAGGGAAAAAATCCAAATATTCATGAATATTCAAGGTCTCTTTGATCTGTGAAGTTGTTGATGATGTGCCTTCCTGAAACAGCGGGTGTTACAGAAACTTAAATTTATAAACCAAACATGTTCCCTTGATAAATAACCAGAAAACCAGAATATTTTTAGGAACATCTAGAGAGTGGAAAACTCAATCCGAAGTGATTACTCATGCTCACTTTAAAAAAACCTGTCAGTCAATACCAGTTACCAGATTTTCTACAATCAAGAAGAATGGAGAAAGGGAGAGGCTTGTAGAATTGCATAGAAAAGACAGCTTTGGTACAATCTAACAGTTGCTTAGAAGACGTAGCACAGACTTAACTAAAAAACTTGACTCAGTGCGCTATCAAGGCTGTCTATCAGGAAACATGCACAATCAATGACACAGCAGTTGAGTCTTGAATGTGCTGGTATCGTTTGGATGTTCTCTTGATCAAAGCATGATGGATTCATAAGGTAGGAACTAAAAATACTTCTCTGTAGAAATGAATCTTGGCCATAGTAGATGGAAAAGGGAAATGATGATTGAGTTATGCTGATTCTGCTAAAGAGCTCCAGTTATATATTAAGGCAGTAAAACTCCCTATGAAACATGGGAGGAATGTATTACTAGTTAATTACAACAGCAAGATATGCCATTGAAGGGATTATTACCATATTTTATGATGACTGTTTTATCATCTCCTTGTTTATACTTTCCTTTGGTAATGAACTTACCTTCAGAAGTTTGAAATATTTAGTATTTGAGCACTAAGTATTGTACCCCTTGTATTTGATAGGAGTAGTTCTTAATACATGGAGTAAGAATACAACTGCAGATGAAAAGAAAACTCAGATGAGAAAATGGCATTTTCAATAATTATATGTAGTGTCCGTGCATCAGCAGTGGTGTGGTTGTTTCAGTTTAGTTTTTCTGGTGATGATGAGGTATAGAAAGCGATAGAGTTTTTTGTAATGAAAAGCAAATTCTGTTCCAGCCAATGTGGCCTGTAAAGCTGTTGGATTCCCAGGCCAGTTTCAGCAGCATCTCATCAAATGTGGATGTCTGAAAGATGAACATCTCTTGTTTTAAGTAGTTGGACAACTGTTTGATTGCTCCTTCTATAGGAAAATAATCTCTTCATGGATGGCTATAAGTGGCATCATTTTTCCTTTGGGTTCCCATTGCTGTCTTCTGTATATATTACACATCTGGACTGTAATGGAAACTTGCTCATTCCTCTGAAACATCTGTTGTGTCCTGCTGCAGTGAAGACCTACTGTTATTTTTGCTGTGTACTCCATAATTGTATTAAATCTTTGTCTAGCGGCCTCTGTTCCAGGTACAATCAATTCAAAATCATGCAGAGATAATTAATATTTTTGCAGAAAGTTACCTTATTTCACAACTAAGCTTTTTGTTTTGTTTTGTTTTTAAAAAAAAAAAAAACAAGGCGAAAAAATGCAAGTCAATGAAAAAGCAAAAAGAACTTTCACTTTTGCTTTGGAAAATGTAAATATCTGAGGAGAAAAATGTTAGGAAGTTTCCATCTGGAAAGAGACTGTTCCTTTCTTCAGTTTAAAGGTATCAGTCTGGTTATCCTGTTTATGCAGCTGCTCATAGAAAGGCCTTAAAAAAACCCCCAAACCCCCAAACAAACAAAACCCAAAAAAGGATAGCAATGTAATGGATTCTTCTAGTAAGAGGAGGAAGGAGGAAGGAAAATGAAAAAAAGGATAAATTACAGGATTTCAGGCTCATGGTGGTTTCTGCTGTTAAACCATGGTGAGGGCAGAAAGAGAAGCGATGGCAAAGATTAGTCATCTCTGGAGATCAGAGCTTACTCAGTGAGAGACTCTCACCTAAACCGATGAGAGAGAAAAGCCTTTTATCTCCACAAACACGGCTCTGCACACCTAGAGGAGGGTCTGTGTCCCACCACTGAGAAGAGCCAGTGAGAATCATCACATGGTTCACAGTGCAAGAGAGATACTTACAAAAGGAAAACCAGATGCATTTTACAAATACCCAAATTGTGCTATCAGAGCATTAAATATTTACCAGTGAGTGTCTGCCCATTGAGTACTTTAGTATATTTAATTTCTTTTTATTGTTATTGTCTGTCTGGACTCGGACTTATCTCCTTGGCCAAAGATAAAGGATGATTTGTGTCATGAACGTACGGCATGTGAAGCAGTGCTTAGGTTTTTCTTGAGGTTCAATTAATGAGGTAAGGAAAGGGCAGAGGTATGGAAAAAGGCTTTGCTAAGCTGCCTTTTAAATTTCATACCATATTGAAAATGGAATTCTGTCAGAAATAGTTTTGAAGGTCTGCTTTGTGTTAGCAGTACAAGAGGCAGCTGCCTAAAATAAGAAAATATTAGGGGGGTGTTTGGGGGCTGTTTATTGAGGGCAAGGCAGGGAGCTGTGGGCGGTGTGCGTTTCCCAGGCTGTTCAGGGCAGTGGGGACCACGGAGCTTGTGCTGATAACAAGTGGATGCTAACATACTGATGTATTTTTACTTTTCGGCAAAGTATTAAGGCTAGAGAGTTGCAGACTGTTTGTGACACATGGTAATTTGTTGAAAATCACTATTTGCAAAATAGAGGGGACCTGTTATATTAACAGAACTGACAAGAAAATAAACAGCTATTTTTGGTTTCGATGTTGTTTGGTGGTTTTGTTGGTTTTTTGTTTGTGTTTTTTTAATCAGCAACCTTTGACAGTAGGAAAGAAAGACACAATGTTGGCTATTACTTACCAAATCAAATGTATTTAAATGTGCTGTCTCTGATACTTAATAAATGTTGTAGTGTAGCTTTTTGTGGCTAATAAAACTTGGTTTACATTACACCCCTTGCCTGCTATGATTTGCCTCCTAGGGCTCACTTAGAGTGCATTAAGAAGCTGCACACAATATCAGTGTGATTTGCTGCAAAACTTAAATAATTCATTTATGCACCACTGCTCTCAGACAGTGTTTTTACAAACACTGTAATGAGACAAGCTGTGAAATGTTTTACATGGTGGAAATGAGGTCTGCTACTCAAGAAAAGTCTTTCTGCGCAGATTTGATTCCTTGAAGTCTTCAGGAGGACTTTCCAAGCATTATGGTGTAGAACTCCAAAGCACACTGATGTGCTCCCACTGATGAGGCTGTTTGTCCTAACACAGGAATATCTTTTACTTCCAGTACTTCCAGTGCTTTTACTGGAGGACCTAAAATGAGCATGGGATACTTAAGGAGTGCAGAGTGGAAACTCTAGTTCATTATTCTGGGACAAGTCCCTTTCCTGACTTTGACTATACCTTGTCTGCCACCCTGATACTTGTTCTTACTCTGCTCTCCGCAGTACACTTGACTTTTTAATAATGGGCATGGAAGGAATTGGAATGATCGAAGTTAAAATATACCAGAACTGAGCTTTACTGTCAAGATTGTTGACAGCTCCACTGATGTTCAGTCTAAATTCTTATCCTCTGGAGTCGTGTTCCTTCTGTGTAGCCATAACCTTCAATATCCTCTGCAAAAGTCTTACTGTCATGCAGAAGAGCTTAAAAGTATGTCCTGCACCTGCACTTTCAGGAAGCAGTTCTCCTGATATGAAATATTATCTCTATTATTTACACTAAATTTTAGAATGATTTTTATGTCTCTTACTCTAGTAATTTGGATGAAGTAGGGGGAATAGCACTCGGCATTGGTGGAGGAAGTGAGACCTCTCTGTCATTTTTGGATGTGTATTTGGCTATAGCTGTTAACTACATGATCAGATCTAATTTGTTCTACAGGAAGAACAAATTACAGAAGAATTAAAACCTAAACAAATTAATCCTAAATTAGTAATTGGGTAAGAATAATCTGTTTACAGCATGGGTCTGACTTTGCCTGGAAAAGTATCCAACAGTTTATATTTCCCATGCACATCTCAGCACTGACTTACAGCTTAAGATGAGATAGGGGAAAAACCTAGGTGTAACTGAGACTGCTGGATGGCTTTGGTTGAAATTTGTAACTAATTGGAAGAATGTGTATTTAGAAGCAGATTTTAATTTTTAGTATTAAGACAAAAGTGTTCATTTTTTCATAACTTCTTAATGTGTCAAATTTGCTTTAGAATCCTTTGCTGGAAAATATTTTGCAATTGCCTGTAGTTTTGCATAGCAATTATAAAACTTTAAGTGTGCAAAGGAGATTACTATTTTACAGAATGAAAGCTGGAGAAAAAGGAAGAAAACAAAATGCTTGTGCTACTGCTAGGTAGAGATCCCTTTGAATTTGCTAGCGCTCCTGTGAGCAATTCCCCCCTCTTCTCAACCAGACTTGAATCTGAGAAAATTACCATCTGTGCATAGATATGCAGGAAATGAGCTAAATTTGTAGTGTAAACATTTTCAAATGAATATTTGCACAGTACAGTCTCTAAGTAATGCATTATCCTCTTTCATTTGGTAATCAACACATATCCCTTATGAGTTATGTTGAAAGGGAAGAGAGTGACTCTCACTAAACTCTAATTATCCTTTCCTTCCTCCTGGGAAGAGCTCTCTTTAAGCTCCCTTTTGTGAGCTGCTCTGCGTTTCACAATCCTTCCACCTCTTGATCACTCTTTCTCCTTATTTTACCTCAAAGTTTACTGCAGAATGTAAGGACACAAATCCAGACAGCTCCGTGTAGCGATGACTGCTGAATTCCTATAATGTAGGATTCCCAGACCGACACAAAGCCTCGGTGAGATTCAGAGAAACTAACTTTCAACTGAGGTTTTATGCAGGACACAGGTTTGTGGTAATACACAAATATTTCTTGGCTTAGGACTGGGAGAATGGCATACTTCCATTAGCCTCGAAGTATTTTTGACTCAATTCAGTCTGTAGCAACATGAGTCAGCTGTTTCTGCTAAGCAGTGTTTCTAATTCAGCCTTTTTCCTAATAAGCACGTACATATAACGTGATCTTCCTACACCGATTAATCTGTGTTTCCTCCATATGGTTTGTAGATTTTTATTTTCTTTTAATTCAGTGCAAGCTGCTGAATAGTAAAATGCAGTCAAGATCTTGTTCTAGCGAAAAATGGACTCCAGCTGAACTTGCCAGGGAAATGCCAAAATTAGCATATCCTGGTAGTTTTGGGAAAGGAATTTTTCAGCCCATCCATCTGACTAGTAGGGCTTGAAAATGGATAAAGTTTTGAGTAGTCCTGTATGGAAGGCCCTGTGTTTTTCTGAGTAAATTTCTGAAGGCAGGCTGTGTAGAAGAAAAAAGCTGGACCGAACCTCACTGAAGCTGGTTCAGAAGGACAAAGTAATAGGGCTGTGGTGGTGTCCCGAGATCACTCAGCTGAGATGCTACACCTCGGCAGAAAGAGAGGCAGAAAGAGTGGGGACATCAGAAGATGGAGAAGATCTGTGTTTAGCGTAATACTGAACTTAAGAGATTTGGAAGTAGATACTTTGTGTTTGGGGAGGGTAGGAATTTACAGCCTGTGTATGGAGAAGAATGACTTTCTTTGCTAATTTTAATGTGCAATTAGGAGTGTTAGAGTGATACCAGCAAAGCTTTGCTATTACTGCCTCTGGGCTATCAGAGTAAAGCTGTAGCCCTATTCATGTGCATCCACTGATACAGAGAACACAAAGACAAAAAGCGGTGCACACGTGCATGATAAAGCACTGCAAAATCTAACTACCCCTTCCAGAAACCTTGATTAACACCCTCTTCTCCCTCCTCCAAAAAACAAAACTGAACAGACTAAAAACCTTTTTCTTTAGTATCAACGAAATCTAATGGCATAGTTTTTCTCCTTCAAGCAGGGAGAATGTTAATTCCTGGAATGCACTTTATACAAATTAAAGTCCTTTCCTCTTCCAAACATAGTTTTTAACAAAGGAATCAATCTCTCTCCCAGCAAACCAAGATGAACAAATACATATACAAAATAATTAAATTGCTTTATTCTTATTATAAGAGTTTGTTTGGTTCGCAAAACCAAGCTGGAATATTTATGCCCTCCCTTTTAGGGAAGGTCAGCAGATATATACTCAATTACCTATTTGTGTGCGTTAAATCAAATGACTCTATATTCAATATTTTGTTTTTAAATTTTGCCTGAGCAGGAAGCTGGAAATCCAGATTAATGATTCTTCCCCAGTGACATAAATTCTGCGAGGTGTTTGTAGCTTGCTCGCCTCGTTAAAGTGCTCTGACATGATTGATAACCCTTGTCCTCTTCGACAGTGAAGGCTGCTCAGCAGAGGCAAGTAGACCATGCAGAGAACTTGTACTAGGATCCAAATTCAAGATGTTTTCATTTTTTCTACTTCCAGGTTGTGAGGAATGATTTCTAAATGGGTTGGTACCCTTCTTGTTTTCTCACTAACAGCTGCTGTTGGACATGATAATATACCAAAGTCACTGCAGCTGAGCAAGGAAAAGTAAAGCTTGTTCCTGTGGGGTATCTGGGGGCAGTAAAGTCCCTTCTGCTGAGGGGGAAACTGCTGTGCTGGGACCATCTTGTGCACACCCTGTACTGTTATGTGGCGTGGGTAGTTTAACATGCAAAGGGTCCCCACATGAGTGGTCTACCAGATGTCCCACTTTTTCCCCCCTTTCTGTGTTTACCTGTGCACCAACTCGTTGGACCTTGAACTTACAAGGCCAGATTGCTTCCAGAGAACAGTAAAGTTGCTGTAAGAAAAATCCAGACCATAAACATTTCAAACTACTTTTCACTGTCTTTTTAGTGTTCAGTTCTTTTTCTCAAGCAAGGATTGACCCTTGTCTTGTTCCAAGACAGCCTTTACTCCAATGGACTGGGAATCCGATGGACCAGTGCAGGCAAGAAGAGGTGTGAGCCCCTTGGGAAAAACTTCTGTTAATTTCGGTGCTTAGCTTTAATCTCATGCTCTTTTTCCCATTGTGTGATACTGAGGCAGAGAGTGGATTTGTCCTCTGTGGCTTAACATTTGTGAGGCTTGTGGATTTGCTAAGGGATAGCTTGCAACTCATATTATTGGGATCTTTCCTGTAATGCAGCAATTCAGTCCCTCCCAATTTGTTCAAAATACAGGACCTTAACTTGAGCAATAGGTATTATCTACAGCAATTTCTCAGTGAGGTGTAACTGAAAATAGATTAAATGCCAGATATAAATGATCTTGATCTGGCAATCCATGCAAACATTGGGAAAACAGTCTAAAGTGTTTGGTCTTCAAATAATGAATATGCAACATTTAATGAAATTCCCAGAGCTTTGAATATGGGTCCGAATCAAGGATAAAATTGTCCAAAAAACCCTTACAAAGGACTGAAGAAATTAATAGCACCAGTCACCTGTGGCTGTTGATGTGTCTGTAATCCCAGCAGAGGTACCTGTGTTGCAGCATAGACACATCTCTCTAATCAATGTTACTGCTACTTTTTATTTTGCCTTGAGGCAGAAGCAGAAAGTAAATGTAAGTAAAAGAGCCATGCACATTGCTCTTTCCATAATCCTTGTGCTCTGAACTACTTTTTCTCCATAGGCTATTGGTGTCTTTGAATAAGCATCCAGTTCTTCTCAACGAACACTGCGCATCTGAAGTGCTAGTTAAAGTGGCTGCTCGTAACTGAAGTGACAGCTACTCAACTGCTAGCAACCAAGAGGAGCTTGCTAAACCTGAAGATGTCACATCACTTTTGTAGTTCCATTTCAAAGCTTTTGGAGACAGAAGTGTTGTATTTTCAGGCAGAAACAGGTAGTCAACTAGGGTGTTTATTCATTGAAGGTCAGGCTTTTGTATTATGAAACTTCTAGCAGATGTGATAAGCAGTAAATTGCAGATCTATCACCTTCTCTTTTCTATCTTTTTTTTTTTTTT
>VZTA01020234.1:23945-38992 GCA_013398855.1 Mohoua ochrocephala
TTTTTTTACCCTGCGAGTGTGTGTGTGAAATCAGCAGAATACTGCCTACATTTGATTTATGGCCCACTTTTGACCAACTCTTATCAGGCTCCCACAAGCCCTTTTCTGATGCAGCTCGTGTCTGAATGACAATAGACAACCAGTGCCATTATGCTCCAAAATCCCTCTCTGCATTCTAGGCACCTAAGATTACATCTGGGCTATTGATTTATTACTGCCCCCCCTGCTTTTTTTTCCCCCACAGGGACCAGTTTGTTCAGCCTGAACAAGATAGACTATTATTAAACTGAGCAAACTACTCCATGTGAACTTGGTAGAGAAATAATCATTTGCAACCACCTTTCTAACCACCCAGGTTCATAAAGAAATGTAGGTGTTGAAATATTAAGACTGTTTATATATGGGTCCCACCATTCGTGTTTGTTCAGATTATATATAATTTATATACATGAAATGAGACCCAACAGGCATTCTGTTGTGTTGGACATTATAGGCATATTGCCTAAAGCACCGCAGTATTGCCACCCAATGTACAAAACCCAAATTATTACAAATCTTCGTTATAGAAATACCTACTGTAACACCAACTGTATCTGTGGCAGGGAGGTTTTATGACACATTTTAGAGCCTCAGCAAAATTTATATATTCTACCAATAGATTTTTTTTTCTTTTTCTTTTTTTTTTTTTTGGGAGGGAGAGGAAGCTATAAATTTTACAGTACATTGGATTTTTATATCTCCTAAAAATGTACTGTGCAGGATTCACATTTAATATCCCTCAGCTATAGTAATCTGTGTATTTAAGTCAGTAAGTGAGAAGATACAGACAGGGCTTCTAGTTAAAATGGTTATTTTTTTCCTTTCTCTCTCCTCCCCCCAAGTCCCCCTTCCCTCCCACAAGCACGCACTTCACCCCTGCATCTTCTTTTCGTTAAAATAGCATTGCAAAAGCTGATACACTGAGTCAGGCTTCACATGAGAAGTCCTCTGGCCTGCTTTTAGGAAACTCTGAGTACCAGCACACCAAACCAACACCTTCTGCAGCTGCTCTGAGAAAAATCCAGAGCATGGCATGGACCAAACACCACAAACAGAGGCTTTCAGAGCTTCGCTCTCCCTGTTCTTGGTTATGGGGACAGATCTGCTTGACTTTCAAATACACCTCCCACAGTCTATGTCCTACCTCAAAGGATTTATTTTATTCTGCCTACTCTTCATTGTGTTTTAAGTGTCCATCATTGCTTGTGTCCCGATAGACTGTTTTGTCCAGTGACACGTGGGCAGGAAGTATTGCACGTAGGCTGTAATTTAAGTATTTTCTTTTAGGCATTTCTTGTTTCTCCTGTGGAGCAAAACAGAACCAAAGAACCTGTCATCAAAGAGCCAAATGATGCCAGCATCGAGTAGGGAAAAATTAAGTTTTGTCATTTGTTACTAGATGTCAGGTGTTTATATGTAATTTTCTCAAATTTAAGAATAAAACAGTCCTTTGGAAAAAAAAAAAAAAATTCATTTGAAGTTTTATAATTATTCCATGTTTCCTTCTATAGGCTTCTATTTCTTCTCTGTCCATTCAGGGCTTGATCCTGCCAGATCCTGTGTCTGTTCCAATAAAACACCTATGGATATGGTCAACAGCATTTGAAAGCTCAGATATCCATGAATGGTTTTGAAATATTGCAGTATTTTTGTTTAAAGATAGCTGGTCTTTTGGGTGTCTGAGTAATACCTATCACTGAGGTAGGAAGTGAAGATATTTTTCCTATGAAAATCACATCTTTTCAATCTAGTTGGGCATCTAAATACTGGAATGAGAACAGGAACTGTGTTAATGCTGAGTATGACTGAGTCTGTTCAGTAGCGAATAAGTAAGTTATACAGAAATGCATAAATCAGAGTTACACAGACCCACAGATTGCATTGCTATTGGTAACTGAGAGCACTATGGCTCTGCAAGGATACTGGGGAGTTACAGTAGTTTCTGGGTAGGGTAGGGAGAATAATTAATGGCTGATGGAAAAGGATGAAATGTTTTTTCCTCAGAATGGAGCAAGTAAGAAGAGATGTGAAGGCAGCACAAAACAAGAAGTGGAGAGTCAAGCAAACTGAAATATGGCAGGCTGAAAAACCCAAAAGGGACCACTTTTTCCCGTAATGTGTCACTCACCTGGGAAATTCTGTGCTTCTACTCAACAGAGAACAAATCAAATTTCAGAGAGAGATAACCAAATTTATAGCAGTAGTCCATGCTACAGCAGGAAGAGCAATGTCAAGGTCATTAGCAATGCACTGCATCCAGCCTTCGGTATCTGGCTTGAGAGGGACAGGTAGCCAATAACTACAGGTGGCAGAGTTACGCTTTGAAGCCTAGTTCTGGCCATAAGAGGCTAAGCTTGAATGACTGTTGCCCTTATCTAGTATGGTATTTCCATTAAATTCAATGGTTTTTTTTAAGTTTGGGATAACCAGGGTATTGGATGTCCTGTGCAGAATGTTGTTCTCAGTCTCCCTACGTCATGGTTGACTGTTGTACAGAGGAAATAGAAATCACAGCAATGCAAACAATCCAAAACAGATTTAAGTCTTGCTGAAGCTGACAGTCCCTTTTGTGACACTCACTACTGTTTGGAGTTTACTCTTACTGTTTGGAGTAAACTCTTCAGAATCTTTCTGGCCCATGTTACGACTGTTGCATCATTGCATCTCATCGTCGCCGGGAAAAGCAGTGGCAGAAACCTGCTCTGAGTAAGCCAGATCTAGAGTTTTTATGGCTTCACGGAGGACCTCTTCCTCTGTCCTGAAAACTCCATCATTCCCTTACAGCAGCTGACTTGAAATTGTGATCTATTTGTCTAAAGGCATTTCCTGGTTTTACAAAGTTTTGGAGCAGAAACCTATTAATTTCTTTTAGCTCCTGGTGTCTTCTACCCTGCAATACAGACAGTGGCCCGCACAAGTATTGGCTTGCATAATGCTGCTTCAGATAAAGGTCATAAATGGTCTTATTTGGAAATTAATTCAAATAAGAAAGAGAACGAGCCAAAACCAAGCCTCTACTGGGCATGTTAATAATGTCATTTGTTTACAGAGTGCAAGATTTCTGCTAGAGGACATCCTGAATCATTGGCTGCTGCCTTTAATGTTTGCCTTTGGTTGTCCCTGTTGTGAGGGAAGTGAGTCCAAAGGTCAGAGAGACTCTGCTGGATCAACACTGCCTGAAGACATCTATTCATCTTGTGGAAATCCAGGCTGATATTTTGAAAGATGGAAGTTAGGATTTTGATGCTCTAAAAAAAAAAAAAATAGATGGGATTCACTTCATACCGTGGACTAGTTCTAGTACAGTCATTGGTGCTACAACCAGGAGGAATTAGTGCTGCAGTTCTTGAACACTAACCAGGAAAAAGGAGGTTGTTGAAATGTTGGAAGACAGTGGCAGCAGATTGGAGCGGGTGTTTGAGGGCAGTGTCCGTGGTGCATGTGATAGGAGTGCCTGTCGGCGTGAGGTTTTGGTATGCTTATTTCTTATGCATGTAAAGTCTGTGTGGTTTGGGTTTTTTTCTGCGCAGTCTTCAACCCTGTAAATGCAGAAATATTCCCCTAAGAAAACATCTTTGTTTCATTGCTCTTCTCATACATACACAAAAGGGGGTGGGAATACACAGCCAAAATATAATCTTTAGAAACGGGTGTTTGTTGTAGAGGCGGGCAGGGCTCGCGTGGCTCCGCGCAGAAAGTATGCCGAGTTTCAGCAGGTAGCAGGTAAAAGAGCAAACAAATAGGGAGCCATATTGTCAGCCATGCTGAAAAGTGCTCTGATGCCCTTTCCTAAGCATTTTCTCATCAACAACAACAAGATCAGATGTTTATGTCAGAGACACGAATAGCACAAACACATGGCTCTTGGCTCTTTCCTTCAATAAGTGGCAGTAGCAATTAATTAGCTCTTGGAACATGTTACATCTGTAGAGAGGATTTTAAACCCTCACTTTGTTTTTAAGATTTGACAGTATTTCTGAACCGTTCAAAGGTGCATGTTTAACGCGTGGGAGAAGCTGGCATTCTGGCTTCAGCAGCAGGTACACAAAGGCTGTCTCCCCACAATTTCAGTTGCACTTTTGGTTTAAGAGAGCATGTTTCACTTATTACAGTGAATAAAGAGCAGGAGATATTCAAACACTCTGCGAGGGGATAGCTATGGATAGTAGGTAGTATTTATGCTCCATTTTGTATGCTTGTCAACAGCTCTTTGTGTCAGACTTCTTTTTTTTAATGCAGGTTGTCCTCAGGAAAGCAATGAAAAGGAGTGAATGTTGTCTCAGCTGCTATAAAGTGCTACATTCTCTTAAGTATAAATCATCATCCTGAAGTTCATTAACCTTAATATAATTTAGTCTTCTGTTGAGCCCAAGCCTTCCAGATGAGTCATTCACTATCTGCTAGATTTGTGGGGGCAAGCTAATTTTTTGTGTATAATGAACCTTATCCATAGGCCTCTTTCTTTCTGCACTCTGCTCATTGAATTGGAATGGCATCTGTTGGACTAAGAAGGTGCTGTGAGACAAGCAGGGTTGTGACAGCCTAAAAGAATAGGAGCAACCAGCTCCAGAGAAAAGTCCTTGTAATAGCAAGGATGTCAATGGAGTGGTGTAACAGCTCTGCTTCTCCTTTTTTCTATTGCACCAGCGCGTAAATCAGGAGTCGCCCTGTTGCAGCAAAGGGAAATGTAGTTGAGAAACTTCTGCAGAGCTACCGTGCACCCAGCCTTGGCTGTCTGCAAAGCAGTGCAGATGCCCAAAATTGAGCATTGGTGAGCATTGAGGAAGTGTGAAGACCTGAGGGATGACAGCAGAGCTCAGCTGGTGTCCTCAGCAGCCACCTCAGCCCACCAGCTGCTTTGCCAGTGCCCTGTGTCCATGGGTCACATAATGGGTTGATTTTAGGGAGGGATGTAAAGCGAGATAATATAGCCACTGACCTTGTGGATTTTTACAGGGAAATTATCCCGTGCCCAGGGGCTGGCATGACACAGGTGGAGCTTGCTGGAAGGTTTGACAAATGGGCTGTGGAGACTGGCACTGTGTGTGGAGCAGAGGCAGGGGTCGATGTAGTGTGTATAAGATGAAAGATGAGGACAGGGCTAGGTCAGGGAGAACATTGTATCTTGAGCCATAGTCTTTTCCACTGTCCAAACTCCACAGAATCAGTTTCTCCATCTCTTCCAGCAAATCAGAGGCATTTGTAACTCACGCTTTTAAAAACTGCTACCCATTTCTACTACTTTGTGTATTAAAAGAAATACCTGAACATGGACACACAGATATATAATAGAAAAAAAATCCCTCCATAGCTTCAGGTCATCACTCTTTTGGCTGCGTGAAGCTCACCTCTTGACAGAAATCATCTACCTCCAGCTGATCTTACTTCTCAGCCAAGGTCTGAAAGTCTGTCACCTCCCGTCATGATCTGTCATACAAACATCACACACAGTGTTAACCTAGCAGTTAGAAAGATTTGTTGCAAGTCTGTTGGGTCATTTTTTAATTTTTTTTTTTTTTTAAACCATCTAGTACAATGGGGTTGAATTGTTTTATAGATTATGGGCAGAGGCTGGGTCTCAGTTTATCCTAGTAATCTGCTCAAATTTCTCACAGGAATCCAGTGGACTGCACAAAAAAATGCTTGAGTCAGACTCCTCTCTGCTCAAGACTCAATAAGGGCATGTGTTGATCTAAACACATATATCTTCATCTGTGCCGGGGGATAGGGGGCGGAGAAAAGAAAAATCAATGCCGTCTGTGGCTGAATTTCTAGTCGTGTTTCACAAGGCTGTTACTTGGCTCATCTCTTACCTCCAGACGCTGCAGAATAGCCCTGCTTCATTCCTTCTGCATTGGACTGTCTGGATTTTTCTCCAAGAATATAGGCTTGGCCTATTACGTCTGCTTCTGCTTCTTCTCTGTCTTTTTCAGCCTTTCTCCCTCTTCCTCCTTTTTGCCTCTCAAGGCTGTCACAGACTGCGTCTCTTCATGCCTTTTTTGGCTTCTCCATTGCCTTCCTCTCCAGGGCTCTGAGTGGGCAGGGTCAGTGAATTGCTTCCCAAAGCCCAAGAGCTGCAGTAGTCTGGTTTTGCTCTCAGAAAAAAAAAAATATTTTTACAGATTTGCTGATTTGAAAGAGGTCTTTAAAATCAGAAAGGGGAGGTGTACCTGCTAAAAATCATCTTCAATTGAACAAAAGTTATTTATATACATAAGATTTTTTAAGGCGTCTTGAGAGAACTGAGAGAAAGGAGCCATAGGTTGTTATATAGTCTTTGAGGTCTTTGTGCTACATTAGAGTCTCAAATCAGAAGATACTTGTATCATTACAATTGGTGTTCAATTTAAGCATCTTTGCTTAACATGATTTAAACTGATAAATGTAGTTTAAACATAACATAAAGCTTAAATGCTGTTTTTCTTCCTTTAAACAAATTTTTGCTGTTTTTCTATTGTTTTCTGGAAACTCCTCCTTTTGCTGTCACAAAACAATTCCAACTTAAGCACTGAAAATACTTTGAAATGTACTGACAATAAGAAATGTCTATATTCGAGGTCTGGAGAGAGTAAAGGGTGGAGTTGGAGTTTTGAAACCCCCTAATAATTTACCTAGACCAAAGCTCCTAATCTTTGCACCGCATCGCCTATGGTATGGAAGAATCAATCAATCAGCTGTATTGATGTCTCTCCATTAACTAGTTTGTCCTCAGTTCTTGACTAGGTGAAGGGTCCATGAGGACACGGGTCCTATCCTCAGCTGCCTGACTGGGAGCAAGACTGAGGCCAAAGTAATGTTCGAAAGGTTTTCTTTTATTTGTAGAACAAATGTTTTCATCCAACTGTAGCACAGTCAAACAGTGTGAAGGAAACATAACAATCCTCCTGTCTCTTCATCTGTGTTTTTATAAGGTCACCCATCACCATGGTATCTAAGTGTCTTTCTTCTTTCCTTTAGGGGTCCTAGTCAGGAGTTGAAAATAAGGAAAAGAGAGGAAGAAAAAACACAAAGAAAGAGGCATATGAAAAGTAAAAAAATACGGAGCTGGAGGTGAACCTAAACGCTCAGAGGTAATTTGCCTTGAGGAGCAAGAACCCTTGAGACCTATGCGTAGACTTTGGAAAAAAGAACCTGTGAACAATAATAAAGGCTATGAACGTACCATCCCTCTGACAGGTATGTAAACCTTAAGATTAAAATAACAGCTTCAAAAATCCTTTTGTCAGAGTTAGTTTGCTTTAGCTAGTCAGGGTTTCAGGGGAAGTATCATAAAGACAATATATATCAAGTGGAGATAGCTAAGGAAATTTCTGTTTGAAATTTCTGAACAGGTTGGTCCTTGAAGCATATTCTCTAAAACTTGACAAAGTTATCATGACATTAAAATAACATTATATAACATCAAGTAATTAAGGGTTATAACTAGTGGATTTTAAAAATATTTTTTCTGTATATGTTGAATCATCTTTAAGGTAAATTTTGTACATAAGAAAAGTGAAGAATCAGGAAGGGCACAAAATTTGAGTTCCCTTTTTTTGTCTTTGTGTCAGCTATTGTTTTGATTTAAAAAAAAAAATTCACCAACATTTCTGGCAATTCCAATACTCTTTTACTTCACAAAGTAATTGTGAAGGGTTCCTTCACAGTCCTTTACATTTTTGTCTTAGTTTAACAATATATTTCCACTCTATCATGTTTTAGTTGTGGAGAGTGGTTTATTGCACTTGCATTCATGGTGACACTGAGGAGGAGAGATGGTGAGTATTTCAATCACATGTGAACATCTCTGCACATCCACTAGTTGTGTGCTAATCACATCCTTTGGACAAACACAAGCCACTAACCAAACCCCTTTTTGCATACTGCAAGGAAACAAGAGGATTCTTGACCGCAGAAAGCAGACATGATATATATTAAAGGAGTGAAATTATTCAGCAAGCGCTCATTAATACTTCTTTAAGCAGCAGCTTCCTTCTCCTAGAGATCTTAGTTGAGGTTTTCAGATGACCACATGTAATGATGTGGTTTCTTGTCACTAATAATAATAATGTGAGGCAGCAATATGTGGTGCAAAATATTATTACTCAGTAAGTGGCATTTGACTGACCTAGCTACCCCAAAAGCTTATTGCTGGCTTGTATACGTCACCACTCCTTTCAGAAACGCAGTAAGACTTCAAGAAATGTTTAGCAAAAATTTCAGCTGCTGTCAGGCCATGTACAAGTCAGGTAGAGGGCCCACCAGAGTCACAGGCTGGCTTACACTGTGGAGAAAGGTCACATTCTCAAAATCATCTCATAAACTTTGACATTCGCTTTGACAGATCCCATACCTCTATAGACAGCCACTGGTTCAACAAACTACTCAGACCTATGATCAGCTTAGAAAGTGCACTGCCTTCAACATGGTGACTTGCATTCCCGAGCAGCATCCCCTGAGCTGCCCCTCTGGATTGGCCCCTTCACTCCAACAGGCTGCTGGGATGACTTGTCTGCAGTTTCAGGTGTTTATTAAAGGCAAATGGGTCATGATGATGGATTGTGTTTTTGCTGCCCGATTGGAAAGAATGACCCCAAATAATGACCCCAAATATTGGGATCTCTTATTCTGTGTGGTTCTTTATTCCACCAAGAATGCCATATGTAAAGGCATTATAATTCAAGAAGAAGAATTTTTCCAGAAATGCCACCCCCCAGTTCTCAAATAGAAGCAGTAAAATAATTTCTTTTAATTGTTCTGCCTTTACTTCCTTTTCTAGGTACCTGTTCTATGCAATTAACTTCATCACAAATCCAAAGAAATGTTCACAGTTGTCCCTCAGACGTGCTATTTGTGCGTGTCTATCAGAGAATCATAAAAATCAGAGACAGAGAAGTTCTTTTGCATTAGATCATCTCATTGCTGCCCTTGCCAGCACAGATAATTTTCCCTGTACAGTGTATTCTCCAGTGTTTTGTCCCGTCTAGCTTTAAGTAGATTAAATGCGGTACTTTCTCACTGTCCTGCCAGAAGCTGTTGGAGAGGCTTGGAGGTAATTGACATTGGCACCCTTTGAAGGTGCGTTGTGGACCTCACCACACTTGTCATTTGTATCCAAACGCGGTGCTTTCCTCCAGCTGTCATGAGTATTGCGTGGCCATAATTCTTTCAATGTTCTGTGCTGAGCACTTGCAACTGAGATGGAACAAAAGAAATGAAAATGTGGTTTCGTTTTCTTTTTGGCAGACAGTGTATGTAGGGTTAATTCTTTTGAGCAACCCAGAGGTGAAATAGTAAGGTGAGGGCCTCTGGAATATTTTGTTGATGAAAACTAGAGGTATTGAGATATGATGTGCTTGTCTGCACATAAAGATTTTACCTAGATAAAGAGGTATATTTTATAGGGTTCAATTAATAACTACTTTTGAAATACTGTCTGCTCTCATGACACAGAAAGCAGATTTAGCCGAATGGTGGGTGCTTTTGAAGAACACCACTGATGATATACACATTTAAGCAAAGTAGTAATAACGTTTGCAGTTTCCTTTTCCTCTGAAGGAATGTTTCCAGTGTTTTACTCAGTCCTTGCTCAAACCGTGCTGCTGCTTTAGGGTTGGGGCATGTCTGCCACTCCGTGGCATGACAAAATACAGCTTAGACTTGATGGGAAGTCAGCAGTAAGCTCCTGGATCTCTCGTATTCAGACTCTTATTCTTGAACTATTCTGCTTCTCCCAAAAGGTGTTAACACACTGTCCAGAACAGAAAATATAGGGTGTTAGCTGATCTCTTGGTTTAAATGTTTGCTTTCTCTTCTTGTTGTCACCAGAGCCTCAACTTCTAATTGTACCAGCCAAAGACCAATAAAGCCAGGAATCTCCAAGTACAGTTCTCCATCCAGATCACTGTCATTACTCATTTCTATAGCCTTACTGAGAGGGGAATACTGTCTCTTGGTGCAGCCTCTTTACTTAATAATTTTACTCAATTCATATTGAAGGTTCTTAACATAGAGATTATTCATAGCACTCTCACTGCTTGCTGTTACTGCCTCTGAGTTCATGAATCCCAAAGTGAGATCACATCATGCAGCCCAACATCTCATGGATATGTAGTACTCCATTAAAAGGTCATTTTAAGCAATTAATATTTTATTTATAAATACTTACAAATATTTATTATAAACTGGGCTTTAAACAGCAGCTCATGAGAAAGAAAAATCCATTACATTTGTGTTAAAACATGTTCAAAAGTTTTATTATAAGAAGGAAAATTCAGCTGAACCGTTAAAAGCATATATTGCAGCGCCCTGCTTTGGCCAGTTCATGTCAGGCTGCCACATTCAACTGAGAAGGCAGATTTTGTTGCATTCCGCACTAAATCCAAGAAACCAAACTGGTAATTTGGGGAACAGCTAAATACTCCACGTTCTTGTCTTCCTGGGGCAATACTCTTGTCTGAGACTCTGGGTCAAATGCTGCTCTTGAAATCTCCTGTGTGACTCACGGCTGAGGAGGAGTTTTGCTGGATTTGAAAGGTGAGGGTTTGTGCCTACTGGAAAGCCCACTCTTGAAAGTGGGAGTCACCCTCCTGACTCAAAATGTGGGCTTTATACCTAGCTCTGAAGGGTCCTCCGTTTTGCTCACCCAGTAAATCAGAGGTCTGACTCTAGTGGGATCATCATCTGTTTGGTAGGGATCCTTCCTTGTAATACAGTGCTTTGTTTTGTTTCCTCTTTCTGTAAACTCTTTCTAGAAAAGCCTTCTTGGGCTGTTTTCCCAAAACATTACACCCTCTAGGAGAACAGTATTTGACTATTTACCCCTTTGTAATACAGGGCTGAAAACAGGGTAGTTTTAAAAATAAATAATATTATAAAATTATAAAAATCATCATCATCATCATCACTCTGGCAGTTGTTTTATATCTTTACCTCAAAACAGAATGACCAAACATCTCTGATTAATTATCCTACAGGAGCATTTAAATTCAGCAATTGTAATAGTTCTTAACAACTGCCGTTGATGGTATTATTTTTCATTGGGAAGAAAAATGGTTATTGCTCACATTGACCTCCAGTAAATCTTGTCACCCAGCCCATACCTTGGTCTTGAAATATAATTAAAGCACTCCGGTTTAATAATGGAGACTTACAAAAGTGTAAGAACTAGTATTTACATTTTCTCTTTTTATTGCTTTTAAGTTTCATACAAGAGGAAAGGTAATGCAACTGAATTACCTTAAATGGCCATGACTGATTTATTTCTGTCTAGAAATGTTGTAGTTTACATACATCTTTTTTTTTTTTTTTCTGGTATTACCTTAGTGTTTGATTGGCCTTTTATTTTTGTTTTTTTTAAAGATGATTTTAAATTCAATCCACAGTGTGAGAACCTTCAGAGGACCGAAGCAGTTATTTTTATCCCACATGCAAAAAGGTGACTAAACAAATAAATAAAAATGAGGTTTACAGCTATATTTTTCTGCATACTGCTGTTCATGATATTCTGTGTTGTTGTAGCAACATATTCCTCATCTATATTTAGTTTAATAGCTGCTTTTGGAATATTGCAAGCTAGTACAGTATATTATCAAGTGGTTTGAATGACATCATAACCTATGAGTGTCATCTCTTGTGGGTTATAAAATCCTCCCAAACCTTCCGTTTGTATTAATGTCTTGTAATATAATTTTAAACCAGGTATTATAGTTTACAGTGGAAGGATAAAATTCTGGCCTGCCTTGTACAATGCACTGGGGGAAGAAGAGGGCAAAGTGTATTTCCCACCCTACTCAGGCATGGACTGAGCAGTACTTACTGGGCTGAGGATTTCCCAGTGGGCCAGGGGAAATTTGCCAGTCTCTAGGGAGTATTTTAGGTGTTCCCTGCCTGCACTGAAGAACTTAGTCTTTTGTTGAAATTTGATTTGGGGACAGAACACATAGGCCGCACCCTGTCTTTTGCCGTATTGCCACACAGCGCACCCACGCACATCTAAATCCTCACTGGAGGTCTGTGCCTCTGTCCGTTGAGGACTGAGGGACTGCCTTGAACTGAGTTTAACTCAGCTCAACTAATGTTGGTCCTGCCAAGTCCAACTGTTTTTGCAGGAAATGTGGAGTAGCACCTCCAGCAATTTGATGGGAACCCCTTGGTGCAATTCTGTCTCCTGTTTCTTAGAGAGGAATATTTTTCTAACTCCCGTAATCCTATTTTATATTGGAGGCCTCCTTACAAGGCCTTTTTTGTCACTTGTTGGGGAATCTGTGGCAGGTGTCTGTCTTCACTGAAGTGAAAGGGGAAGTGGAAATCTCTGTGAGTGTTGTGAATCCCAAATTTAAGCCTATGCCTGTGTGGAAACGTCAAGTGCACGTGGGTCACTGGCCACTATTATGGCCCTATAGCATTCACTAGATTCCTAGAATAATTAAACATGCCATATGTTGTCCAAAAGGGTCTCCCTGTGTTTTGGAAGGTAACAGACTGCTACGAAAGGGCTGCTGTGGATATTGCTGACCTCTTTCCACAGCTTTGCAGTTCTGCTTCTTCCCCCAAATTCCATCAACCACCAGCACAGAGTGTTTCCGGATCCTGAGGTGGGACGTGAACTATGTCAGTAAATACATTTCAGTCTAATGAAACTGCAGCCGTTTTCATGGCAAATGAATAAGGGGAGGTGCGAGGTGTATAATGCAAAGTTGTCTTGTTCAGTAGCATAGGAGCAAATTGTGAAAATTCCTGGTAGAATAAGCTTGATGTTTATTGAATGCACTGAGGCTCAAAAACTGCTTCTTCTGTTCATAGTGAAAGATTTAGCATCATATATATAACTTTTATGCTATATTATTTGTTGTGGTGTAAATTTAGAAGCATGTTTGTTTTTTTAAAAAATTGTTTGCAAACAGATATAATTTTTTTATCCCCGAAATGTTCACCATAAATAGTTCAGCTGCTGTAATGTTCTGCCACTAGAAATGATCAATAAAACGTTATTAAAATGTACAGTCCATGCATATCTAATTCCACTTTCCCACATGTTACCTAATTACAGATTTTAATCGCCTTCCCTCCACCCCTGAAAACCTACTTGGCAATGTGAATATATTGAAAATGTCTGAAGAAATTCACCTTTGCTTTCAAAGAAAAGAAAAGAAATAATGTATAATGCACCCAAAAGGTTAAATTTATCATGCTGGGAAGAGAACTGCATATCACAGAAGCTCTGGATATTTTTGGCATTCAACTTCGCCCACCCCCCTTCTTGTCTTTAATCACACCCAGAATGCAGTGCTTGTAAACTGTACTGATGTGTCAACTGTCCTCTATTTATTACATCTTACGCTTTAAATATCACCTCTGACAAACAAAAGAAAAGCAAATGTTCCTAAATTTCCTGAAGGGCTGAAACATCAAGCCCGGATTATTATTGTTTATGTCTCAGCTTTAGCAGCTCCAATGTCTCCATGGTCTGCTGTGCGCCGTGGTTGGCAATGATGGATGACCATTACAGCAGCTTATTGGAAATGGCTTGATTTATAACCTGTTCTCCCGCCTCAGTCTAATGGCTTCATTTCTTTCCTCCAGTGCGTGATGCCACAGCCAAGGTCATTGCGCCAATGGCCTTTTGTTGTTAGTTTGCTGATGACCACTGTGCCCGAGAGTCGGCGTGCAGGGAGGGTGAGGAGGGGGGGGACACAGCCAATCTTTACATTTTATTTTTTTTTCCCCTCTCAGTCCTGATAACTGCAGCAGAACAGTAGATTAAATGCTGTCTTCTATTTGCTTCCTGTGCTTGCCAGACAAGGGGCTGCTTTATGATCCTCACTGGGAAAGTCTATTACTCACATCTACTTTAAATGACCAACATCAAATATATACAGCTCCCATTAAAGCTGAGATCAATAAAAATGCCATTAAGATAGTAAAAGTTGCTGATATTAGTGAAGCCCCCAAACAAAATATTTGATTTTCTTTCAGGTTGTTAGTGAGATGGAATACGAACATATAAGAGAAAGAAGAGAGGGCCATGCCCGTGGTCAATAATTTATCTCTGAGATTCATTCAGCCTCTCACCCAATATTTCCCTCCTGTCTATTGATTCCTCATCATTATTTGTCATAAGCTGTCCTAACTCAAGGAGAAAATATGCCCTCCATGTCCAAGGGGAGTCATACCTGAAGAAATAGAAAGGAATTTCATTAAAAGCAAGAAAGGACTGCCTGGGCTTTGAGAAACTCCAGCAGAAACTTACACAGACTTGTGTTATGTGTAGGGTTTGGGGGGGCAGGGGGGTTGTTGCTTTTTTTTTTTAAAGCAGTATTTGAAGCCCATTAGACAGTGCCATGACAGAAAATGCCTAAACTTTGAAGCAAGTTGCTTTGATTACATTTTGTTGCCAAGGAGCTGTGTTTGGCCCTGAATGAAAATGGGCCTATTAAAAAAAAAAAAAAAAAAAAAAAAAAAAAAAGGAAGAGAAAAGGAAAGAAAAGACTAAAAAGCCAACTTTGTAAGTTATTTCCAACGACACTCTCCTGAGCCACACTGAATCTGGAGGTGGAAGTCTCCTTCAGGAGGTCGCAAGTATTTGGCACCAGCAGCCTGGCCATCAAAACAAAGTACAAGTGATGGTAATATAATCATTAAGATAAACTGTAGCCCAAATGGTAAAAGCATGAGTCGCGAAATGGAATTAAATTTTTAAGTATGGTTATTTGCTAAGAGGCTGTTTAAAACAGGCAATATTTTAAGTTAATGAGACCCATATGTTTTATGGTATGTCATTCAACTGCTTTCTTTGGAAATGGCTTGGAACAATAGCTTTCATGCTTACTTTGTAAAATCCAGAAAGGATAGTGACTGGGAAGTGCACAAGTGGAAGAAAATCTGTAAGGCATAATGATGCATGTCTAGGAAGTGTCATCTGTGTTGGTATATTGTTACCTCGAAAAGTGAGTTTAACCCCTTGTACTGTGGCTGAGTATCTTGTGTTCCCACACCCCCCCGCTCTTCCCAACCACCGCCCCCCCCCT
>VZTA01020234.1:39066-92790 GCA_013398855.1 Mohoua ochrocephala
CTTACGTTAATAATATCAAGATTTTCCCCTCCCCCCCCCCTTTTTTATTTTCTTTTGGACGTGAGAAACTTCTTTGGATGGGACATAAATTGAAAGAGGGATAGATTTGCTAATGTAGCTTTTGCACGCTTCTCAAGTGATGTTTCTGTGCTTGCCGAAGCAGATCAAGCTTGCCTTTGATATTTTTTGGGGGTGTTTTTTGCCAGGATGGCTGTAACCCTGGCAGAGATAGTGGGCAGGTACTGAGCTGCCTCCCTTGCCCCATTCTTTCCTCCTATACAGGGACAGGTGAGCAGTGCAGACTTTTTGTAGCCAGGGTAGAAAGTTGTTGGGCCCTTTTCTTGGCACATGAGGGACCCATAAAGTAAACGCACACCTGATATCCCTGGGGTTGCCTTCTCCCCTCTCTTCTCCTTTTGCGTTCCATTTTTTTTGTAGGCATTACTGGGATCACACCCATTGTAGCTCTGAGGTTCTTGGTCAAATACTTTTGATCTCCAGTTTTAGAGACCAGTCTGTTGGAGTTAGGCCTGCCTCTGATATGCTGTTACATTTGTTGCTACAGCACCATATTCCTTCACAGAAGCTGCTAGAAAAGAAAAAAAAAAATCCCTTAAATGGTTCTGGTTTTTTCATGCTTTTTTGTTAATTTGCACTATTAACCAGGATAAATCATTACTGTTTTTAAGTGTCTGTGGTCACATAAGTATGTACTTGTGACTCTCATTAATTCTTATCGGTCTGAAATACTGACAAAAATATATGAGCTGGGAATACCTGAGTCGAAACTGTAATTTAGTTGAAGTCTTTTTAATTATACATTCTGGATAGCATCATATAACTGGTGACAGAAATAAGCCAACTCATATTCACTTAGAACAACTATTCCTTGATTCTTTGTAGATGGTCAAAAGACTAGAGGAGAAGAATAAGAAGGAGAGATTTGAAAAATAAAGTCTGCAATTTTTCACCTGCATTTTTGTACCCATGGTCAACTTAAAGGGTAAAAAAAAGGAAAAGAATGAAAGAAAAGAATTAAAATCTTGGTGTGACCGATAGATTGCAGATGTTGCTTTCTTTTTTACCCCAGCCTGTACTAGGAAGAAAAATCTCTGCCTTTTGTCTTTTTCACCCTTAACTAGTGAGAGCTACAAAACCGTGGATACAAGAGGAGAAGTTTAGGTGAAGCCTTGGTGAGGATTGGCCAGGTTGTGAAAGTGCCCCAAAAGAGTCTGTGTTTACAGGCTGCCTCTCCCAGCTGGTACCTCTTGGCGGTTGGTTTTGGAAAAGAGTGAAGTTTTGTGGGGACTCAACGTGCAGCCTTGTATGTGGCAGGGAGAGGGACTTGTTTAGCTTGAAGGGGGAGTGCCAAGCCCTGTCTGATTTTTTTCATGAGGAACTTTGAATGACAAATGCTATTTTAAGTGTAGAATTAGGAGCACTAATTACAGCTAATATTGTTTTGTAATTTTTATTTCCAACATTGCATAATGCTTGGATTTCGCCAGCCTTTGCTAGAGAGCTCTTTTCTGACTGCATAAACAGAAATCAACTGTTTCCCTAACGAATTCAGAGAAACTCACATGGAAACGCTGACTCTTAAGGCTCATTTCTCATAAACGTGGAGGGGACTCGAGTTCTGACCATATAAAGGTAAAAGCAGGTGTTTCTCCAGGGCTATGTTTGGCTTCTTCAGGGGTTACACACACAGAAAACATCTCAAGATCACTCTGTATGTAATGTGTTATCAAAGCTTTACTTTATAAATCTGTTGCCTTTTGAAAATGAGAGAATAAACTGTGACATGAGAATTGGAGGGGTTAGCAATAGGTCCTGGTGGTAGCAAAACCCTCTGTTTGCTGTAACATATTCCCTTCACTTCTTCCACTTTCCCTCATTATCTTGTTTGCTATGTGTAGCTGAATAAGCATGTAACCTCTAAGGCTGTGGAGCAGATCATTAGGAGTTACTGATTAACACCATGTTTCAATAGCAGATCCTGAGTTCTTCTTTTAACAAACTGAAGGGGTCTGGCTTTATGATTTTTTAATTAGAGTGTAAATATTGCAGCCTCATAAACTGTTTGATTTATAGATGACAGCAAAGTTTGCGCTTCAGGAAAGGACAAGGGAGGCTTCAGATGTACAGTTTCAGTGCCCCTGTTTGTCTGTAACCGCCATCCTGATATTTTGTCCTTGGTGAACTCATCCTACCAGCCTTACTGATAACGCCTGTGCGTCTAATCTGGCAGGATGACTGAAATTCCTTTTTATGTTTCTAAGCACAAGTAGTACTCACATACTGTGCATTTTAACTGAAGAAGTGAGGGAAAAAAATTTGGAGGAATATTGTTGTCCATCTTAGCCAACAAGGTGAGCTTAAAAGTTGATCTTCATCATGAGGATTCCAGAGAAGTGGGGCTAGATGCATCACTGTAAATTTCAGTGGCATGAGAGAAATGGTAAATCAAGATTGACAAAGATTTGAGGTGTTGGTGGGTAATAGAAGGGTATTTCTGATATCCCTAATGCAAAATGTTATCAGGGTTTTGAGCATGAAGACTCCAAAGAGGTAAAGTCCCACCTTTCTCAGGCAATCAGTAGAACTTAGCTTCCAAGTGCAGTACAAGTTAGGAAACTCACAAGTAGGGGGAGTGATTTAATTTTAACTGGATTTGGATCAGCATTATTTACCAATGGGGCATCTAAAATCCTCAGTAGAAGCAGTTCATCCGAAGTTCGGACTCCTCCCAGACACCAGGCTGTTTGGCCAACATCTCTGTCCTTGGAGCAGGGAAAGACTTTGCAAACACTGAACTGCTTTTCTCTATGCATCCTCCTGCTCCATCTCCATAAGTGACATTCTCCTCCAGCTTGCTGTCAGCATGGTTACTCTTGCATGGGAATTACTCAACCCCAGGTTGCACTCAGGAGCAGTAATTTACCAAGAGAGGCCTAATGCTTTGCACAGGGGTTTTACAAATCCTCCTTCACTAGCATGACTTGCCTCTTTCCTTCTCGCATGCCCTCTGGAAACTCTTCTTGCCAGCACTGCCAATACGATTTTTCTGTTGAGATTTTGGGGGGATCCGTTTTGGGATGGCTCTTTGTCGTGTTGTGAGGAATTGCTCCATCTACAGTTTCTTTGCTGGGCTGTTTTGTGATCCCTGTAGCCCCTACACAGCCTGCCCACACCATTCCAGTGTCCCTGGGCTGTGGGCAGGGCCTGGAAGAAGTGAGGGTGTGGTGGGTTTGCCTCTCTCTGGGCATGCGGGAGCAGTGTAACCTCACCTGAATGTTCATGGTGAGAGAAATGAAGAAAGTTAAAGCAGACAGTTTTCCTTAATATATACTTGATTTAGAATAGAATATTTCAGTTGGAAATATTGGACAACTTTCTGTCCCCAAATACATCACACAGTGTGCAGCGCTGGGATGGTCAGGACAAAGGAGACGGAATAAAAACTGCATAATAAATTCTCCTTTCCACCTCTTGCAGAGCCTTTCTGAGTCCCCACATTGGTCTCTTCCCTGCTCGAGCACCATGGACCACCTCTCCTGTCTCAGACCAAACCCCTGCGAGAGGAGGCAGCCAGCTGCTACAAGCTGGGAGCCCGGCTTCGGAATTGAATGCTTTCAGAAAATGTTGGCACTCTGTTCACCTTCTTTTCTCTGTAGCAAGAAGACTAGAAGCATAATTTTCTTTTAATGATATCTGAAATGTTCATGAACAGTGACTAAATCCAAAAACATGCCATAGTGTCAGATTCACCTCTCTCTCTGCTGGAGCTGTACTTGTTTTACTACAGGAAGTATTTTGTGGCTCTACAGTAGCAATCTGGGTTTTGTTGCCAAAGGCCCAAATAGTGAAGTTTGGTGGGTTTTTTTTTTTTTCATCAAACTTGTTGAAAGGCCTTTCAGTGCAAACTTGATGTCAATGGCAATTACATATATGTTTACAGATTATGGCTCCAGTCCCATCCTGGTAAATGTTTTTGCACATGGTTAAATCTCCATGTGTAATTGCCTAGAGACTAAAATCAGAAGTGGTGAATGTAGGAAGATAATAACTTGAACTGAACTGTTTTCTTGTTGCTGTTTAATTTTGAACCTGTTCGACCCTTGTGGGTTCAAAAGTTCACCTCAGTCTTGACCATTATTGAGCTTGGATTCTGCTGAGGAGAAACTGTGACTCCATGTAAAGCAAAGGGTCAGAAGACAATAAATCCAATAGAATACATAAAGTGATAATGAAGAAGGCAGAAAGACAGAAAAATGAAAAATAGCACATGTTGGGTGAGTTCTTGGTTTTCTAATGTTGAAAGGTGTTTTGCTGCAGACTGCACTGAGGCAGGGATTTCTTTTGTAACACCTGGTTCAAAAGCCCTGGAATTCAACAAGAATGTTTCCATTACCTGTAGTACTCCTGTGTCACTTATAATGAGCTTTGTTTTGTAGCTCTAATGCATGCTTTAGCTCCCAATAGCCCTTAGCTGCAACATGTAGCAGCCCAGTCTTTCGAGGTTGGGGGGGGAAGTGAAATTACAGGAGAGAATGGCTTTTCCTCGTCTTCCTGTTTCCCCACAGAGGCTTCAGAGCCTCAAATGCATTTATCTTTGCAACCCAGTTTCTTTGTGACTCAATTTCTTTTGTGTTTATTGAGCCCCTCTGTGATACAAATGAAGCTGGCACCAAACATTTTATTACATATTTCATGTGGAAAAGGACCAAGTGCATATGTGTGCCTACAGTCTTCAGTATCCTCAACAGAAGTTCTTGTGTTGTTAGTGCCGAATTTGAGGATTGAATCAGGGTGTCCTAAAGGTGAAGCCCAGTTTGCTTTGCAAGACATGTTTCATTTTCCCCTGAGTTTCTAATAAGGAAGCAATTTGGCTCGGTGTCTTTACTTGCAAAAGCCCGGACTTATATCAGGAAAGTGCAAAAGTTATGAAGGGGCAAAGCTGCACCAGGGCCGTGTAAAGTGATTTAACTCTGGTGTCTGCATAGGAGCAAGAGAGATTAGTAGGAAATACAGATTTGTCTGATAGTGTACAAAGCGCTTCAATACCTTTTGGGTTGGGATGTCACGGCTTGTATTAATTATTAATATTTTGGTATTCTTGAGATCCTAGTACTTCACAGAATAAATTGACAGAAATCCACCCATCATCAGCACGTAAAAGGACTTCCTTTCGTTTTTCCTTGCAGTAATTGAACTGAGCAGATTCCTGTTCTGATTCTGCTGAGTTTATTTTGCTGGAAATTACCCACCTTCTTTTAAAATTACTAACATTGATTGAACAGCAAAAACTTGCAAAAAGAATTAAAAATCAAAATTTCATATTTTAGTACTTTTAAAGCATGCAGTGTTTAAAAAGTAAGATAATTTCTCTGAGTTGCCCGAGAAGCATTTCTAGACTGTGAAAGAACCCAGACTTAATGGGATAAGTACTTGAAAACTGAAGGAAGTGCTCCAAACATTGCAGAAAGTCCGAGGTTTTAAAGAGAGAGAGAAGTATTTGAAATGCTGCTTTCAAGTCAGGTCAGAGTTTTCCAGTTTAGAGATATTTCTTGTTGTCAGTAAAGTAAAAATGGAAAGAAAAATCCAAACCCTGGAAAGGAAGGGAACTCAGAGAACCTGAGTAAGTGATGATTTATCTGATAACAAAAATCCTACTACCCTAATCATTCATGGTTTATTTCTTTGGCATGCAACAGTTAAGAAAAATCCACTGAGCACTAGTAATTCCACTATTGCGAAAGCCAAATCCTTCATTTAAACTTTTGAGACAATTTTTCCATTTACTTCCCTGCCACTCAAGCAAAGAGCAGAAATCATAAGCTCACTCATACCAGTTCACCTCATCAATTAGAAAACAGACAGGAGTTGCTTCCAGATGAAAAGGGGATGCAGCAGAGGAAAAATATGCTGGAAAATCAAAATTGATTGCCTCTAATAAGTTCTGGATAGTGTTCCAAGCTTGGGTTGGCCACATTGAGACATCCCTAAACTTTGTGAAAGTTGGGATTTGGAGATGTCTGCTAGAACAGAATCATCAGAGAATATTGCACTTAATTAAAGAAATTGATATAGAGAACAGAGCCAGCAGTTTTCCTTATTTAAAATAATTAAATCATATATTAATACACTTTAATCCAAATTTGAAAACTTAAAGCCCAACCCCAAATTTTAAGCTCATGCCTGCTGCCAGCACTGCCATTTGATAGTGCACCACTCTTACAAGTAGCAAGATTAGGGTTGATGAGTTCTTCATGTTGACACATGAAACTTAAATGCACAACAGTGTTTGCTCCATGGTTTGGAGGTTTTTTATTTGTTTTAACACAACCTTTGGCATCTGTAAAGTTATACAGCATTAAAATAAAACCTTAATGGACAGAGTGAAAATCTGTGGTTTCCAAGCTCTCTGGTGGAAAAGTGGTTCGCATTTGATAAACTCCCAAAGTAAGGGAATTGGAGAAAACTGTAGTGTAATCCTCAACCAAAACACATATGTCTTTTGCAGCAGAGAGAAGAGTGTTGGTCTGATATTGTTTCTTCAAAAGGAGAAAATTTTTCCCTACTTGTATCAGGCTTGCAAAGCTGTGACCGTTTGTTGAACCATTTTTCCTGTTTGGAGTTGAAACAGGTGAGACTGTGTCCTCCCACTGGAAAGCAATTGCTTATGGGCAGGCAGAGGATGTGTAGCAGCCTTCTCATGATGGTTTGAGACCCACGTCTATGGAGGCAGCACGTGTTGGTGCTAGAACTGCTTCTTTGGAGGAGACTCAGTGTCGGAGAAGGGCAGGCGAGCTGTCCTTTTCTTTGCTTCCACTGTGGATGAGCAAAAGGTGAGGTTAGGGATGATGAGAATGAAAGGAATCTCTTTCTACAAAGAAACCCAAAGTTTCATAGTTCCAAAGGGCAGTGTATCTCTGCCTTAACTCGGAACCATAGATCCGAAGCACATGTTTCACATCCCTCCTGCCAGGACGTGAAACAAAAACTAGAAGGCACAATTGCGCTGAATATGATGCGGGATTTCTTACTTTCATTTCTTCTGGGAAAAGAAGGGCCAGAAGCCCATTAGCTCAACCACTTGAATTTTTGTTCAACCTTTATCCTGAAATTTAAGAGACAGATTTAAAACAACGTTATTGGGAACTATTCCCGTAAGTTGTCTAGTTTAGGAGAAACCACTTTCATGTGGGTGCAAAGTGAGTTAGAAAAATGGCTGCTCACACAAGCTACCAGTGGTTCATTGTGAGCCTGGGAGGATGTACCGACTGAGTTCGGTCTAGGACCTTTTCCACATTTTCAATAATGACTTGGATAATGAAGTGGACACTGAAATTATTACATTTTCAGGTGACACCAAGCTGGGGGAGTCTGCAGGCAGGTTGTTGAATGAGACTACATTTCAAAATTGTCTTGATGAACAGGAGAAACAGCCTGGAGCAAAAGAGTGCATTTGGTGAGACCAAATGTCAAGCTCTGAGCACGGGTGGAAATGAATACCCTGACACACACAACCCAGGAAGCACCTGTTTTACAAGAAGGGATTGAAGAGTACTTTAGCAAGTTAGTAGGTAAACACAAACCTGCTTTTGGGGAAAAAGCAACCATGTCCAAGGCAGGGAAGATGGTGTGCATACTGAGATGAGGAAGGGCGGTCATCATCTCCTTTGTGAAGCACTGGTGAGACTTTTTCTATAGCGGTGTGCTCACTTTCGGGTGTGATAAGGAGAAAAGAATGAGCCCAAGTGAGAGAGGTTGCAAAGAGAGCAAGACGATTTCTTGGAGGTTTGCCAAATACGGCATTTCGAGAACAGACTGAACACGTTAATGTTGTGTAGAGTAAAAAAGGCTAAGGGAGCATGATTACGGGCATCAAATCTGTAAATGGTGGTTGCACAGAGAAAGGGAATAATTTTTCCTTTGCGTCCCCTTGACACAGAATTAAAAATGGTGGGACTAAACTAAAGAAAGTAAGATTGTTAGATGATATCCTGAGCATATCCTGACAGTATGGATTTTATGGACTCAGAAGGTCAAGGAATTGCAGGCTCCAATAAGTTTTGCTAAACGTCTGGATAAAGACTATCCCTCTTCAGAGCATTCCACTGACAGGATGACTGTCATAAGGCCTTAAGTTAGAAGTTAAATAGTGAAAAACGGTATTCCTAGACCATTTGTTTCAGCAAAATACTAGTGAAGAAAGTTTTCCAAAGAAATAACCCCGTCATCAGCCCTTTTAGAGGGACTGATTATAGCTGTGAACATCCCCAGCTCTGTGGATACCTCTCCTCACTCTTTGCAGGAATGTAGCATTGAAAACCAGCTACTTAGAACTAGAAAAAAAGAAAGCAAACCAAAATAGAGTGTTTCCACAAGCCAGTGTTGTTTATAGTGAAAATCAAATGTAAAATCATGTCTTTTGAAGACCAAGAAATGACAGGATGGAAGAACAGAGTGTAAATAGAGGGTAAAGTGTAAACTAGCAGTGCAGTGCTAAATGAAAGACTTCCCTTCCTTCAAGGGTATTCCCTTCTGGGGTGAGATACACTGCTTTACCTTGAGATTCTGTTTTATTTCATGAGATTTCATCTTTAATTTTTGTTATAGCTTTATTTCACCGCATGCAGTATGGATTCATCTTGTGCTTTCCAAACGTGCTGAGCAGAGAAAAATCTGTGGCATTAATTGAGAGAGAGAACTTGATCGTATAATAAATGGTTGTGAGATAAATACATGCACGATGGGAGAGGCTGGGATTTTCCCATGCAGCCTAACTTTTGGCATTTTAAGCCTACGAGTGCCAATGTTGCGGAAAAAATATCAAGTGGTCTGATACCGAGATCAGTGGGGCCCTACGACAATCGAGGACAGCTTATTCACTGCCTGATCTGTGAGAAGGCTCTCAGACACAGTGGTTTCAGAGGCAGGCTTGGAGTCTGTCGCTCACAGAAGTCTCCATCAGCACTTTGGTATTTCTTTCCGAAGAGATCTCTTTTGCAGAGGTCATAACTGCCAGCTTGTCAGGTATTTCCCAGAATTGTCAGTCTCTCTGGGGTGCAGCAGACTGTGGTGTACAAAGCCACAGCACTGGCATATCACTTACCTAGTTCTGCTAGACTTACCCTCTGTGTGAAGTATGCAAACTGTCTGTGTCTTGTGCAGCATTTGCATTATCTAAAGCTCACTATGTATGCTGTGGTCCTTTCGCCTTTGCAAATGCTGTTTAAATATAGCATCCATAAATAAATGTTAAATAATTCATGAACATAATTTTGTAAATTCTGCTAGGCCACACCTCTCTAGGGGCATATTTATGAACATGCGTCAGCCTGGAATCAATGTGTCTGCCAAGCGTCCTACCTCTGAGGCAGAATTCCCACATCTAGCCCAAAATGCTGCAAACGACTCTGATTCCACTTCACTAGTCATCCATCATACTGTCACTTTAATTCAGATGCTGCTACTTGTTTTAATAACATACATCTTACACAAAGAATATTGCTAACACAAGATTCTTGAGGTAGATTTTTACAACCTCATAAAATGGTATTAACCCTTTGATCCCTGATATTCTTTTCATACAGCTTTTTTTTATGCTTATCAATAACCTGTGTTCGTGGGGTCTATTCATGCTGGAGAATCTGACATCAATCACTGCAGTAAAAATATTATTCCTCCAGCATTACCCTAAAGAATTATGGAAAGAATAAAAGTGTTATTGCAGGAATTATTTAGCAAACAATAGATGGATAAAATGTATTATGGTAAGTGTTAAATTATATCACCACATTACAGAAAACTACCTGAGATAGCACAGAAGGTAGTTCAGTGCTTTTTCTAAGTAGTTCAAAGAGAACAATAGCAGAATCCCACAAAAGATTTTACTATGAAACCCTGGAATGACAAGGCAAATGATGTATCATCACATAAAATGATAGTTTACAGGGGAAAAAAAAAATTCTACTTGCCTATTTCTGAGTTGCACCTGGCGATATTTTGGGGGCGAGAGGAGGCAAATAATAGTAATTTACACTTACCTGCTTAACACTCAAGTATTTAAGGGACTTACTTGTTAGGTTTTTGCATGTCTTTGTAGAAATACCTTCCTTCTGTTGTAACAGAGCAACATGGAATATGCAATTTTAAAAAATATTTTGCTTCTATTCCAAATACAGAACACTCCGAGTTATTTCTTTCTTCCTTCTCTCTGCTGCTTGAGGTCAGCACCAGGAATTAGAAAAGGTTTTACTGAAATGCTTGATTAACCCAGTGACTAAAATCATGCCAATATTTTTGGTAAAATTAAGGATACCTAAATAAGGTTGGGTTCCATGATTCCACAAAGTAGACTCTTATCAGTTAATGCAAATTTAGAGAGGGGGAAAAAAAAGCATAATGTTGCACTGGGCTCATGGGATTCATTTGATCAACATGATTAAATTATTTCCTTACTCAGCTAGAAGGAAATTACTAGTAACCAGACATTATGTGTCTGTTAATTATGTGCAGTAAGGTTCTCTGCTATCACACCAGCTCTTGCATTCATGTTCTGTGTATCTTAAAGACATTTTCATTTTTAAAATCTAAATATTGAAAAGGGACAGCTTTCTTTCCCTTATTTAATAAATATCTAACATGCCAAAAAGCACTTGTAAGAAGCAGCTGTTTGTCCTTTGGGTAATCATAGGGAAGTTTGTGGAGGTGATATGCCAGCATTTCACATGTTTTTGGTTGCCCCCACCAGGATTTTTTTTTTTGCAATCGTTCATTTTTATAAATTGAATCATTTATTATCGTAAGGAATGAGAAGGACAGTTTTCCAGAGACCTGTAATTTTGCTTGAAATAGTTAATCTCCCTGATGCAAGGTCTGCTCACCTATACATTGTCTTTGTGCCAGATCTACATTATGCTCTGATGCTGCCCAATCTGGGATTTCAAAAGGATTTTTTATAAAGGAAGAAACATATGGTACAAGAGAGGCCTTATTCTTTTTCTAATGAAATGATGGGCTTCTGTTTCATATTAAAGTGTTAATAGGTCTGAAATTAGGTCTCAAAAAAGAGTATAGTGCTTTTAAAATTCTTAATATGATTCATTATCTGCAGTCAAAACCAGATGACATTTATTTTTATCCCAATAATAAAAAAAGCCAAGCCACAAGGAAAAAAAAAAAAAAAAAAATCCTGGATTCGGGCTCTGATTTATCGAATGGAAAGCTCTTTAGAATCAGAGCCCGGGCTGGAGGCTGGAGGTTTTGTTTGAGTTTGAGAACCTTCATATGTTTTTGAAATCTAAACAAATATTTCAAAGAAGGTAGTGTCACATTTGAAGTAAGTGATCCTATTAGGCACCGGGATACGGCTGCTTTGTTGAAGGACTGGGCAGCATTTTATGTATGATAGTGCGGTGTACTGCTAATACACCGAGACATCACTTTCATCTGAAACGCCGATAGGACTGAACTTCTCTCATGCACTTTGGCTTTCAGTGTTAATAATGAATGAATAAAGTTCAGAGGATAGAAGCTAAATGGATATTGTACTTTCAAAAAAATGAATTTTAACTAACAGCATGCCAAGCTATTCGGAAACGAGTGAAAGACAGTAAATGGACATATTTATTATGAGTGGTTAGGAGGGCTGTACGAAGCCATTTATATGAGTTGTACTGGCATGAAACACTAGGAATTTCAATACAATTGAAAATGCATAATAATTAGAAATAATGCAGGTTTAATGACATTTTGTTGGTTATGGGAATTTTGGGTGCAACCTATTTTGTCAAAGTTAGCTTCTACAGGATAGCCATCTCTCCCATACCCTGCTGTTTGAGATCACTATTTTTCTCTATGTCTGCCAGAAAAGTAACTGGGAATCTAATGGGTTTTGTAGATCTTGGGCTATGCCAGTAGGCAGCCTAGAAAGCACCTTCTCTGGAAGCATCATCTGGATGATGCCTTCAGATTTTCTCTATCTGATTATTACAAAGCACCAAGATGCAGTGGCGGTGGTCTGTCTTGACCAAGAAATCTTGTTGGTGGTCCAGATCCTCATTAACAGTCAGTCAGCTTCATTACTAAGATGTCAGCTCACATCTAGAGCAGGTTCAGCCCGGAACAGTCATCAGCATTTGTAGCATGTGGCAAATAAGAGCAAAGAACAAAAACAACCTGAGGTTTCATGTAAACTATACCAATGGCTTCTCTTCCATAATCTGCCTCCCACCTCTAGGTGCTGGAACTGCTTACCAGGCACTTAGACATGCTCTCAAACCTGAGTGGAAATGGTTGTATATAAGTAGGGCTTGTGCTCAGTTGTGTCAAAGTCACAAAACAACTATCCTCAGCACTTTTTGAGGGATACAAAAAGAATTATATAGCAAAGAGCTAATCCCAAAATGATGTGCGTGTATGTGGAGAGGTATGTCTGACATTCACATTAATACCAAACGAGTTCATCGTGATTAATGTTATTACATTAAATATCGAAGGAATTAATAATGATTAGACCATTATTTTAAAGGGTTACCAGCATGACACCAGCTCATTTTTTAACAGCTGTAGACAGTTGGGTTTGGGCTTTTTTCTCTCTGTACCTTCTCAGTCCTCATCTCCTTTGACCAAATATACTCACTTGGAATTTCATCTTACTGAATTTATGATTTTATGGCTGTGTTTCCTGTCAGGACTAAATCCAAGTCCTGATGAAGTCATTAGAAGCTTTGCTATTCACTTCATTGCTGCAAAGAAGGCTGAGGCCTGATCCTGATTTCCATGGACCGACAAGTACTATTTCTATAGGTTTCATTGGACTTTTATATGCCCCCTTGAACCTGGAAGAAAGCTAAGTGAATATTAGTTTGGAATCTTTTAAACCTGTTTTTAAGAGGATCTTTGCCTGAAGGACAGTTCTTTATGCGCATTCTTCTTCCTTTTCCAAAAAAAAGTGCCTTCACGGAGATCAGTAAGAAAGTCCAAATTACATGTGTAGTATTATGCTTTAAATAAAACTGCCTTAACTAAGGAAGAAAAAAAACCAACCAGATGCAGACTTTGCAAATAGGAAAAATGCCTGAAACAGATGATTAAGAGCTATGTGTTTTACGGGAATTGTTGCCAACACTTGGGTAATCCGCTATTTCTTGATGCACAAATAGTATTATATTCCACACTTTTATTAAAACTAAAGAAGCCAAAAGATCTCATAAATTACCTACTCAGTAGAAACTACTAAAACCTACTAAATCTGTTTTGAAGTACTAATGTCATACACAGTATTTAAAAGTGGTGCATATCAAAGTATCATTCATATAGGGGAGAAAGCCAATATTTTTCCGTTTCTAATTTGAAATTATTAAATAAAGGATAAATCTTGTAATATTAATCTGCTTTTCTATACTTTTTGCCTATGCTGATTTTTCATAGGCTTTGGCTACAATTAAATTGCTTCTTGATCAGCTGCTGCTGATTAGTCATTTCAACCCTTTCACAAATAGTAGTAGTTGCAGTTTGGCTGTCATTTTTTCCCAGCTTTAATTGTTAATAATTTTTCTGTGGTTGCTTTATAAAATGGTAGCTTAGGGTTTTCACTTGGCCTTTTGTTCTGCAGTACAAGAAATTAAAGCAAAGAGGATTAAATGGGTTGCCATTTGTTATAATGTTGCTTTTCCTATAGGTTTTCCTGCTCTGTCCAAGACATACCAACATCTTCAGCAAAATACATCTATGTATATCTTTATATTAGGCAATTAAACATGCCAGGGACCCTTCTGTGGCAGTAAGGGTCTTGGGCACAATGCTGCTCACTTGCATATTATTATAAACTTTTACCTTCAAAAATAAGATGGCTGCACAGAGGCTGCCTGTTGGGAATGGTCCTCGATCCATGAAAATACCCAATCCTTGCCAAGGATTTGGCCAAGGGAATGGAGGCTAGGTTGGGTCAAAACACGCGAGGAATGCAATTGATGGTCAAGCAGCAGAAGCGGTGGAGGCGCTGTTTGTAAAGCACACAAATCCCTTGTATCACTCTCGCTGCCAAATGTTGGTTCAGAGATGAATTTTCCTACTTCCAGTATTTGGGTCCATGTTCACTGTGTCCATTTTGTACCCTCATGCACTGATTTTTCAGATGAGTGATACCTTTCTCTTTCAGTTGATGTCAGTGGATAATGGTAACACTTTCTGACTCTAAAAATCTTGTTGTAGAAGTCTGAACATAAAGTTTGGGGTCAAAGTCCCCTGTTCATAAACCTCTATTTAAATGTACACTTATACCTCATGGAAAGCATCAAGATTAAAGTGTATATTTTAGTGCACAATCTTCAAGTAGGCTGATTTTCTGTATCAGATCAATGTATTCCACCTGAAAAATCCGAGCCCAGTTGAATTTAGCCAGATCTATGTATTACATATTAAATACTCTCTAAACTGTGCATTATTATAAAGACAATAAAATAATGTACCATAGGGTCTTTTGTGCAGAATAATCTGCCTGCTGGACAGACATAGATAGTCCTGTCAGTAGTGATTTAGACAAATACCACTGTTTTTGTTGTTCCTCAGTTACGTCTGAATTTCTCTGTTCTAAATATACCTGCAAAATGTCTATAGAAAACAGAAGACTGTGCTTTCAGGTTTGAGTGGTGTGCAAGTGGTGAGCTGACTGAAGGAAAGTTCAACTTGGTGAATGTGCTTTGAAAAGTGCATTGAGTTCCACTGGTATGTTGTGCAAAGACAAGGTATCAAGTCTGCTAGGAGTATTTTGAATTATTATAATGTAAAATCAAACTCCTAAGTGCATGCTTTAGTTCTTGTTGGTCATTTTGTTTTGCTAGAGGAATGCCTAGAGGTTCCTGAGAGATTTGTGCTCCTTGCAGCAGTAGGCTCAGTGAAGGGAGGGTACCTCAGAAATATATCCTGCCTGACTGCCATCTGGACTGTGGCATAAGGAAACATTTTGGAGAAGGCTGAGTGTGGATAACTCTCCAACGTGGTGAGAGAAAAGGATGTGGCCAGGGTGGTGTCTCAGGACTTTGCTTGCCTGGCTGGTGCCAAGTGTTGGTTGTCCGGACACTTCTAAAGACCGTGGAGGACATCAGCGTGAGTTGTGTCACTGGCTCCAGGGGAGGCAGATATTCCGTGGCTCCAGCACTTGTCAAAGCTTATGTGATAGAGGAAGGTTTAAATGTGTGACGGCGGCACCAAACCACTTTGTGTCGTTTGCTTGACAGGAGAGACAGGTGACAGCAGCCTCGGCTGGTGCCACGCGTGTGTTGGTGGGGCACCCGTGGGGCTGGGATCTCCATCTCCCCACACTGATGTGGCAGATGGTGTTGACAGGCTCACCTGCCCCTGTGCCTTCCCTGCAGTGGGTCAGCAAGACTTATAGCAGTCTAAACTGGGAGAGTGTTACCTACTTAAACTGTTTTTCTGACTTAATAAGAATTTTTCATCTATAGCAAGCCAGTTTAAAATATTGTCTATACACAAACAGTCATTCTGAATAATAGGCCTGCACACAGTAAATGTCAGCTCTTTAAATCACAGAGGACTTCGGAAGCGGAGTAGAGAATGCTTCATAACAGTTTAAACTTCAGCCTCCCATTTATTATGTATGTGTTTATAAATCTCTGAGGGGCACTCTTTTCCCTTCTGGGAAGCCCAAAGGAGCAGAGTTATTTGTCAGCCCGACCGGGTGGTGCGTGGTGCTGTGGTTGCTCCTTTGCATTCTGACCCCATTTGGTTTCAAGGTTGGTATCCAAGGTTGTGCCTGAGGAAATTTTATTTTCTTTTCTCCTAACAGCAGCATATAGGACCTTTTATTTCTAGGAAGATAGTGCCGGCAGAACAAAAAGTGGCGAGGGGTCAGCAGAGCACTGTTGTGCTGTGTTTTTCTTTTTAAGCTGAGCATGAGTGATCACCACTTTTAGAAAAGGGCTCTCCGTTTGCCACAGAGGAAGAGTGTAAAGGTATCTTGCTCAGCCACGGTGTTGAAAAATTTCTTCAGCACTCCCATCTATCTTGGTTAGTATGAATACTTTAGCATTAAATGGAGAAAAGGAGAATCCATCAATAGTTGATAACTGACCTTAAGATAGGAATTCAAAGTTCACTACAATTAAACCCAAGTGTCAGCAGAACCCACAAGGGAGGCTATCAATATATTTGACTATACCTACGCAGAGATGGCAGATTTAAATTCTATAAGGGAAACGACGGCGCATTATTCCTAATAAAAACATATCCTTGTACTGTCTTATATCACAGACAAAACACAGAAGTTCCGTGTTATGAATGATAGGACGAGAAAACATACTGAAGAGCAAATGTGATTCTGGATGGAATTTCATCACATGACTCTATTGTAAACCAGATGTTTGTCAGATTCGGTGGGAGAATGTATCCATCTTGAAATTTTTAATAAGGTTACATAAAGGATTAAAAGCAAACATTTACAATACATAGGATTTAAAGATAATTATATTTCTCTTAAATTGGTTATTTGCTTGGTAGATCGTTAAAAATATTTACATAATCTATCTATGGTGCAGTGCACCTCATGGATGGCTTCTTTCATTATGATGTTTGATGTACATCCACAGCATCAGAAAAACAAAACATAAAGAGACTGTTCCACAGACATAAACAATGCATGTGATATAAAAAATATGCTCTATTGTTTAAAAATTTTTTTAAAAGGAGTCTGCAGCCAAATCTAGCAGTTCTGGGGTAAGATTCTGATGCCTGGAAGAGAGAATTACACTTCTCTATGAAAAGTAGTGATGCCCTCACTGCAAGGGAAGCTGCCTCCGGGTAGAATGTAGATAGGTTGTTACTCTTGCTGCTGCAGCTGTTTTTTCCTTCATTGTCTTCCCCCTTCTGAGAAAGGAAAAGGGAGAATAAAGCTTGAAAAAAAGTACAGAGAAATGGGAGGAAGGGAATCTTGGGTTTGTAGCTGAGACTTCCAGCTTCCTTTTAATACCTGTGGTCATTTTTGTGCGGCTACATTCAAGACCACTCACTCTCAAGATTATTTTCTCTAGCATTCTTTTTATTGGCAGACAATTTGCAAGGAAACCTCATGGCAGGATGTATCAAGTGTACGTAGAGATGTACACATCGACGCTGCATCAGTAGAACATTACACTGGCCTCAACAAAAAAAATGCTGAACAAACCTACGTGATGAGTCTGAGGTTCTTACATGAAATCATATTTAAAAGAATAGGAAGATGAATTAATTCACCATACTCCCAGTTTTATTTTGGGAAATATTCTTTCACTAAGTGGATTTCTGATTCATGGGGAACGAGGACATAGTAAATTAAACTAGTAAAATAGCAGAATAACTTTTCTTTTGACTTTCTCTCCTGTGTAACTACAGGATGTGTAAGTCCACTTGGACTTCAGCTGTGATGTTTTAATACGCCAACAGGCTTATTGGGAATGGTAGCTAATATCTGTAGCACTTTGATCATTCCTGATACCAACAAGGTCTGACGAATACAGAATCTCCGTGAAGTCAGAGGACAGTATTAATGTTGAAATATAACATACTAAGCCCAGGAAGTCGGTTGCTCAATGTGGTGCTAATTCAACCACATTATGGATCATTTATAGCCCAGATGGATTATTACAAATGAAAGATATTGCTGACGATTGCTATAGCCAAGTTAATGATGTGATAGAAGTGTTGACACTCACTAGCTGCATTGGGCTGCTGTAGCCTGCTGTCACACTGCTCTTCTGGCTGCCTCTTTCACCTCCCCGAGCCCTTGTGCATGCCATAGCCTGGGAGGGTTCAGTATTGCCAGCTCAAAGAGCAAGGAGATGTTAATCGTTCTTGCAGAATAGTTCAGCGTGCAAGAGGGATTACTAATTCAGAGCCCTTAACTCTAATCTTTAAAAAAAAAAAACAACCTAGGTACCACAAACTTCTCAATGGAAGATAGCATAACTTATCTTTTAGTACTCTGAGTCAGGGAACGTGTTTATTCTCATTTTTTTGCTTGGGACAGGATAGATTTGGGACTATGATTCATGTATAACTGGGAGAGAGATAAAAAATAAGGTTACTGGAAAATTGTGAAAGTCCTGAAGACTCGTTCCAGAAATTTTCTGCAGCTGCCTCCCTGATACTGACTGGATATTCCCCCATCAGTGGAGGAGATCCCACAAATGTTTTGTGCGTATAATTTTAGTATTTTTCCAGAAAACCCTCTACATTCAGCAGCCAAGTAAGATGGGCCCGGTAATCAATGCCTGGGCTTACATTTAAACTTGATAAACAACATCACAATTGCTCTGTTGAGATACAAAAATATATCTCAAAAGCTCAGAGCAGGACAGTTGCTAAGAGGTATTTCTTGTACTGAGTAATGTAATTTTACAGCCTTGAGATTGTCTTGGAGAATGTTACCAAGTTTAAAATGTCAGCCAAGATCAAAGCATAGTGCAAAATGTATTGCCAGGGAAGAGAATCAGAGGTGGGGGGTAGGAGACCCCTCCTAGGAGACTGTCCAAATCCTGTGCCCAGTTATCCCTCACTCTGCCCCTTGACCATGTCAGCTAATCTCATTTTAGAGACATAGCACAGGAAAAGATAAAACATGAAATAGCTGTATCTGACTTACTTTGAATGTCTGTCAAGTTTCATGTCTTTTAAGTCCTCAACAGATTTATTTCACTTGTATCAGTCACTCTGTGACAGGTCTACATAAATCAGAAAGCAGTCTGGGAGAAGGTCCTTCAGTTGCCAACTTGCCTGTATCACAGATTCCCACAGAGTACATAGTTATACATGTATATGCAGAAGAGATTTGAGATTCAGTATAATCATCAAGGAGTGTCGCTTTCCTCATAGCTAAATACCCAGAAGAGCTGGATGAAAAGGTTAGACTTATCTGTCAGGTTTTTTGGGTACAAAAAAGGATCTTGTCCATTCAGGCTAAATAAGGTGTAATCTCAGCTGCATGGGTCAAATATTCCAAGTTCATTTACCAATTCACTGGGCAAATGTCACAAGTTCCAGACAGACTTAGTATAGAGCGATGCAATCTATCAATACTTAAGCATGTTGGAGGGGCAGCATCATGGCTGGGAGTGTTATTTATTCAGTGAAGCACATGCTAAATTGAACAGCATGCTTTGGACAGAGAGAGTGGGGGTCTACTACTCATCCTTCCAATGAGCTTTTTTATTTCCATGTAGAGAGATTCTATACTCAAAAGAACTGTAACAAAAGCTGTTTAGACTCACTTGCCATCCAAGTGTATAATTTCTCCATTAGACTGCGAAAGTCTTAAGGAAAAGAAGTTTTTGCTAATAATTTTCAGTTCAGATTGGACCTGTGTGGGCTTATAAGGTCATTCGCTTGACTGAGCAACCACGGACGTTACACAGTGGGAAGTGGGCAGGGCTAGTGCTTGACAGCTGTTCTTGGGAGTGATGGCCATATGTATCCCTTGCCACAGGACTGGTTTTCTGATTGAGATCATTCATTTGTGGAAACACTTGCCTGCACTCTGAGAGATGATGCTGTAAATTCAAAATAACGTAGAGACACTTTTGGTTTACACGGTCGTGAGTGGGCTCTGCTGGTGTCTGCCTGACAGCTCCAACTGGCACAGGGTCAGATGTCCCTCTAAACCTTTCCCATCCACCAAGGGGTTATCATTATCCGGAAAAGGTACAGAACAGTGTCTTCTCTAATCAGCAAGATTGCATTTATGTGCTCCCAATACAGCCTTTTCATTGACTTAGTGGTGTTGCATGTCAGCGAGCAAAGCCTGTGGTCAGGTAATGTGCTGGGACCTGTGTATGCTCATAGGAAAGGTATTTTCTGTGTCTTGCAACTGTCTCCCTCTCTCTTTCTCCCTCGGTCTGACTCATCGACTTGTCTTGTAAGCTTTGTTATCACTGAGAATGCCTTTTATTGTGCCTAGATACGGTGCCTATCAGAATGATCTTGTTTGATATCTTCATTTCACAGATGAAAATAACCAAGCACACAACAACCCTTAAAGGCCTTTGCTAAGGTTGCAAAGTGAGGTAATGTGAGATTCATGATTGCCTGTACACATTGAATTCAGCCTTCTTGTGCATATGTGTCAAGATACAATCTTTAGTGATGTGTTCACTCATTATGTCTTTCACAGGCCACTTCCCTAAGCTGTAAGCCTGTTCTTCTAACTCACTCACTCCCTATACTTTTCTAGGTCTTTAAGCTAGCATCCTGAAGGCACTGAAATGCTATGGTGACAACATGCATATGAGCCATCAGTATCCTTTGGAAGCTCAGGATGCACAGTATTCTGAAGTACTTACTGTTTATTTTTAGAGGGCTAAAATCAGAAAAGTCAGATCTTACTTAGAGCTATCTGTGCAGAGCATACTCAACCTGTGAAGCAAATAGGTTCTCATCAGGTAGTGCTCCCATCACCAGGATAAGGCTTCATGCTCTGCAGAGCTGAGGCAATCTCAGCAAGTGTCCAGGACAGGTTCTTACCTAGTCTCTCTGCTGCCTTGTGTGTTGTGCCAAAATACATGGCTCATTAACCTCTAGAGGACAGAGACAACACTGAAGTTACATGATAGTGGGGTGCTTTCGTGTGAGACTCTCAATACGGGTATGTTTTGAGTCAGTTCTCTCCTGTAGCTGCAAAGAGTCATGGCTGATGTGGGAGAAGAGAGTTCATCTACGCTTACAGGTAATTATCACGTTGTTGACATAGTGGAAATGCAAGCAGTCTGCTCTGTCCACAGCTTAGCAGATATCAAGGATGCTGTCTTTAAGCAGTTCCCTTTCTCCTTCCTCTATCCTTTCCCATTTATATGTTTTTAAAGTTTTCTTGATGAATGCTCCCTAATATCTCAGAGGTTCCGAGCGACTATCTGGACAACTCATGTCTCATCAGCTCTATCTGTCCATGACTTCTGGGTCTTACACAGCTTTTTGCCTGATTGCCCTATAATCAGAAGGCTGGAGAATCTTTTCAAAGGGAGAAGATGTAGTACTGCTAACATCTAATCCTTGTATGCAGCTGGAATTTTTCCTGTTCTTGAATTCTTGCCCAGAATCCACTTTAACACATGGAAACAGTGAGTTGCTTCATAATTGGCTATCCAACAGTATAGTGAACACTAGCTTGTTAAATAGAGGTATGGAGTCAAGCTTGCACGTCTGTAGGGCTTCATTAAGCCTTTTTTTTTCCATTAACACTTCAGTCCACAGAATCTGTAAATTCATAATTTTAATCCCCACTTTTTTAACTTACCAGTGAGTGATACACTAAATCCAGCCTGATTTGGCCTACCCTTGCAAAGGTGTCCAACTCCTGTGGAAATAAATAAAACGATTCTTCATGAAGTGACCATTGGACATGCTGTGGTTGTTTTTTGTAAAGCTGTTTTCTTTCATCAACTGATTTTTCAATGAGGTTTTGAAAAGCCATTCCTAATTGTGTAAATATCAGAATATAATTGGCTTTCCAATTTCACAGCTTATCGGAAGGAGAAAAAGGGAAGGGAGGAAAACCCCAGATATTTCAAAGACAATAAGTGCATTTGATGTAATGGTCTATGATTTTTGTCTTTTGTTGTTTAACCCAGGACTGAAGAAACAGATGGTAAGATTTTCTAGGAAGCTTAAAACAGAAGCCAAGCTAATACAAAACTGTTCAGCTATCAGACAGGGTAAATCCATTCTGTCGCTTTCTTTTTTTTTTTTTTTTTCCAAATCACAACCCATCAAAAGAAGGGTTTAGCTTCATAAAAAGATATTTACCAGGAAGCTTTTTGCAAAGAAGAAGGGCATGCTTTGTTAAACCAGATGCATTTTATTTTTCCTGGAACCAAGATTTATGAAAGCAGTATGCCCATATTTCTCCATATACAGTAATTGGAACTCATTATGCTAATTGTATTTCCATTATCACTAATTAACAATCATAGTGACCTGGCCCACAGTCTAATTTGTCTTTAATCTGTTTTTGTATAGGGAGTTTTACCCTGTAATTTCAAGGTGATAATTCTATTCAGCACAACTTTATTGAATAGTGAAATGTAATACTTCTAATATTTAGGGCTGTTCCCATTCAGATAGTTCAAAGGGAACAGGAAGTGAATTTATACCTGTCCATGCTGCTGTGTTCCTGGATCTGCCTCCCTCTTGCACTCTGTTTAACCTACCTGTGTCTAACTTAACCTGTAGGCATCTTATCTAGAGTAACTGGAGGTTGGTCAACACTTGCTGATGAGATCTGTGAGCTGTGAAGGAATGCGTGTGTGTTTACTCGTGGATAAATCTGTGGCAATTTGCCATTTTTCACTTTGTGACACTTCACCTGCAGGAAAACAGGATTTTCCTTAAATGTTGTTTCTGGTGTAGTATAAAACACTTCCTATGTCCTGAGGGGGGAGAAAACCTAAACAACAACTAAAGGGTTGTTTGCTTTTCCTCCAGGGTTTCCCAGGGTTTTTCAGACATTTCAGGGGTTTTTTTTCTGCAGTTTCAGTGTGAGGGAAATGAGCAGTGCTGTGCCACTGGGGTTTTGCAAAACCTGCTGTACTGCTCATCCCTCTAGAGTCAGTGCCACAAAAACATTTTCAGGGACTTATTTCAGGCAACCTGACTGGTTTTTTCTGGTGCTGCTCACCTACTGCTCTTTTCCCTCTGCTGATTCACTGGCTGCGCATTGCTGCTGATGTCATATTGTTCCTCTCTTACCCACTGATTGACTGGCGTCAATAATACTGTGCTGTGCAAGCCTCTCCCTTAAATCCTTGGCTTATTTCTTGACTTCCTACCCACACAGGGTGCCACCTTTCAGGTGGGTGCTAAATTTATCTCATAAGCTGTATTATTGCATACCCTTTGCACTGCTCCTGGTGTGCTTTGTCATTGAGGACTTCAGAAGCTGGGAGTGACTCTACTCTGAGCCTAATCTTTCTGTCCCATGAACAGCCCAGCTCTCTGAGCAAACAAAATTGTATAATTTGGTTTCAATGTAGCTTAAAAGCATTACATTGCTTGTTGATTTGTCCCTGGATGGGTATGAATATATATATGGTGACATAAATACAAACACATTTTTCTCAACCAGTTATTTTCAAAATTATTTTCTTGTGTTGCAGCTCTTTTCCCCCGTGCCTTGGTCTCCCTCTACATGCCACTTGCCTACTTTAGGACAAGGTGAATCACATCACTGTCAAAAGTTTCACATCTCCTTTTTTTCCACACTGGAATGTGCAACCTTCCAAATCCACAAGTGAGCCCTGTTTCCACATGACCCTTCCCTTCAGCTCCACCAGAGAATCACTGAAGCCCCCTGCCTCCCTGGGTCCGATCCCACTTCAGCTGCCTGGGCGGCACAACCTTTGCATAGGAAATGCTTCTCTTTCCACAGCACATAAATCAAAGTGTACCACCTAATCGACAAAATAATCTTAATCAATGCTTTCACCGTCTGGCTTTCCCTAGCAAATATAACTCCCTGTTGATGTTTCCCATCCTCCCTTCTGTTATACCAGATGGTGTATGTTCCAGTCTTTTTATTATCCTTCCCTGACCACGACACTTTGCTCAGTCCAGAGATCTTCATACTGCATCCCCTGAGTGTTCTCATCAGCAGCTCTGTCCTGCTCATTGCATCTTGATGTTTCAAGCATCTTGCACTAATGACCCTCTTCTTCCCCCCTCCTTCGCTCTGATATTTTTCACAGTATTCATTCCCATAGGTTGATCAGCTGATATCAGGTAGCACGTGTGCTTTAACCATCACATATCCTAAGTGACCTCTGCATAAATGTTGGCAGGATATAGACTGATTTTGTTCTTTTGTGTTACAGATTACTAAATTCTTCAGGATAGATTCAGAAGACAGTAACCTCTTCCTTTTCTTTCTTTTTTTTTTTCCTTATAGAAGATCACAGAAGTTGATCTGCTTCACATTATCTACAATTATGTTGTTTCTGGGTAGGATGACATAATAACATAAGCACTGGTCAGAAGAGCTGTACAGATTTGATTTATGGCTTTGTCTTTCTAAGGTGTTTACTCTGAGAAACGAGCATCATGTTTGTTTTGGTAAAGGGAAAATGCAGGGCAAGAATTTTTTAGCTGGAGGCCCTAGTGGAATATGGCACATTACAGAGGATGTGTTTTCTGTGGCATTCAGGGTAAGCAGTGTAAGATAGGCTCAGTCTAGTGTTAGTTTAGTTCATTGGTTCTTTCCGTGCAGGTACCCAAATTTTTGCTGTTCTTATCCTTCTGTACCAAAATAGAGGCATTTTATATTCTTTTTTGCTGTAACATGCTCTCCAAAAAATTTGACCCCCTTTCCTGAAGTGCTGTGGCAGAATAGTACTCTGTGGACCTAAGACGTGTATGTACTGTACATTTCGTAGCCTCTTCAGAGCCTCTGCCACAGCAGCAAACCCCGGGCTGAGCAGTTCCATGTTCAACTAGGCCAGCCTTCTTTTGAACCATTTGGGTGGAAGAAACACAATCTCCCCGGACTTCCTGGCCCTCCGGGCTGCAGTTCCGCCCTCCAGGAGAACATGCTCGCTTAATACAATTTGTAGCAAATGTAATAGATGTGCGGAGTTGAAAGAGAGGCTGAGTATCTAAATTGCAAAGACCACAAATCAGTTACTGAGTAGATAGATATGCTAAGTGAACGCCATTTTTCTGAAGTATCTGACAGAACTGGAAATCACAATGCAGAGCGATTTTATCACAGAGGATTTTCAATTTGTTGTTTAGAAAGATGGGTCAGTAAGCATCCACTTTATCCCTAATGACTAAAGAATGTAAATAATCTTGCTGTAACCATTTTTCATGTACATTTTCTGTCTAGATGAGGTATATTGCCTTCTAGGTATTTTTTTCCCCTATCAAGGGTCATAAAGGATTTTTTTTTTGGCCTCCTGTTAAAAGAGGCACTGCAGACTAATAGCTCTTTCAGTCATCATAGAGGTTGATGCAGCTAACGTTTTAAGTGGTATTGTCTGCCAGTAATACTTAATCCTATTGTCAAAGACTGCAGTGCACAGAGAATGTGTTTTCCTTGGAAAGGTAGCCTGTAGGGAAATGTAATGACTATTTAACTCTTAAGCCAAAGCAAAGACTGTACTCTAGCATCAGAAGGGTTATGCCAGCTACTTATCCAAGAAGAGCCTGAACTTTGCCTTCTAATTTGTTCTGCTTCGTAACTATTCAATAAAAATATTTAACAACTCTGGTGATTTGTATCACGCTCTCTCACTTGCAAGTTGCTGGTTTTGGAAATACAGTTCCTTGCCTTTTTTTCCTCCACTGTTCTTTTGGCTGATGGTGAACGAGGGCTTGAAACATTTATCGCACTCTGATACAGGATTATATGTTCAGATAGGAAAAAAAATGTGATCTATATAACTCTGATGAGGTAGAACAATTACTAGGATTTTACAAATAGAAGGGACCTTTGCGAGCTAATGGCCTATGTAACATCACTCAAGCCATTCCCTAAAGCTTCCTTGAAGTCCAACACTTGTGACTTCTTTCAGACACCACTTATGACTTTGTTGACAAGACTTTGATTTATAAGTTTTCAGTGATGGAGCATCAATTGCAACCTTTAATCGGTTGTCTTCCCTGTAAAGAAAAAAAAGAAAAAAATAAGTGCTCCATATTCTGGACCTTAATTTGTCTAATTTGAACTTCAAGCTATTGAATCTTGTTAAGCCTTTGTCAGCTAGATTGAAGAGTCATCAATTACCAATTTTCATTCCCTTTGATAATAGACACTTATAGACTAATAAATTATCCTTTAACCTTTTCTTCATTAAGCTAATAGATTGAGCACCAGGAGTCTCTCACTTCCAGGCATATTTTCCATTTTTTTGTTCATTTCTGTGGCTCTGAATTCTCTCTGATTTTTCAACATCCTTCCAAAGTATAAGCACCAAATGTATATGTACAATAGGTCCTCCGCCATCATCAAGGATGGAGTTGCATTGTTTTCCTTTATGCCTTCTTGCAATTCGTATTTGTTTAACAACAGATCACATTAACTATCAGGTTTTTTCCAGCAAAGTCTCCCGCAATGATTATTCTCAGTGACTTCTAACTACCAGTTACAAGAACAAAATAATTTCCATCAACTCAGTTTTGTTTCTGGATATCTGACCTGACATTTGATCAGTTTGAAATGTGTGTTGTGGGCTCAGCAAGGCAGAGAGATTACCAAATAGTCCACCTCTGAATTGTATATTTCTTGTTTCTGAGACTCATATGACAAGGTGTTTGATGCCTGTTTCATAGAACAGCGGTCTTCTTAGAAGAGAATAGACAATGCATTTTATTTTGTTTATTTGAATGAATTTATTAACGTTGTGGATTACGTCCTTTATCTACTCAGTGGAAGTATTGATGAAAGGGATAAAAACAGAATTGGCATTTTGAGGAATCTAGATCTGCAATGTAGCCCTTCAAAGATACTGAAATAAAACTCTCCTGATAGCAGCATACTTCAAACAGTTTGCATGAAATCCTTTTTTTTTCCTTGCATGAACCGTAAACTTTAGAAATCAAATATCTTATTATTTCACTGAAAATTATCTGCAAATGTGTTGCAAAAATGTTCAAACTAGATTGAAAAGAAATATTATGGGCAGGAAGGAAAACACACTTTTTTCTCTGGGTCTTTATTTCTTTTGTGGCAGAAAAGCTCCATTAATTTGTCTAATTAAGACTGTAGTCAAGATTTCATCAAGTAAGGTACTTAGGCACAGAATTTTTTGAGGTTACAGTGGAGAGTTTATAGTTTTTATTGAATAGATGTCCTGGTTTTGTTGGGACAGATATTTCTTTTCCTCCAGTGCTGTGTTTTGGATTTAGGATAAGAATCTTGATAACACCCTTATGTTTTAGTAGTTGCTGAGCAATGCTTACACCAAATGAGGCTCTTCCAGCTTGTCCTACTGCCTGGCCAGTGAGGAGGCTGGGGGGGTGCACAAGAAGCTGGGAGGGGGCACAGAGAGGACATCTGACCCAATATGGCCAAAGGGCTGTTTCATACCATATGATGTCACGCTGAACAAAAAAAGTGGGGGAAGTTGTCTGGGAGTAGGTGGCTGCTGCTCAGGGACTGGCTGGGTGCTGAGCAATTGTGTCGTGCATCATTTCTTTTGTATATTCCTTTATCATTCCTTTATCTTATTTAACATTTTTGTTTATTTTTAATTTCCCTGCCTTTTATATCCTATTAAACTGTCTTTATCTCAATCTATGAGTTTTACCTTTTGTGTGATTCGTTTCCCCATCCTGCCATGGGAGAGTGGCTGCGTGGTGTTTAGTTGCCTGCTGGGTTAAACCACAGCAACAGAGGAAGCTAAAACGTGTCAGCTCCACAGGCTCACCTCCTCAGTTTTGTCAGAAATGCTTGCAGTTCAAACAACAGTCAATGAAAAAAAATCAAAAATACTCAAGAAAATTAGGCATTGAAGAGAAAAGTGAATTCAAAACAGTACTGCCAAAATAGCAGAGATTTATTCAGTAATAATTCATTATTTCTTTTGAATATGGTTTTATAATGTCTGAACTATGGTTCTGCAGCAGCTGAGGGAAAAGCCACTGTGCCAATATATGGTGGTGGAAATGTACATTTAAACTAAAACCCCACAATTTTCTGTAGCAGTAGCAACTTTCAGGGCAACTCACTGAAGGGTAAAAGGAAGGGGGGTTTTTATTATTTAAAAATTAACTAAATAAGTGAAGAGAAAGGAGTGATTTAAGACAATAAAACTGGCCAAAAATAATCATGGTTTCAGGAGTGGATTGAAAGAACAAGGAGACACTTTAGCAAGTGCCGGGGAATTTCTGCTTCTCCAAATACCACTTCTGTTCTACTTATTCTCTTTAAACAGTGTTTAATGCATGTGTATTCCATAAAGCTTGAAAGCTTGCCTTTAGGGGCAATAGGGCGTCACACAGTATCTTTTTGTGATAGTGCACTAATTTTGGCTTCCTTTTTATGAGAAATACAGGGATATACTGGAGCAAGTCCAAAGAAGGGGCACAAAGATGATTGGGGGTACTGGAGCACCTCTCATATGAAGAGAAGTTGAGAGAGATGGGACTGTTCATCCTACAGAAGACTCAGGGAGGATCCTACTTATGTGCATTAGTACCAGTTGGGGGGAAGTCAAGAAACCAGAGCCAGGGTCTTTTCAGTGGTGCCCAGTGATGGGATAAGATGTAATAGGCACAAATTCAAACACAAAAAATTCAGTTAAATGTTAGAAAAATCTAGGAAATGCTTTTTGTTTTTCTCTTTCCCTGAGGTAATAGCACCTTCATCCTTGATACTTTTCAAAACCTGACTGTACATGGTCCTGAGCAACCTGCTGATTCTGCTTTGAGCAGGCCTGGTAGACTAGATCATCTTCAGACTTGCCTTATGTTAATGCTGACAGATTTTTCATCTCAGTAATGATGATGTTCAGTGCAAATTCATTAAAAGTATTTGCCTATTCTTGACATCAATGCTGCCTTCTTTATCATTAACACACAAAAAACCCCAGCCTGAGAAGGTAGTTCCCATTTTTTGTCCTCAGTAGTCTCAAGGGGATCAAAAAACTGGTGATAGCTTTACTGTGCATCTTTTAGGCTGGATGCTCAGGACCTTGCTTACACCCCCTTTCATTCTCTGTGAAAAAGGGGCTATACAGTTACATGGAGATCTGTTGGTCTTCCATGAATGTTAGCTCCTTACATAAAAAGTAGGCATTTTGTTATCACTGTGTGCAAACCCCAGGCCTTCATATTTTAAAAGAAGGACTTCTTACTTCATCAAGTTGTTTTGGGACCTTTCCACAAGGAGAAAGAGAATCTTGGAATTTCTTATAAAGCCTATGTCAGCTGTAGGCTTTCCAAAGTATGGGACTGCACCGGGGCCAGTACTGCAATGTCCGGTGAGGGAGAGAGAGAAATTGCAATAGATGATTTTTTTTTGCATACTCTTAGACTGAACAGCCCTGCCATACTGGGGAAAGGCCCATGAGGAAGGAATGGAAGCACCTTCCCTCACACTGTGGAGCTTTCCGCCACCTCTCTGTGCACATGTGCCTACAGGAAACAGGTTCCGCTTCCCTTCCCTGTTTAAGGATGCATCTGAGCCTGAAGGGCCTAGGGTAAACACTTTTCAAATAACTTTTGTGTGAGTTTAAAAAACTCCAAAGGAAGTCAGCTGTGCTGTCAAGAAGTGAAAGGCCAGCTTATATAATGAGTTTGCTTGCCATGACAAAATAAAGGAGCAAATTAGGACTGAAACCTATAATCCAAACCAGTCAGGATTTTCTCCTGTGTTTTGTGGAGCTTATGTCTCCCTCCAGAGTTTAAAGATAGGAAAGATGCTGTTGGTATTACATATGTAGAGCAGAATGTGTGGACACTTGGAATTCCCCATGCCAAATTGATGAACATTTTATTATCTGCTTTGGGAAGCATCCATAAAAAGCCAGACCAACATTTTCTGAAAGTTATGAAGTCGTTATTAAAAAATGGAAATGTATGCTGTATGTATCTGAAAACTGTATCTCGGAGCACATATGTTCTATCAAAGGGAACAAATGCATTGCAACATAAGGCTATCACATCTGTGAATAAAAACTCCAAATACCTCTCAAACCTTATTTTGCTTCCCTTTGGTTTCAACTTCTATCCTAATGGAAATTTTTCTAGAGTGTAATGGTTTGGCACAGTTGCAGAGCACAAGACAAAGAAACAAGAGATAAAACCTGACTTATTACGTAATGCTGACCAAGACTCTTTTATCCCTGCTTTACCCACATCATCTTCCATTACACTTGCTTTACAGGCATATATTGAGTGAGAGGATAACTACAATATACTGAGAAAATAAACTAAATTCTGGAAGTTGTATTCTGCTGTCGTTCATAAATGTAAAAGTTTCAGAATAACTTGTTCTCTTTTATTCAAGATCCACAAATCTCTAAATTGCCGTCAGTGAGAAAACCTGCCTCTTTCTAAATGGTCAGGTACAGGGAATGTGTTTAGGAGTTTCAGCTCCTTTCTCTTTCTGATTTTTCTTCACTGCTGTTTAAAGCTGCCAAACTAATAAGGAGAGGCTCATCCAAGATGGAGTACTCCAACAGCCTACCACATATCACTGGCTGCGTGCTGAAAGTCACAGCAAAGCTTTATTCAGATCTTCCTATTGCTAGAAGTTGAGGATAAATTAATTAGATGTGCAGCTTATGCTGATTAACTGTGAGGTGGCAAGAGAGTTGCAGTGATTCCCGCTGTGTAATATAGATGCACAGTTCAATTGCCGACCACTGAAAAGCATGTGTGCTTCTCTTTTCTTTCGGATCAGTTTACTGCAATTTCCAGGTTGGGCTAGAATAGCATCCAGCTGACTTATTTGGATCAGCAAGGAAACAATGAGGGGTGCATCCCTGGGTTGTATGTCGTCGCTGAGTCTTGAATGCAGAAGATGCCCTTACTGTCAGCCTCGAGTGCTCATCATAGGTCAGGTTACTGTATGGGGAAATATTTGTCCAGAATCCTTGTGTACGGGTTGTGTGGTTGACAGACAGCTAGTTGTCTTTGAGTTGGTTTTGAAAATCATTCTTCAGACATTTGAATATCAAATCTCTAGCTATCCACCAAAGAAAGTAATGATCCATATTCTCGGAGATACTAAGGGTGATTTATTGTCTGTGATACCAGGTGTAGTGATGATGGGCCTCAGCCATGCTGCCCAGTTTCAGTCACTCAAAATATCATGAAATGGGCTTTGAAGGCATTGATTTCTTAGCTTACAAGAATAATTCACACAGCATTTTTCCCTGGTTGTCTTTTCATGCGTGTTCTGGCTGGGGGCTATCCTTTTTTTAGGGTGCAGTTTTTTCCCCCAACCATCAGAGTTATAATATATTTAAAATGAAGAAACAAAAATGTTGCCTTAGGGGTTTTTGTTGTTTTGTTTTTTTTTTTTTTTCCTTCTGAAGTTTCTTGATTCTACATGCTGGATTTTCAAGAAATACACATGGAACCTTGAATCTTACGATGAAATATCCAGCAGCAGAGGTGATTACTGCTGACCTACTGCTAGGGACCAACTTATAGATGTGGTGGCCTGTGTATCACATTGCTGTGAAACATCCTGTGAGTCTCCTTTTTCTACGGACTATGTCGGGAGCCAGAAAGTTTCCTTCTGAAAGCCTGAGCAGATAGGTCATATTTGAAACCTGACAGCATTGCCACTCCCCATTACAGACTGAATCCAGTTGCATTCCTAAGGCCACATCTGTAAAGCAAGTTTGTGGTTTTATTTTTGTTCTTTTCAAGCCATATTTTTAGTGCTCCCTATAATAAATCTTCATGTTTTGATTATGTGTAAAAAGACAGTGACTAGAGACAGAACACAGCACTACCAAAATAAACTCACTTAATGCACAATGCTCCTGCCACAAGCACGGACTCCTCTCTTTGCCTAAACTTAATCTCATTTGAAGTGGTGCAGAGAGAAACATGGGCTGAAGGGAACAGCCCTGTCCCAGGGAAAAGAAAATAAAATTAAAAAGAAAGAGCACAAATATATATGCTGGCAAAATGTGCACAAAAGGTTGCCTAGCAATTCTGCAGACTATTTGGGCAGTCTGGGGACTGCGTTCTGAATTAACATGAAGGAGAAGGCAGAGCCAGTAGTGCCAAACTCTTTAACGTGGCAAGTTGGCCACCGTTTCCTAAGGCCCAAAGTAGCAATTTACTTTCATAGAAAATGAGTCACTGGGAGCCACCAGCATTGAGACGTGGCCATGAAGCAAGGGCCTGCGGAATGGGGGACTGTGGTGGAAGGCCAGGGTGCCTAATTTTTGTGCCACTCACTATGAGAAAGACATTGAGGTGCTGGAGCAAGTCCAAAGAAGGGCAAAGGTCTGGAGCACAAGTCCTATGAGGAGCGGCAGAGGGATGTGGGGAGGCTCAGCCTGAGAGAAAAAGAGGCTCAGGGGAGCCTCTTGCTGTCTACAACTCCCTGAAAGGATGCTGTAGTGTGGTGGGCGTTGACCTCTTCTCCCAGGTAACAAGTAGCAGGATGAGAGGAAATGGCCTCAGGTTGCGCTAAGAGAGTATTAGATTGGCTATTATGAATTTCTGTTTCACACACAGGGTTGTAAAGCACTGGAGCAGGCTTCCCAGGCGAAGTCACCGTCTCTGGAAATGTTTAAAAAACATGCAGATCCTCACTTGCGGACATGATTTAATGGTGAACATAGTAATGGTGCTAAGCTTCAGTTGGACTTGATGATCTTAAAGCTCTTTTCCAACTTTAATTATTCTATGATTTCAATACCGCTGCTCAGCATTTGATGACCAGCATGGATTATCTTGGGGTGAAGGCAGCTCGGGGACCCCCCTGGGCTGGGTGATGGATGCAGGAGCCCTGGCGGATGTCACTGTCCCAGGAGTGTGGCCAGGCTCTGGATGTCCTGCTGGTTTCTCAGAGTTCCTTATGACCCGTGCCTACACACTAGATGATATGTTTTTAGAGTGCATTTGGTGGTGCCAAGTACTTTGGTTGAGAGGGAAGTGTTTTCAAATTCTAAATGCCTTTGTTTAAGGCCACATTTCTAAAAGCACTAAGTAAGCCCTATAGAATGCAGCAGCTTTTGAAATCTGCAGTTCGAAGTGAAGCTCCAACTTTTTTGAAAAATACTTTTTAGACATTTTCCTCTAGAAGCACTTTCTTGGACCGAGAAGATTTCTCTTTGTCCCTTTCAGCAAATGTAATCACACTTGTCAAGTTCAAGTCTTAGCTCACACCACGTTTCATCCTAAAATTCTAATTTTGCTTCTCCTTTCAGTGTTAATTTACACTTTCAGTGTAAAGCTCAGGTTTCTGAAATCCAGTTCAATGATTTTTCATGCTTCATATCAGATAGTGGGGAAGGGGCTGAGGCCAAAGAAATGTTTTCCCTTTTTTTTTTTTTGGGGGGGGGATGTGAAAAAAGTCTATTTGGAAGTTTCAGGTTTATTCTTTATTAGCTTTTTCCTAGTGAGTGAGTGAGTACATTTCCAGTTTGAAACACAAATTTTTTTCTATCCCTTGAAAAGCAGAATTTCTTTTTCTCCCATACCCACATCTAGCACCTTTCTGTTTTTTCAAAGATTTAACTTCCCAGGAACTCCTAGAAATACATATCTTATTCATAATCTCTAAATTCACCAGAATTTCTATTAAGCCATAAGTAAGGTACTTACTTTAGAAATATGTGTTCAAAGAAACCACTAAACTTCATGGCTCTATCAATATGTACTTATCTCCTAATGGTATACGTGTTTAATATATATGTAAATAAGAGTTATTAGCAGAGATTGCATGTTTGGCTATAACTGTGGGTACCAGAAGATTACCCTGGGGATCTTTTAAACTCTTCTTTGCTTTATTCTACATGAGAATGATAAGATTTTTATTGAATTAAATTTAGTTTTATTTAAATTATCTTGATGCGTACCCAGAAAGTGTACGTTTAAAGGAAAATGTGCATCTGATTTCAGAGACTCGGAATAGATACTTCTATACTTCTCTTTGGCCACAAGGGAATATGACAGGAACATTTTGTTTCAGTATTACTTTATCAAGTAAGAGCTAATACAGAAAGTGTGTAGTGCCCTGTAATTTGAAATGGACATATTCTAACCTTTGAAACAAACTGTGGAAAGCTCTCCATGTATATCTGTTCATGGGGCTGAGCTAGAGTGGATATTTTTTGTCACCTATTTCTGGTGTCCTGGCAGTATTTTTCCGTATCAAACCCGTAAGTTATGTCATATCTATTTCTGTTCTTTCATTGAATCAGTTAAGGTTGTGGGTTTGGGTTTGTTTGGTTTTTTTCCATTGGCTGTTTTACAGTGTCACTTTTACTCCTGACATTTGTATTTCTAGAAGAATTTAGGTGGCATTTTGGCATGCTTAGCCCCTGCAAAAATTGGAATTGATGAGGTCACTTTGCATACAACAACCATACCTACATCTCTGATGTTCACTAATTGAACTTGGAGCATGTAAACAATCTTAGCACAGACAGTCCAAAACGGGATGTGAAAGTCAAAGTAGGTGTTGCAGGACTGTGCCTGGACAAGCGTTTAAAGGGCTGTTTTGGACATGCTGCTGCAAAAGCTATTTTAGTAGGGTGGAAAAGCACAACCAACCACCTCACTCTGCTTTTGCATTGTTCATGGCTTCCCTTTAGAAAGTGAGTGTGAATGAAAGCCAGCATCTCAGGGCTGGTGGGTTAAGAAGACAAACCTGAAGCTCTCTGCCACTCAGGGCAATAGGACTATTTTCCAAAATTTAGGAAAATTGAAAACCAAAGGATTATATGGGTAAAATGCCTGTTTCGATGGTTCTGGATTTTTTTTTTTGTTTGGTTTTAGTTTCTTTCTTATATTTTTCTAGGTCAGGTAGAGGAGGCAAAAACATGTTCATGTTGCAAAGACTGACGATTCAGATATGCCAGGGAGAAATGTGTAAGAAGAGCTTGGAAAGGATGGTAAGCATGCGATGGGAACTGGGTGCTGCACAGATGTGGTGTGGGAACACCGCATCTTTATTAAAAAGAAAACAAAACAAAACATAGGAAATTTGTGTTTCATCTGTACCATCCTTATGCTCAATTAGGAGGATGCCCTGCAATCCTCAGGCCACACGTGTCAGGCTGATTGGATCAAATCCTGCTGTGGAAGGGCACAAATGGGAGAATATGAGAGCCAGTCAAGTGTCTGTACCATAGGTGCTGACTCAGGCACAGGAATTACCTGGTGCATAGGCGTCCCCAGTGTGGGATCTGCCCCATCCAAGGCAGGCAGCAGAGCCGGCGGTGCTTCCCTACCTCAATGTGTTTCTTATCCCCGTGGCGAGAGTTTGTTCAAACTCACTGTTCCTTTGTCAGCATCAGCAATTCTGTTGCAGTACTGAAAAGAAGCTGAAAATTAATGTCTGTATTGCTAGAGTTGCTGGCTCTTTCTTGTAGAAAAATATACCTGTTAGGAGGAAAAAAAAATAAAAATCAAGCTTTATAAATGACATTGTGTCCATACCTTGAGGCTGCACCAACACCACCACCCTCATGAGAAATTTTAGCTCTCCATTATCGGGTTCGCTAAATGTAACTGGGCTGATTGGGTTCCTCTTCTTCATTCAAGGTTTTTGGGTAGGAATTTCAGCTAATATAAATGTCCCTCCTGGGTCAGATTAGGTCTCGCTATCTAATCTAAATTGAGTATTGAAATTACTTGGATTTTTTCTTCTCCTTTTTCCTGTCGATTTTCTTTTCTTTCCAAACTCTTGCCTTTGGGAACTTTTCAGTTGTGGAAAATACTTCACCGCATAAATAGGTAATGGAAATTCTAAGTACTCCAAGTTTGTTTTCAGACTGACTTAAAAAGTAGGGTAATCATTTCAAAATATGCTCTGGAGCACAAATTACAAAAGAACACCTACCAGTTGATATGAGAGCATTGAAAATTTTCATTTTTCTTGAGTGTTGTGAAATAAAACAATTCAAAAAATTTAAATAAATCAAATACAAAAATCAAGGTTAAAATAAATTACAAGTAAACCCTGATGGATCAAGTGAAATAATTTTACTTTAATTAAAAAGTTTTGATATTTGCAAAATAAATATTTAGACATAAGTATCATAGATAGGAATTAGACTGTCTTTATAGAGGTTTAGTTTAGCACATTTTAAAATGCTGTTGAAATTATCATGGTGGACTTTTCATAATTTTCTTCTTTTTTTTTCCCCCAAAGTGGAACTCTCTGCTGAAAATCTGTTTTTATTTCATGCACTACTTCAGTCCAAAAAGTATCTAATGCCAACACATCAATTTAGTGCTATATTTAGTGCAACTCAGTCACTTACTGAATTCTTCTCACCTTACTCATGGCATGCCCCTGCTGAGGTCAAGGGTTGGATCTGAGCAGTCAAGCAAACAGATTTTGGCCATTTTTTTAGTTCCTGGATAAAGAATCCCAAACTACCTGGATGTGAGGGACCCAGATGAGTCCCAAGAAACAATGCCTCATTGCAAATGAAAGAGAAGTGACCCCTCCAGTTACATGAAAAAATGAGTGCACTAATTTCTATGTTTGTTGTATAGTGATGCAAATCATCTTATTGCTTCCAATTGGGTGTATCGCATCCATGTAACTTGGAGAAGGATATGGCTTTTGTTGTGGGTGTTACAAAGTACCAATGCCTATGTGGATGAGCCTTTTCAGGTTTGGTATTGCCAAATTAAGTGTCCGTTTGTGAAATATTTACTCTGTCTGCAGAGCAGATGGACTGGAAATGTTCGTGTGAGTAAATATTTGCCATATATGCACTGCACAATCTGGCTGCATCCTTGCTTTTACTCTATAATTTATGCTTTTTAAACAGCAATGAAGAAATCTCAAAAGATTCAAAGGTTCATTTGGATTCTCATAAACACCTAAAGCTTGGATGCTTTCCTTTGCCTCTTGGGGTTTTAAAATTTCTATAGGAAATTTGGTGAAAGCACTTTCTGTAGCATTGTAGTTCAGAATTCTAGTTCTCCTTCCATCTAGGTGCAGAACAAGTGGGATAACTGCAAGTTAACATGGACTTTCACTGCATATATTTAGACTCCAACACATACTACCATTTACATTTGGGTCAAGTATGATGTTTAAGATAAACAATCCCACTTTTACCTAAAAAATCTCATCTGGTTTTAGTGTGGTTTTTGGTTTTGTTTTTTGAACATCTAATTCTGTTCAAGACCCTATGCAAGAGAAGTTGCATTTGGCTACTGTCAGCTGAATAGGTCACCTACAAACTCATTTACCTTCTCTTTTGCTAGAGGAGGAGAGTTTCAAAGCACATTCACCAAGAGAAAGAGGAGAGAAACAGGAAAGCATTGGGGGTTTTTTTAATTATACTTAGAAATTATTTTAGTCTAAAGATTTATTAAAAAGAGAAGAAAACCCCCTAAAGTTCTGAAGGAATATTAACATAACATGCCTGTAACTCAAGCTGTGTTTAATGAGAGGTGCTGGTTTTTTCTGCCATGAGGGCTACAGTCCAATGAGTGATAGCTATGAAAGAGGTCACATACATATTCATCAAATTCGACATGCACATGTAAACTGGTTTTAATAGGCCATGACAGCAGAAGTTGTGTCAGGCAAATAGCTGCACATGTGCTCATTCCCTCGACTGGCATATTTAGCCATTATCACTCTGGTATCCATGGATGAAATATTAGCTTGTTAACTTAAGACCATCAGTTGTTGCTGATGCTTAGTGGCAACCAAAAAAACACAGATTCCCTCTGCAACTTTATTATGTACAGAGCGAGCATTGAATTATTACAATTTCATTGTAATATTTCCATTTCCTTCCCTTATTTATTATGGAGGATATTTGTAAGTGATAAATTGGAATGCAGCTACAATATAAATAAAGGGACTATTGATTCAAAAATACTCCAAGGATTAAACTCCATGAGTTTCTTACACTGTGCTTCTGATTGTACATTCAGAAGGGACAACATCGCTACAGCATTAATTTTTCCATGAACACGTAGCGGCGTGTTTGTGTGTTGTCACAAAGACACAAAAATAAACCAAAGGAAAATACAGTCCTTCAGAACCCTCAGCACGGCAAGGGGTAAATGACCACGCTCGGCCAGGTGTAAATCAGCGTATCCACTGGATCCCACTGGGTTGTTTTGCTGAAGGTGCGACGGTTCAGTTAATAGTTTACCTCTCTCCTAGCACTAGAAAAAAGGTATACTAGGTGCTCCTTTTTCCTTCTTTTAGGACAATAGCCCCTTCCTAAGCTAGGAAAGAAGTGGTGAATGGCACCTCTGTACAGAAAACAGGCTTACTTAAAAAACAGCTTTGCTTTTTAAGAAGCATGGTGTGCTGTATTGTGGTCTTTCCCCCAAAAGTGATGTTTTAAAACTACAGATTTTGTCTGACATGTGGGACTGGGCTATGACAGCGTGTTTGAAATAGAGGTCTAGACTGCCACAGCAGCAAATGTACCTTTGTATGACACAAGAGGGATGCATTGCTTCATAGACCTGTCTTAGTGCTGTACAGATGTTAAGAAACCTAAAGTGAGAGTTGAACAAGGAGAAAAACCTAAAGAAGCATTAAATCTTTTGTGCTCTAATTATGGATTCTGAGGTGTGAAAGCTTTGCTTTTCGGAAGTGGTTCCCTCGCATTTCTTGAAAAGCTTTTGCAAATATTGAGAGCTAGTGAAAGCAGATGTCAGGCTTGGACAAATTATAGTTTACTTGATTGAAATTTAAAAGTAATGAAACAAGTCAGCACCGAGAAACTCATCTCAGTAAAGAAGGAAGGAATTCCCTCTTTAAACAAGTCCCTCCCCTTCCACGTCAGATCAGAAGACACAGTTGCCCAGATCATGAGGATAAAACTTGTAGGGGCACAAATGGGATGAGGAAGGTGCGTTTCAAGCTGTATGCTCTCCCAGAGTGCTGGCTCATGACATGGTAGAAGAAAGATGGCAGGAATCTTAAAATAATTTTTAGGTTTTCTTTTACACAAGGACAGTTACTGTCTCCTTGGAGACAGCACTTGCAAATTCCTGGTGCATGCTCTTATTTAGGTCACAGTTCCTCCTGTGCATGGTCCACTCCCTAAAAATCTCTTTGTGCCAGGACTGTTATGAAGTTGGCCAAGGTAGCCTTATTCCCTCAGAGACTTACTCTCATCCCTGGAGGGAATATTCCCATAGCAAACCACAGCTGCAGTGAATAACACCAAAGAGTCTTCTCTGGAGTCGAGGTTGATGCCTGTTTCAAGAAAGCACACCTCATCTTTGTGATTTCAGACTCTGACGCAGCTGAAAATGCTATGGCCAGTTGGGAAACCAGTAAAACTGGACTCCTGGGGCAGATACATTCGTGAATAACTGCCTGTGCCTTTGCATGTTTCTACTGCTTCTATTTCATGTAAGAACACAGATAAAGAACGGCACGCCGTTAACCATGCCAGCCAGCTTCAAAGAGAAATACTTAAGAAAAAGTGTCTTAGTTTTGAGGGACTAATTTGAAAATTGTCTGTATTCACAAAAGGTGGCAAGTTTTGAGGGGGTTCTCTGTGTTAATTTGTTTCTGCCTTCTGAATATGACAGTATCTGACAGTATCTGAGGGAAGCTCATCCTACAACAGAATAATGGGCAGTGTTTGGTTGGTCTTGCTCGGATCATCTAGAGGTGAGGATGGCATTAGAACCTAAAATGGCAGGCATTACACCCTGACCAAAATATTGCTTTGCATTGAGTGTTGCTACTCCAGGAAGTTTTGATATGCAGATAAACAGACACTGATTCCTGCCAGTCTTCTTCATCTCCGAATTGGAAGATCCTGTTCCTCGCAGATCTGGAGATACAGGTTCTTGGTGTACAGGTCACTGGCAGATCAGAGTTTCTGAGTCTGAAATCTTCCAGACAGCACCTTCCTAGGCAGATCTGTAGGGAGAGTCTAGTGCAAGGGGTCATGTGGGAGGCTCTTAAGTGCTGCTGTGCTATAAATGAGAATAATTTAGAAGCAGAGACATTGATGTTTGACACAAGTTAAGCTTTTCCTGTTGCTCTATTTCATATTTGTTGATGCATCAAGTCTGATATCAAATATTTTGACAGAAGACCTGAGATTCCTCCAGTATTAACTGTGCAAGGAGAAGTCTATCCTATAAAAAGACTTTATCTTTTTATTTAAAAAATGCACTAAGTCGTGGGAAAATATTCAAAATGAGGAATGATCTGATAAAAAACATGAGAGGCTTGGCTTTGGCTTGTATGAACTTTTCTAAAAGAGAAGGGACGTGTTTGTATATTTCTTATCAAGCAGCTCCAGATTTATTTATATCAATCATTCCTGTAACATGTCATGAAATTAGCATTATGATTTAACTTTACATTACAGCAACAAGCAACATCGGTTTTGATCTTGTCTAGATGGAGGGAATGTTTCTTAAAAGTGGTCTGCATTACATGGGAGGACTGGCTGCTCTTCAACAATGCAGAGTGTAGTTTTTGGTTCATCTGGGTTTAGGAGCACAATTTGTTATGGAAGCCAGAAGAAAGTTTTTCAGAACTTCCCAGTCCTATTTAGAAACCTGTCCCCAGAGCAGGATGATGTGGTTACAGTCTTTGACACAGTGGAGCATTTGAGGTTTTTCTTCAATTTTCTAACCTCAAATCAACTTCCCATCTTACACATGCAGTAAACACTTGAATTTCATTCATTCCAAAAGGCAAACACATCTGAGTTGCAATCAATGGTATTTATTTGATTTTTTTTTTGTTTGTTTGTTTGATTCTTTTCTGACAAGCTGTTTAGCCTCTTAATTTATTGATGTGCTGAGTTAATTCATTATGTGCATGTCTAGGGGACTAGGGGTGAGCTGGGATCTTGGCATTTGCAACTGGAAGTCTAGTCAGTGGATGAGGCAGCAAGAGCTGATTGTTTGATCACTTTTAGGTGTGTTTTAATCAAAATCAAGACATACAACAAGTTCATGGACAATATTTACAAATATGCATGCAGTTAAACTTACTGCAACTGTTCAACTGTCCCATAGGCTTCTGAGTCTGCGACTCAATGTTCCTTTAGTGAGATCCATGCAGCTTTGCCATGTAATCCCACATTATTGGTGGGATGAAGGATCAAAAATGAAAAAAATACCGACGTGATAAGGCCCATATTTAATGTGCTATGTATTGAAGGATATCAGAATTTGTCAATTAGTTAGTTTTGAATTAAGTCCTCCGTTAGTCTGCCTGTAGAAAAGAGTTTATGCATTAGCAGATGGCAAAAGCACGTGAAATAAAACCCGTTTATCTTGTTCTTTCTCCTTTCCTCTGAATCTCTTCTCCTTCAATTAAAAAACCTCATCTTCATCCTAAATTTTTAGAAAAATCCCTTTCGAGTGAGACTGCCTTTCTGTAACCATCTGCAGTACTCACGTCCACCAAATGTCAGCCACATTGTCCCAAACAACTGACAGGGCATTTCCTAAGGAATAAGCACAAACAGGGAAATGAAGCCTCAGGTGTTTCTCTTGCTTCCCTGGCCAGCAGGAGAAGTCCTGTATCCCAGTTCTGATCACTTTTCTGAGTCAGTAAAAGGCGATCTGGCACACAGTTCCCTCAAGTTTACGGGGAGGGTTTTCCGATGACATGACATATAGAAGATGGTGTCTTGCATGTGTTTTTCCTTTCTCCCCTTCCTCGCTGACTGCTGGGTCACTGTTGTCTGGTTGAACATACACAGCGTGCGCACTATTGAATTCACACTTCCTTGGCAAAGGAACCTCATACAGAAAGCTCACTCCATAAATAACCTAGGCTGTGTGTTTATTCTGCTCTGAAATGCTATAAAAAATAAAAGGCTACCTATCAAAGTTGTTTGTCTAATAATGGAAGAAGAGGATGATATTGTAAACACTGTCCAAATGAATTGTAGTAACCAGAATAAATGGTGGTTGCTGTTACTGAGCACTGAAACTGAATTCAGGCCTTTCTAAATACATCACATGTGACTTTAATCCATTCCAGAGCCCAGGTCTCTTCCAGGCTTGGAAATTTGATGCTCTGAGGTGCTAAGCCCCCTCTCCCGCTATAGAAATCAATAGGGCAGCAGCCTGCTCAGCATCCCACAAAGGTGATCAGTCTGTCGAGAGTCCAGTCCTCCAGGCCTGATCCTGCACAGTGTTTCTATCCACACTTAATTCTGGGCAAGGATATATCACCTTTTGCAGAAGGACCACTCACTTGTCTAAGTCAGCGTGTATATAGGGTTTACAGCATCGTGGCTTTGCGTGGGTTCACTTTTCACATTTCTGGCTTCAAGTGCACCTGCCTCGTTCCACTCTACTTGAATAAGGACCCATTTCTCTTCCTAAAATGAGTGCTTTATCTCCTTTTGGTGGACAAAGATGCAAAGCACAGAACTTGTTGATAGTAAATGGTGCCTAGGGTTCAAAGAAATGTGTTTACAATGTATACAAGAGACCACAGAGGATAAAGTTAAACTATATGCAGCCCCAACTGATTTTATGTGTAAATTTAATCCAAGGGGTGCAGAAACAGTTGGGTGGGGAAGAGGTGGAGGAAATAATAAGGCAAAACAAAAATGTTCTCAGCCATCAATATTTCTTGCCTGAGAGGGGGGTGAATCCTGCTTCAGACAGCCCTCTAGATGCCACCACTTAAGGGTCTGAAAAGGAGCTTTTTGAGGTGACATTCAAACCTTTAATAGCGGGCAGTTGGTTTTGACAATAATAATTTTCTCTTATGGCAGCCCAGCAACTGTGCCTCTCACTTACCTGTCCCTGGCAGCCTGGACAGACCAGTAACCTAATCCTATGAGTTTTAGGTCTGGGGGGCAGAGGCAATGCCTGCAGGTCTCTCCAGCCCATCCGTAATTATACGGCTGGCCAAGGAGTGCCTCAGGTTGCACATTAGGCCCTTGCTGAGATCAGTAATTATAATATCAGTTTTCTCCAAATAGGTCTGACAGAATGGCACTGGTAGCAGAGGTGACTCAAAGTTTAGTAAGTCTTAGGGAAAGTTTACTGTCTCCTGCTGCTTTCTGTCCCACAAATTTGGCCTCTCTAATAACCAGCACCAGCCACAAACAGTAGGAATCCTTTTCAATCACTATTAGCAACACTTCATTTCTGTCATATTTGACCCCTGGCAAGCTGCAGCCCAGCAAAGAGCATTCCCTGCAGAAAGTAACCAGACATCCAGGATTTACTCTGTGACAAATGACATTTTTAAGGGCCCTTAAAATACACTGAGACAAATTCACAGCAGGACTCTGGAAAGCCCTTTACCAACCTCCAAATGAGATAAGGGATAGCATAACTCTTACGCAGTAGCATCCCTTCTTTAGCTATTTCTTCTGTGTGACTTCATCTTTGCTGGTACCTCCAATAGGAAACTGCTGCTCCCCTTCAGCGTCTGAAAAGCATGATAAGGTTATTTATGTTATATACTGGGAACTTTCCTAACACAAAGATGTCTTTCACCTAGATGTTTTCACTTGCAGCTCTTTCTGAGTAGTTCAGCAACCCTGTGTTCACTAGGGAAAAAGTGAGGCCCAAGGAGGTTGTTACAGCCATTAAGTCAAGTTCTAGTCTATTCCTTAACTTTAAAATAATTTTTTCAGTTCATCAGGAAACCAAATCTTTACTAAAATTTTGTTGTGCCCAAGAAAGAAGTCATAGTGGGAATTTTTTTGCATGTTTAGTTTCTTGTCAAGACAGTCATACATTTGAGACTAGGTTGCTGACACCAGTGTCCAGGTAATTCACTTTTTTATGAATCTAAAATGAGTGCACCTGGAAAAGGCAATCAGAGGGAGAAGAGAGCAGAATAACTCTGTCTGGATACATGAACAGAATAAATAGGAGATGCAGACTTCTCCTCTTTAGATGCTGCCAACTTGGTAATTTTGAGCTAGACCTTGGATGCTCAGTGAGATCTGCAGGACAAAGATGAGGCTGTAGTATGCGAAGCGTAATGAATGTATTAAAAAGTCAGGAGAAAATGCGACAAGACAGATAATGCAGGGCTTTTGCTGCCACAGCTTCTTAATTGCTCTTCCCAGCTGTTCTTCCTTCTTTATTTAATTTTATTTTCATCTTATTTCATTTTCTGTGATTTACAGAGAGGAAAAACCAGAAAAACGTCTTGGCCAATGGTTTACAGCCATTCTGATCCAGCAGTCGTCAGGCTCACCAATGTTCTCCTGTTCTCCTGCCCAATGATGTGGGCAGGCAGGCCAGCAGCACTGGCGTCAGAGAGCTGCCGGGGTGTGGCAGACCCTGCCCTGTCTGGGAGAACTGCATTGTTTGCAGTTCATGATAACATTCTGCAATGCTCACAGTTGAAATTTGAACACATTCTGGAGGGTGCATTGGAGCTGCGTCACAGCCTGTGTCCCCAGGCCTGTTTTCTCTGTGACCTGGGCGCCTCCCTGGAAGCCGGGATGAGGTCTGCTCTCTCTAGTCAATGAATATATGCCCAGTGCATCCTTGCTTTGGTGACTCGTGAGGTGCTTTGCTCAGTGCCGGGACTCCGATGAGCAAGTTGGGAAGTGTGTTTGTGAGTGGAAACAGAAGGGAGGACTATGAACCCACTGAAGTAGTGCCACGTTTTTTGATCAAGAGCAAAAGGCTTCACTCGGTCCTATGCGCTTTCCTTGCACAATGCCTTGCACTCGTACCTCTACATGCAAAACGAGACTCACCACAGTTGCTAGTCTTCTGTGTTCTGTCCAGTTTACATCTTCCCTGGCAAACCAGTTGTTTGCACATTCCACTTCCAGTCACCCAGCCAGCATCCGTGGGTAGGGAGAATAGGCTTGGTGCACTCACACGCAGCACAGAATGACTAAAGGCTGGACGCCCTCTCAGCTCTGCAATGGACCTCACCAGAGATTGGGATTAGGTGAATGAATACCCATGAGGTGCAAGAGTTGTATTTCTCAGTCACTGATGTAATGATAAGCGTATATTAACAGGTTGCACACAATGATTAGCGCTTGCAGTAGATACCTGTGAGAGCATAGGGGAGGAAAAAAGCAACCAAACTTGGAGAATTGCTGTGTCTTTTCAGGCCTGAAAGTAAGCATTCTCTAGAGCCTTTGATCTACAACCTGGCATTTTACTGAAGACTAAGCTAGACTGATCAAAAAAGAGCTAGACTGATCAAAAAGACTAAGTTAGACAGTGATGAGGGACCAAGTACTACATGCATTGTGCTCTGTGAGATTTCTAGACTTTGATATGCTCTTAATACACAGAGAATAGCCTAAGAAGGGCCAGCTTTGTTGCTGGGATTGTATACACTGAATTGAAAGTATTTTCCAGACATCGAAACATCCTTTAAGAGCACATTTAAGTTTGGGCTCATCATCTCCCTTATGCTTCCTTGTCGAGGCATACAGAGTGAGTAAAAATAGCACAGCAGAGCTGAAATCCTCTCATATGCTGCTGGGGTCCATGGTTTGTGCTAGGTTAGATCAGTCAAGAGAGCCTGGATCAAACAAAGCACATTGAGCATCTGGAACAAAGTGTATGGCCTACTACCGTCCCCACTCTACACCCTGCTCTTCCCACCTCAGAGGGTCTAGGCTGATACACTTATTTAAACTGCAAAAGTTGTGCTACTGGGCGACCACCTTGGCTGAGACGACCATCACCCCAGGCAAAGTATCCCATTACTGTGTTTTGTCAGGGTGTTTTTCAGCTGGCTGAAGTTCTTCAGCCGTGCAGCATTACGAGGTCTCTGGTTGGGGCCAGCGGGGAGAGACGCATGAGGTATCGGGGCACACCCAGACACATGCTCAGCATCATTACTGTCTCAAAGCCCAGGCAATGCCTGCTCTTCTAGCGTTCAAGCAGCTGAAGTCCACTTGCAGAAAAGGTGGGCTATCCTTCGTTATTTCTTATTTTTTCTCCTCCTTAATGCCATTAATTGATTTTCTTTCACTGTGGCCGAGGACCTGGATTTCCAAGTTCTGTCTGAGTGCAAAGGTACAGGATATTTCTAAAGACTCAAGACAGTGCAATTGGTGATGAAGCCCAGTTAAAATTTCAGCCCCTATTGGAAATTTACAGTGGAATCACGCTGATTCTGCAGCATGTGAGGCAGAAAAGACATCAGAAGAAGTCCAGTCCAGCTGAGGAGGAGAGGTATGTCTTGTGCTTAATGCATGGAACAGGGATTCAGGAGTCAGAAGCCAAATTAATGATTTCTCAAATTCCCTGCCTCGGCCTTGCTGCCTGCCCTTAGCATTGCCATATACTATCTGAACAAAGTTTCTGTGTGCCTGTGCAAAGCTGAATTTCCTTAAAAAGCCAAAATGCCTGGCACAGCCAAGCCCTGCTCCTGAAGCTGCCATCAATATGAAGTATCTCAGTTAAAGAGGATGGTTGAATACTTACCCTTGAGTACAACTTTGTTTCTTGATCTAGCCCGCAATGTAGAAGTATTTTGGGTTTGTTGACTTGCTGCTGTGCTAATGCTCATTATCATGGTTCATTTCTTTTTTGTGTGTTGTCCTTGTGTGAAAATCTGCATCTTTACATTTCTAGTGACAGTCTGGTCCAGACTGAGTTAATATAAAGCTCTGCAGAGAAACAATGGGGCAGGCTGGTATTAAAAGGAAGGGAAGAAGAGGTGACTGAAAGTTTAGAGAGTCTTAGAGAAAGTTTACTGTCTCCCGTTGCTCTCCGTTCGACAGAGTTGGCCCATCTAAAACCAACACTGGCCAGCAGCAGTGGGAATCCTTTTCAATCACCATTAGCAACACTTTTATTTCCATCATACTTGACCACAGCAGGCTGCATCCCAGTGAAGAGCATTCCTTTCAGAAAGCCAGCAGACATTCAAGTGCAGCGGATTTACTGTGTGAAAACGGCATTTTTAGGGGCTTCTGAAAATGTTTAAATGAATGCTCTTTTTTTTTATTCTTTCTCACAGCTTGATTCTCAGCTTAGAAAGCCCTTCTTGCTAAACAATTTTAGAGTTTCCTACAGGAGCTTAGAAGTTAGGTCAACGTTCGCAATATAAATGTTCTGTTGCTGCTGTGAAATTACACATTTCTTAAGGACTCTATATTGTTAAAACAAATGTTTGCAGCTATTTTGTTCAGGGTGAATGAATTGGCATTAGCGATGCATATTTTCAAGACAACAAAAGAATTCTGCAGCCTTTTCATTTCGATGAAACTCTGCAGTAATGTTTGCAAGGTTTTCTTGCTCTGACTGGCAGGACAGCTTTCCATAGCACAACCCTATGCAAGTTGAAAAGAGCCAAAAAGAAAAATTTCCCCCTACTTTGGCCCTATTCCTAAAGTTTTCCATATCTCGTTAATCAGGAGACTGGTTCCAGGGCAGAGGGAGCCAGTGAAGGGACATAAAGTGAAATCTTACTTGTTGGAGAAAACTAATAAGAATAAAGTTCGTCTCTATTACAAATCATAGCTAAAGCAGAGCTACAAGGAGCTGGATAAATTCAACTCGTAGTGCACTGGAGCGCACTCCTTCACTTCCCAGACTTCTCTTCACTCCCCAGACCAGATTAAAGTGGCTCTGGGTTTGGTTCCTTTCCTGTGTAGAAATGCCTGGGCTCATGCCAGTTCTGGCTGGAATCAAAGGGAATCTCTCTTCTGCAGTGAATTATGTGACGGGCAATTATGTGCAAATAACTATAAAAGTATGGGTTTTGTCAAGTTCCCGTAAAGGGCCTATTTATGTTCACAAACTTTTACTATCTTCTTCCCTGAAGCCGAAGATTTCAGGAGCAGTTTGTGAACTTTGTGCCCCTCATAATTTATTTTTTCCTGATCCCACTTTTAGGGGTATCACTGAACCAATGGCTGCCCCTACGATGGGATTTTCACACACTGATTCGAGGTTAATCCCATGTTCCGAAATTAATTGTCCAGTCAACAAAGACAATCTTTTATAATTACCAGGGAGAAATGATCATATTTAGGCAGTTTTTCAGCCCACCTATAGGATGAATCATCTCCCTAAGTGATTGTAGCTGGTTGTTAGTGATGCAGGCTGGGTGAGTCATCCCCTAACTGAGATGCCACCAGTAAAATCGGGGTCAATCCAGGCCTGGGGTGTTCCTGCCTAAAGCTGTTCTGGGGATTCAAAGCAGTGGGTACAAATTTGGTTGGGGTTAGTGTGAAAACAAAATGCAAAATGCAGTCTGAAAACCGTGTGCTGTGGAACAGTTTGACATACTTCTGCTGTTCTCGGAGAATAAGTGTGGCAACACTTTGGGAGTCGCGAACATAATTTGAATATTGGGCTTTTCAATTGATCCCAGTCCTGATGAAGACAGACTTGACATTACATACCGTATGATCACTGGCACAGCAGGGGCAGTTAGGTAGAGGGGATTGAGTGGTGTGTTCATGAAAGATCTAATGGAAATCAAAGATGAAATGGTGCCTCCAGGAAATTATGCTCCCCTACACATGTGGTCCGTTCTTTCTTATACCAAGAATATAGGGAATATTTAATGAACGGGATCTTAAACGAGTATAGTGTGCTTCCCACCGCAGCTATGTGGTCTCCATTAAATACAATACTGTACTTTTGATGGGCAAGCAAATTGGTTTCTTTTGTTTTGTTTTGTGTTGCTGACATTAGCCAAGAGCTTACATTTTCAATTTCCTACAGCAGATTGTGCTTGTCCACTTTTGAAGAGTACAGAACAAAGGTGTATAAATGTGAGTGTCGAGGGTGGCACTGTGGAAGATGGAGTTCAATAGTGCAGGTTCTGCTACTTTTAAACCAGATTGAGGTGAATATTTACCTGACTGCCAGTTGTATTTTTTCTAGAAATCACTGCCCTACTAAGAGTTCTCATGTCCTTGTGCACTCCTAAGTTATAATAATATTCAGTTAAAAGATATTTGGGCTGCAATACTGTATTTAAATGACTGACTCATTCAAGTGCGTTACAGACTGTAAGTTACAACTTCATTATAGATTGGCCAATTCAGACTGAAGGTGAAATGTGCTCAACAAGCATGAGTTTATCTGGTTTCTGCCAAGTAAAACCATTGTTTTTTTAATGGTATTTTCCAGTGTAATGTCTATTATTAGGATGTAGGTGGGAAAGTGTGTGTCTCCTATTTTGGCAAAAAAATCAGTAGCTTCTGGGTGCTGAAATGCTTTGAAAGTGCAGCCAGTGCAATGTTCACAGTGATCAAACTGGAGCTATTGCTGCTATGTCAGCTGCCAAAGATACATAGTTAGAGACTTCATTCAGGGAGAATGAGGAAAATTCATAGTCCCATGACATTACGCAAAGAGAACAGCCAAACCCCTTATTATGTATTTCCTTTTTTCCATTTCTTTGTATGTGTTTTTCTCCTCCTTTACATTTCTCTGTGTCACAAGGGTTCTTGTTTAAAAGATTTCATAGGTGTTGGTAACAAAAGCAGCTGAACTTGTAGTTTGATCCGTCCAACCAGCTCCTCCTTCCACAGACAGCTGTTCTTTCCTTTCAAACCCTCCAAAACCACTCTGACCTAAATGTTTCATTTTTAAAAAGTGAATCATCAATCATAACCTTTGTAGTAAGGAGAAGATACTTTCGAACAATAATTGCAACATTTCATTGCCTTCCTTTTAAAATGGTGTCTGTTGTTCTCTGCGTAGCAACTCTCCTTTTTCTGCACCCACTAGTCCTTCTTCCTGTGTATCATCTTTTTCATCCTCTCCTAAAACATGCTGATGCTTTGTCTTCCCACTTATATCACATTCCCTGACTTTTACCATCTCGTTCCCACAGGCCTTTCCTGGTACCACTGAAATTAATGGACACTTTGGCAATTTCTATGTCTATAACAAAGCTGGATGCTGTCTAAGTGCTGCTGCACCTGGACCGGTAGCAAGTGTATCAGGTTGCCTCTGAAACTTCATCATGCTGGTGCTCTACAGGAAAACCAGCACCGCTTTTGTCAGGTTAGCCAGGGTGTACATCATTGCTAAAGAAGCAGTCGGCACGTATGGAAAATTAAATCAAACTCCCAAGATGAATTGGAGATTGGCTTCCTCCCAGTTCTGTTCCTTAGGCTGAGATCTTTAGCAGACACATGCTGGAGGAGGAATCAGGAAAGAAGGGAAAAGATGGAGTAGGGCTTTAAATGCCCTGAGGCAAAAGCTTAGCTTCCTCTGCAGTGGTTTCTAGCTCTCTGAAAACCTCTTGCTTTCAGCTACTGAATGAGAACTCACCATTCCAATTTCTACTTTTTTTCTTTCTCTCCATTGAAGTATAAATATCAGTCTGTCCTAGTAAGATAGTTTGACTTTTGGAACAGACAAAGGTTAAAAAGTTGTTTGGAAAATTTTAAAATAATATATAAAGAGCATGTCACCTGCCTTGTCTCCACACTGGAGAGCTGTGTTACAAAATCTCTACATGAACTGTTGGCTTAAGCTTCCTTTTTAGGTAAAATAAGATTGTCCATGTAAACCAGACAAGGCAAAGCAACTGGAATCTTAAAAAAAGGATCAGAGGCTGAGAGATGAAGGACCACAAATCAGGGATTGGAAAAAATGTCTATACTTTGTCCTGGATTTATCCCCTGTAAGCACTTTAGTGATGCATTAGAAAGCCAGTAACCCTAAGCTTTTTCTTTTCGGCAGAAACCAAGAGGCATCTCCAAAGAGTGATTCTGCTCAGCTAAAACCTGAGTCAGCCTGTCCACAGAAAACATCTCCCTTTGTTGATGATAAGGGAACCAAAGGGCAACTCATTTTCTACTTTTGGCATTTCAAGCAAATGGCATTTCAAGCTTAAGTTCGAAAAGGATGAAATTAGTCCTTTATATATACTGTGGGGTTACAGTGTGTATGAATCTGCAGAGAGAAAATCAGACATTAGAACGAGTGACACAGAGGAAGGACTGGCACATGAATGAGGTTGTATGTGTGGAGCAAAAGAAAGAGAAAAGTTAATGGTAACCAGGAACAGATGAGAGTGATGGGCACTTGGCAGAATCATCTGTGGTGACAGAGAGGAAGAAAGATGGAACGAATGTCCCTGTTTTTCAGCCATGTTCAATACACAGTGGTAACAAGACAATGTTAGAAGCTGAGAGTTAAGATTGCTTGGGAGGAGACAGCCAGGTCATCTCTAGGTGTACTGGAGACTGGGGTAGATAGACTACATGCAAACCTCTGTTTCTGAGAAGCTTGAAAAATCAGAGATTTTATGCCTAAATTGTCCTGTTCACTGTCATTAATAATTTGCAGCAAAAGCAGACAAAAATAAAAGAACTTTTCCATGTTTAAAAAACCACCATAAATAATTTTTAATTATTTTCTCTCAGATATTTGCGCAGGACCAGCAGGGTCAGAGCAATCCTTGGAAAGCTAGAGAATTTGTTTGCTGAGAGACCATTGCTCTCCCATTTGTTTATTGCTTCATCTGACACCTTAAACACTTCCCATGTTGCTGAGGATTGTCTATAAATCTTGTTTCTTGTACCAAATTAAGAAGACCATCTGTTGAAGAAAGTCTGTGTAAGGAGGTTTCCTGGAATGCAGCACTGATGAAACTGCACCTCTACCGTCATTTGAAGCCCTGCTTCCTCTGCAGAGAAGGGGCCAGGATTGGTTTTCTGTTGAGCAACACAGAGCTCCAGTGAATCCGTAATTTGCAAATGTCTGTTGATTGAATTTGTGTATTAATGGTTATAAGGATCTTCCTCCTTAAGCTATAAATCAGATTTTATGGTATTAATTCATAGGAAATGATTAAAGCATCCCAAATAGGTACAGATTTACAGGTTTAATATTAGCTGCTTGACTGGCATCTCCTCTTGATGTTGTAGTGCCAGAAGACTGATTGGAGTGTGTTCATTTTTATGGAGTTTTTCTTCATTAATAACCAGTTTCTGACTCCATCAAACATGAGCAAGGGACACAGAGACAGAGTTATTTGTTCTGAATATGAGGGACTGTAGGTTAAATGTTTTCCTTCATTTCACATTAGTTACAGTCCTGTATTCTCAGCCTTAATCAGCAACTCACTGCTGGGAGTGAAACAGGAAAGCAGTCGGGTTATGTTCTTCATGATGAGTTTCTGAAAAGTCAGGGAGGTTCACTGTGAAGAGTCTGCTGAGTTCTGGCTTTTTTTTTTTTTTTTATCTGAGCATGCAAAAATTATTTCTATTTCGAAGAATGCGCAATCTTTTTTTAAAAAATAATCCTCCTGGGGATTTGAAGACACGACAGTACAGACAACTGGGATAACAATTCAGAAAATGTTTTCCTAGGTAGGATGTAGCAAAGAAGAAACAAAATGTTGTAAGATAATAGTTTGAGAAATAGCACCTGTGCATTGGAGAGGGTAGAGGGCAAGGTTGAGAGAATCAGAGACACAGTAATTGGGTCTGATAAGGTCCTGGATGGTCAGGAGAATATGGTTGACTTGTATTGGTATAAAATAGAACTTTGTTGAATGACAGTTAAATTCCAGTGTTCTGGTGCCTGGATGTGCATAACTTGTATATCTCTAAGTAACCACATTTCTACAGCAAACAAGGCTGTGTAGGCATCTCAACTTTAACCTCCTCTTAAAAATTAACATTGCTGCAGAACTTTCTCCATGTTTAATCCAACTCTTTAGGCTAATAACAAGCTTGAGGGTGCTCCCTTTGATTTTGAGATAAACATTTTTCTTTTCTGGAAGGCACTGTACCTTTTGATCTCCTAAAAATGAGATCCTTTTTTGATATCATCTCTATCATATGGGTCACACTGCTATTCCGTGAACAGTGGGATCTTGATACTACTCATTTCTCACATTGCTCAAACCTAGTTCATTAGGCCACTTAGGAATGAGGTATGGTCAGTTGTCATCCGTCATGATGGAACATGGATCAAATCAGTAGTTTCCAAACGGATACACAGATATAAAGGTCTGCCAAGACTTATCTGATCTTGAGAATTTTTCTTGCTTTGATTCAGCTATTAAGTCATGTTCAAAGAAGTTCACTAGTCAGAAACATATCATCAGCTGACAGTATGACTGGCAGGAGTCAATGCAGCCATGCAGCCCCCCTGTGCCTGGAGAACTGTCCCTTTTCCTGGACTTTGTTCAAAATCCCTTTCTGTAAAAAGCAGCAGCAGTGTCATTGCCACTGCAACATGGTCTAGTTACTGGTGGGAGAGAAAGAATCTTCATGATTGCCTTTATTTAAGAGATGTACATGGGATAAAAAGTTGTGGACTCTTCTGATTTTCCTTCCAAGAAGCTTATGTGAAAGTGAATTATTATTACTACCATAGGGAAACAGAAGAAGTGAAAGGTGATTCATGCACGGCGCCTGGAGGATCTTGTGATGAGATGTCACATCAAATAAGAAATACAATACTCAAATTCAGTTGTCATGAAAAGAAGGTTTTACTTTGACTCTATTCCAGCACTGAATCCATTCCAGAAAAAGTCTCAGTTTCAGAATTATTTTTATTTTGCTTTGAATGCAGTTCATGTGCACTAAATGAAAAAGAACTTTCATGTTGTGATTAGAGAAAGTAGCACAAAGAACATTTTAATGCTACTCGCTCTTACTTTTGATTTCATGTTCTAGAAATGTCTGTGGTGCTTGCTAAAGATCATAAAGCATCATCAACCTCTCCTTTGCCATGCATAATGAAAGCCAGGATTTCAGCAACACTGGAAAGAAGCTTTATTTACATTGCAGAAAGGAAAACAACTTTTTGAAAGACCAACATTAATCACGAACAGTACAGCAAATCACAATGTTTTCACAGCAAAACACAATCAAATGTTTTTATTCTAGCCAAAGAACCAGTTTTTGATTCTGAGAATAATACTGTTAATATTCAGAAGGCCTAAATTAAATGCTGTTTACCCTTGGTTATTTCAATGATACTGTTGAATAACATCTAGATGCTTCTTTGAGAAATACATTTTTCTTACAGTCCGAATGCAGTTTGAAAAGGTGTGTAAGATTCCCAAGGATTTCCCCTGAGATAAGTCAAATACTTGCCACCTTTCTGTTTGATCAATTGATTCCAGTTTTTAATCCATCAAAAGCAGTTTGATGAAAAAGTTGCATC
>VZTA01020235.1:0-13057 GCA_013398855.1 Mohoua ochrocephala
TGAGCTTTAAGGTCCCTCCTAACACACACCACAACAATTCTATGATCTTCTTTTAAGCACTAGGATCTGACAAGGACTTGAACAATAGAATAAACACAGAGCCACACAATGAGCTTTTTAGAGCCGGCTTTTCAGAACAGGATGGCACTTGAAGGCAAACCTCATGGAGTTCTGCAGACCTGACAGTGCAGCTATTCAAATGCAATGTGTGATGTTGTTTTTAACCTGCAGTGTGGCTGAGTAGTGTGGTATGCGTTGCATTTGAATGCATTAATTACATTGCACTGCTAACCGACTCTTAACTTCTTTCTGATGTGTGGTCAAATATGATTTGTAAATGTTTACTATCAAAAATGCTGTCATGAGCTATTCCATACGTTAAGTAAGTTGGGCTGAAGTGGACACAAATCATCCCTATGATCAAAGCCTTTAAAGCTCAAATCTTTATTTAATCATGTTTCCTAGGAAGCTCTCGCTTTCACATCGATAACAAACTGTTAAGCCGAGGCCCTCAAGGAGCAGCAATCAGGCTTGAAATCATAGGCAGTGTTTCTTTTTGTGTTGGTACATCCCGTACAGCGAGAAGATTTCAACTAGACAGGTGCTGCTTTGCACTTCAACACTCACTGCTTCAGTGTCACTCCTCACCCTCTGTCTAGTTCCCTGTTCCAACAACCAACCTGGCATCCTGTTCCATATGGCGCCATGTCTTAGACCTGTCACCTCTTTCCACACGCTGTGGCATTTCCCTTCCTTCCCACAATGCTGCTGCACATGCCGGTGTTGTCTCCGTGACTGTGTGAATTTGGAAAGACTGTAACAGGTGCTGACGTCAGCAAAACTTCAGGAAATTTGTCTGTGCTCTTTTAACCCCATTAGGAGGTTTTCAGTGACGTGCAAGATGGCAGATCCCCAAAGTTATTAGTCCTCTGACACCTACTGTGGTATTTAAGCAGCTGAAAACCAATAAGGATCAGAAGCATTGTCCTTTTGCACTCTTATAAATCTTTTTGTATGCTTACTCATGATGTGGGCTTCCAGACTGTCCTAGACTCTCACCTTTTATAAATCAATTCCCTGCTGGTTTGCAGAACTAAAGACCCGAGTCAATGAATCAACAGCTTGTTTTTCTTAACCTAAAATTTCAGTTAGAATGAGAAGTCTACACAGACCCCTGCCCGACTATTTTGTAAAGCTTTGAAATATTAAATCAAAAGCCCTTCTAAATTCAGCACTTCCCTTGTCTCCTCTTTTCCCTTTGAGTGGAGCAGGGACATAATACAGCATAGTCCTGCAGCAGGAAGAGTTTGTGGCTAGCAGCTGGATAAGCTTCCACTAGCCACAAATTAAGGGGTCCAGGGCCTGAAGCAGAGAGAACGAGTTTGACTTTTGAACATAGTCCAGCTTTGTTTTATCAACAACTTGTTTGTACAAAGCTCACAAATGAAGCAGCACGGGCATCAACAAAGTAGTTCAGCCACTGGTTTGATCCTGAGGCACCGACACAGGCAAAGGAGGAGGTACCAGCCTGAGGGCTCACCTTCGGGACTGGCCTTTCACACCATCCAGATGGGGCTCGTGTGGCATACACTCTGTGCATGCCAGGTGAGTTGCCGTGCTGTCGGGAGTCTGTGCAGAGGCTGTTTGTGAGGCCAAGGAACTCCGCCAGCCCTCCCTCAAGCTCCTCCTGCACAGCAGCACAGACCCCAGAAATTTCCACAGCCGTGGGAGGTGAGGATGTGGCGACAACCTGCAGCTGCTCAGGGGAAAGCACATTGGAGGCCTCCAAATTGTGAGAGACTGGGAAACACTGGGGATGCCACCGGGAATGCCACTGAGACAGCGGGGATCTCTGGGGTGCTGAGTGTGACAGGGGCTTCTTTTTTGCTCATGACAATGTCCTGAGATTTGAAATTCTTCTGGACCAGCACTCTCTGGAGACAGAAAGCTGACATGGTGCAAACTCCTCATGCCTCTCTCCAGCCAGAATCCTTATCAGATGTGCCAGACCTGGCTGTTTCTGTGTTACACTTCTCCCTTTGTGGTTCGGTCCATGCAACGCAGTTCTCAGCTACCTCGTCCCCTGTTTTATTCAAACCTGGTAGTATCTGCACAGCAGTGACATTACTTCAAATTTTGCTCCCATACATTTTAATTCTGAGCACAGATTGACACCAACTATTGCCAGTCCTATCCTCCCTTTCCCTTTCCCTGCAAAACCAGGTTATGCTGCAACAGAAAAGCATTTCACCTCAGTTTGAAGATCAACTTCTTGTCATAAAGGGAATAACTGTGGTCGCAAGGCAGCTCCCAAGGCCCCGGTTCAGCAGTTTGTCTCTGATCAGCAAAACATTTAAGCACATGTTTACCTGCAGGCTGATGATTATATCCCTTAGACTTGCCAGAGCCATGCTTTTCTGTCTCTCGTTTATGCACCCCTAGAGACTCATGAACTACTTCTAAGGGGGCCTGAAAGGTACTTAAGGAGAGCAAGCTTCTCACCAAGAGGCTTGTTTGCTACAGAGAAGGTCCAGACTCCTGCTCAGGGGATGAAGAGACCAAGGACCACTGCTCGAGAGCAGGACAAGTCTGACAGAGTCAGGCCACGGGCTGTAACGAAGGGCTGAGATCCCACCACCTCTATGCATGTCTTCATGGTATCTTGCAAACCAATGTTAACTTGCTCTGGAGCCAATCTGACAGGATGGAACCAGCTCCAGACCCAACATGGAGCAGTGGTGGTGAGCACAGGGCTGAGTCCGAGCTGAGACGCTGTGATGAGGGACGGACATTAACAAAAGCCTCCGGTTTGGAGCTTGTGTCAGCTGGTTTGGAGCAAAATCAGGACATACGTGTGTCTGCCTGAAAAATACCTTACAGGTACTTCCTTAGACTGAAAGCTGTGGAAAGCTTGGTGTTTCTTATCTTCTCCACCATCTGGACAGAAAAGACATGAACTGCCCATTTTTTCTGGGACAAGGCTGTGTCAGATTCTTTTCTCAAAAAGCCGATCATGAATAGGCACCTGATTTCAGCCTTGGGGGCACTGTGCCCATTTCTGCTCTTGCTTCATCCCCCTATGCAGCCACAGCAAAATAAAGAAGCCTGCAAGTGGTGAATAACCCGGGCCCATCCAATCTCACAGAGTAAATGTCCCATGTCTGCCCTTTATCGATCCATCTGCAAATGTGCATAAGAAAGTAGGTAATTCGTGCTGAGATTTACTAAAAATATATCTAACTCACCTTGTGTTTTAACTGGCCATTCAAATTACTTTCAGAAATCTATTATGTGCATTATCATTTTTATTTTCAGCACAAAGGGGATTTTTTTCCCAGCCAGCCAAGTTACTGTCTACTTTTATACAATAAATTGCTATAAATTAAGTTAGCAGCAGTATAAACAGAGGTAATAGATCCCTGTCTCTGTAGTGGCAGCTGACAGCATTATGGAAATGTAGAATGTCTATTTCTGAGTTTATTCTAATGCTGATGAGTTTGCACTGATGTTCGTCTCTCTCATTTCTCATTTTATCACCTCTAATGCAGTGATTTCCCCCCTGCAAGCTTCTCCTTCCTGAGGCTTGATTTAGTCAAGTAAATCCTAAAGGCTATTTTAAAAATGAGCTGTAGAAAAATGCTTAGAGTTGGCATAGTGGGTACCACTTAGGCTTTTGTTTGAATAACAAAACTTTGTTTCAAAATAATAAAAGTTGCTCCAATTGAATGCATTCAGTCCAATAAAAATATAATCCATTTTCTCCTTGAAATATGCTCATAATAAAAGAGAGCATGTATTTTTGCTTTAAATCCATTTCAAAATTCCAACCCCTGCTGAAGGACAGCATGGAGCAAGTGAAGTAGGAGGGAGAATGAGAAAGTGAAAATTTGTAGCCCAAAATATGTATTTGGGTGTGCAAACACATAAAATGGTCTTTTTTTCTTTTCCACTTAGCTTTCCACAACTCTGGCCATGTAAAGAAGGCCTTAAAAATGCATGGATTAGCACCAATTTGGAGGATTCTTTCCACCACCAAATTGTAATAGGAACTTGTGGGAATAAGAATTAAGCCCCTAACCTTGTGAGAGTTTTCAGATGCACCAACCCCCATTATCAATTAAAAAAAAATCAGTAATTTCATAAATTACAGAGGAGGTGACCTTGGAAGAGTCTCTATCCAGAATTATGGGTTCGATGACCCTTAGCTTAGACCCCCCCATCTGCCTTTTGCAGAGCACAGCAGCACTTTTTTGATTTTGTGAGAGTTTGGTGAAGGTGGTCTTAAAATCTGTGACAAGAGCCAAGAGCCATATCCTTCCCAGTACATTGGAATGCAGTTGCCTTGGTCCATTTCCAGACCTAAAACACCATTGAAAAGAGTTTTTTATGAGGGACAAAAGTGTGAGTTGTTTTTTGGTCGGGGGAAGGGGGGGAGGGAGGAGGATCTGTTTAAAAAAGCAAACCAGAAGAATCACGATAACCTTTCCTCCTTCCCCCTGCCCTAGAGTTCAGCTTGTCATTGAAGCAGTCAGGGAAGGAGCTACTGAACCCACAAAGACCAGATCGTGACCACCAGAGGAAACTTTCTCCTGGTTTTGACACTGACATCAGAAGGGTTCCTGGAGAGTGCTTAAGTTTGGTGAGGTTTCTTGGGAAAGCAAACAAAACAACACTGACACCACCAGCCAGGCCGTGCACCCATTCATCACACCGCTATGGAGCCTCAGGGTCTAATGGTTGTAGCTGGGGAACTGACTGGAATTATTCCTTTTCAGAGGAAATGCCTGAACTGGGAAACTTGAGGATTGTTCAAGACCAAAATTATTCTGATATTTTTAATTCTCCAGTGTATTTCTCTTCTCTTAGCACTTTGCTTTTGGCATTTTATTGAGCAAAGCCAACTGCGACAGTGGAACAACAACAAAGAGTGCCATTAACAAATTCCTGTTAGCCAGTTTCATTCCTGAGCCATGGAGCCAACCTCTGTTGGTTCCAGGGACATTCTCTGCTCTCAGCCAAAGCTAAGTGAGTTACCTTGCATTGCCTCGGCAGCACACAACATATCATAACAACACAGCCATTAGCATGTGTGCATACCAGTGTCTGCAAGCTACAAATTGGGGCAATTCCAGAGAAAAACAAGGAATATGAAGAAAAAATAGGGAATCGTCCACTGAAACCCAGCCTTTGTGAAAGCATCAAATGGAGAACACGAATCTCTTGCTGAGGAAGAGACAAGTATTTTCTCGGTAGGTGTAGCTGTCCTTGCATACCCTGCAAAGCTGGGAGCTGGCTACAAGGAGCACTCCAGAGCACAGAGCTGTGACCAGTTCAGGGCAAGAGGAGACCAGAAACGACACTGCTGCCATCTAGTGATTTCTACAACCATTTGAGCTAAGGAAAGATGCTGTAAATCTTGGCAGGCGGCACTAGCTTAGCAGTGCAGAATAATACAGACATAAACTGTGAACTTACCTGCGGTAAAGAGAGGAATATGGGGAAAAATACAGTGCTGGATGTCTTCAGCACATAATGAACATAACGTTGTGTAGATCCACGTTCAGCCCGAAAGATACTGCTGAGACATTATTGCTAGCAATGACCAGAGCAGGAACATTTAAGAAATGATGCATTTGACATTTATGTGATCATTTGTCTCCCACGAGTGTTTCTTGACAGGTTCTCAGAATTCAAATTCGACTTCTGTTCTGGAATATGGCAGGGCTCTGCTTTCCAGAATGGAAGAGTATAAATAAAAAATGTATTTGCAACTACAGTAATTACACTAGAATTAGCACAGAAATTTCCACCTTTGTTTAAAACTGAGCTCCTGTACTCCAAGAAACATGAAAGCGGGGATTTCCGCTGCCTCCTTTTGTCATGGCACAAAGCTTCCTTTAACCAATATTTTCCCTCTCCACTAAGCTCTCCTTTCACCTTGTTTCACCAAAAAACCTCAGTGATTGGCGGTCACATCTTCTTCTGTGCTCTACCTTACATGGTGCACATTTCCCATCCCTTCTCCATCTTTTCACTGATGTTTTAATCTTTCCTTATATAGGAGTTTTTCCATGCACAGTCTCATCCCAGTGGTCTGACTAAAACACACTCTTCTCCTGCTTTGGAGTGGATCTAAATTGAACTGAAAACTCCTGCTGAAGACATAGCACCAATTTGCATAATAGCACTGCAATATCCCACACACCATACTTGGTGCATTTTGCTTCTCTTTAACCACTAATTTTGTCCAAGCACAGAACTATTCATTTGTTGAATGTGCTGAAAATATGCAAACATTCTTAACAGAAATGGAAGAATGTCTGTTACTTTTCTCCTTGTTAGATCTTAGACACTGTCCTCATCCTCCCACCTATCAGAGCTTGTAATTTACCAGTGCTATTTCCAGGACAAATGTGTCTAAAGAGTCCTAAATTTCAGCTCAGTAATAGGATTGCTAAATCCAAATATAGAATGATCCAAATAAATATATAGAGGTTTTAGCCCAGCCTCACTCATTTTACTAGAACACTGCTGTGGGGGTGTTTTGAGCTGTGCTAATTTGCAAATTTCTTGGTAATAATCATCTTTTCTTCAGGTTCCTTCAACTGGAAGCGAATGCATTTCAAGGAGGAAAACGTGAAGAAAACAGCAACAGCTGAAATAGACTCAGTGGGGGAGGTTTTCAGATCTGCTTTTTATTTGGTCATTTATTTCTTCAGAAAAAGCAAGCAGCTCAACTAAATAAAAAAGAAAACTCCTTGCTTATGAAATCTAGCAGACAATACAATGCTCTCGAGTGATGTGGTAAAAGCTTCCATTACCTGAGACATTTAGCCGTGAATTGAATCCAGGACCGTAAAACATCCCATTCATTCTGTGCTCTAAGTGCAACACCAATACTCAATAGCCTTCCCCGGCTGGTACTGTTAAGAAAAGAAACGAGTTATGACTGGGGTATCCACTGATATAATCTCTCCACTTCTCTCTATATAAGTACACTGTTATATCCTGCATAGAAACAAACAACAGGTTTTGTGTTGGTTTTTTTTTTTTTTTACATTCCCCCATTCTGAAATCATGACTAAAACCCACCAAACTCTTCCCTAGGTTTCTCACCAAAATAAATTTGGGGCATGCAGACCCATGTGCCTTATTTGGGACCAGCACTTCTTGGGAGAACAATTTATCCCCTTGTATAGTGTACACAGCCCAGGCACATGATAAGGATTTGAGAATCACTGGGAGGCTGGGCAAAGCTGCTTCTCAGACTGTCACAGCTTCATCATCCCCAGACAACGTTGAAAACCCTCAACTTCCATCTGGAGAGCAATTGATGAAAGAAAAGAAAAGAAGAAATTTCAAAATGTTGTTGCATGGTGCAGTGAGCGACGAGCTGAAGGAGCTTCCACTCTGATTCATCTTGAAGCACCTTGACTTCTTCTGAAGGTTTCTGATGTGTATTACAAAGAAAATGTTCTCATTTCAAGTTTATCCCATGTTTGTACTTACGCTTCAGACCAATACTGTCTTCACACAAAAAATTTGAGCTCAGCTTTATGACTCCTCTGCCTGCTTGGTGCAAAGCATAGTTAGAATTCATTTTATAGAGGCCTTTCATTCCTCCATCTTTCCCAGCGTTAGCTCAGTCGTAGCCCAGACTGCAGAATTCCCAATTAGATAGTTCTCTTGTACCACGTTACGATGCCACAGGTCATTATTTTTAGGTTCTCCTGTAACCCAGAAAAGTGAGCTTGATTTAATTTTATTTCAGACTGTGGCACAGTGAGAGGTGAGGCTTCTTTAAGCAAGTTTGCAAACAAACAACAGTGCAATCACAAAAAACAGTCACTGTATCCCTGACCAGCTATACTTACCCCCGTACCAAGGACTAACTGCTTTTACATGTTTGAGGAAGGAGGGGTTGATGTCTCAGTGCAGTACAGTTTTTCCTTCCTTTGAGTGGCATATTCTATTTGCAAAATGAGAATGAGTGCAGGTATGACAGCTCTCTATAAATATTTCTGAGCAAAAACAGCAGCAGGAGACAATAATTATATTAGCTAAAATAAGATGCTGGCACGAGAACAAATGGATGCAAGCTAAGCATGTATACATTTAAGCTGGTAATTAGGAGATGGTTCCTAACCATCAGACAAAAGAGACTCTGGAACAGTCTCCCAGTGAGCATTGTGCGGGAACGAGACTTGATTACTTTTAAGATAAAGACTGATCAGTTTACAGTAGGGATTGAATGACAGTGGGCCTACAACAGCAGAGAACAGCACTTGATGACCCAGATCACGGTTGTCCTATCCAGTGACCCTGAAAGCACTGAAAATCACCTGTTATGGAAAACACATAAAATGTCCTGCGACACCACCAACTTCTCCCAACACACACCACTCTGCAATGCATAGCTTTTTGTTATTCCTCACCTACTCATCACACCAGTACATCTCCTTGCCTTTACTGTGACCCCAGCCTTGGTGAGTCTGGAGCCCTTTCCACACGTCACCTCTTGCCCATACCTTTTCAGCAGCTCCATAGACCATGCCACACCACAGTCACAAGGCTGGCATTACCCCAGCTGGCATCTCAAGAATTTTGCAGGCTGCACTGTCCTGTTGCCAGCCTCTGCAAACTCCACTGCCACTTTCTAGCTGTTCAGGGAACAGTGAAATCTCCTGCTCTTCCCGAAAGTTCTGATCTCCAGCAATGGCATCTGTAGCCAGAAGCAGAGGCAATATGCAGGCTTGGTCCACAGAAACAGCCGTGACCCATCTACATTATCTGGAGAGAAATATTAGTAATAGGGTAGTTTCAGCTACCCAGCACAGGACAGATGTCAACGCTGTGGGTCTGTCATAAACAGAAAACTGCAGGAATGAAGCACCTCAGGGTTACAGGCTTTTTATCCTAAAGGTGAAGGATCGTGCTACAATGTCTAAAAAAAAGAAGAGCAAGTCAGTCTGACCTGTACAGAAGAGGGAATAATGGAAACAAGGTATGAGAGGAGGAATTTAAATAAATTAACAGATTCAAGGAAAAAAAGAGGAAAATGCAAATCAAGAACAGAGACAGAGCTGAATGCCTGATGTTTCATGGGACCAGGGTTGTAAGGCGACACCAGCAAGGCCTCCAGGGAGCAGGCGTGGAGGGAGACAATGCAATAGGCCTTGCATGGCTCAGCGAAACTCCGATTAAACCAATTCTACCTCCCTGGCAGGTGGTGAGAAGGGAGGCAGCAAAATCAGTGAAAAGAGGCAAATTCAATGCTGACTGATTGCCTGCATTTAGCATTTCCTTTATGTGTATCGCCCCAGTATAGTCCTTTTCCTTTTGCTTAACCACATCCAGGAGCAGGCTCTACCCCTCCAGACCCCACAAATCCTACTGTAATTCACTGTACTTTTTCCCTACCAGATGGACACTGACCTCCCATCTCACCTTAGCTCTCTCAGCATGAATACAGAGGGTGCAGCACGAGGAGCAGGGGGAGGCACGTCCCCACTGTGACAGATGCTGTGGCTCCAGAGAACATTCAGGCTGCTGTACTGACATTACAAATGAATGCACACACCTTTGTGGTTTCATTAATGACTGTACTGAAAGATGAAGAGGCGTGAAAATGAATGCATCCTGCGAAAAAGCAAAGACAAATGGGAAGTAATTTAAATGAAGCCCCAACACCGAAACAATGCACATAACAAATCTGTCGAAGTTTTGATTCTCCAAGGAGGCAAGTTCTTTGTATCCAAACAGGAGTCACCAGCATTGTTTATAAATACGACTAAGGAAATTATACGGGTGAGGCAATTGGCAAGCAAACAAGCAAGTTTCATTACACCTAAAGTCACTGTGCCATCGTGGTCACTTCCTCCACTTTCCTTTTTAAGGGCAGCTTGGTAGCTAGTAACACACAAGTCTTGTAATGTGAAGGGAGAAGAGCAACACCGTCTGCAAAACAAGAAACAAGACTAACAAGTGCCACAAGACCAGCACCATCTGTGTGCCACTTTTCTTGGATAGGTGGAGAGCAGAGGTTTTAAACCAGGTCCCATTCCAGTTAATGCCTAATCATCCTGGAATCTAGGGAAAAAAATATGAGTAAGCGGGACAGGAAGGAAAAGAGATTTATGAGTTGCAAAACTATGACAGGTAAAATTGATAATTGTTCACACAATTCTGAGTGCTGAATTAAATTCAGTACATAACTTAGTTGTCAGCTCGTGCTCATGTTATTATTCATTCTTCTTACATTCGTTGCACTTGAGATACCACAGAACTAAGCACTAAAACCCAATGAAACAAAAGAGGGCTACTAAATCTAGAAGCTTGGACCGTTGTTCAGTCAGGAGAAAATGAGCAGAGAAGGTTGCACGGTGGAAATGAAGTGGGGAGAGCGAGAGCAGATTGGGTGGCTTCATGGGCAGTAAGCCCTTAGCACAGAACTAATCTTGCATTAAGCAGAGGGAACTACACACACATCCTAAAATGTTCCGCACTGGCAAGAGCATTTTATAGAATATGTATCCCACAGCCAAGAGGACACCTGAGGGGACACACCGTGTACTCTTTTGCAGTTTGTCTCCCAGGGATGCAGGAAAAAGAATGCAAGATGCTCTGAGGAAAAGGAGTAAGCAGTATTGTCACAGCAGTCTGAGACTGGCTGAAGCTGCACTTCAGGTCTTAAAAGCTATAGGGACTGTTTGATTTTCTGATTCCCTCGCTATGACCTCTTATATTCCAGAGTATAAAGAAACAATTCTGTCAAGTGTTAAGGATTTGAAGGGGTTGTGACTCTCTTACATTTGCTATCAGCATTCTGGCATTTTCCCCACCTGACCTGTTTAATCTAGGCATATACTCTAAAGAGATTCCTGGATTTTCTAGAAAAGCAAAAGGCTAAGATTAAGCTGTCTGAAAGCACCCAATAAATGCCAATGTTTTGTGCTGGCTGGTTCCGTTTATGAGCTCTGAAGAATGGGAATGATTGAAATGAATTTTTCTGAGCATTTCTTCACTGATGAAAAGTGCAGTAGAAGGGCCTACATGTTATTGTTGCTACTATTACAATTCCTATTATTATTACTATTATGTTTGTTCTGTGGGAGGAAAGAAACTTGGATGGATCTCAACAGGGGAAGTCTGAATGATTGGTGCTTCAGTGGCTTTATGTGCAAGTATCCTGCTATACGAATTTTATTTTTGCAAATTCACCTGCAAATTCATTCTCTCTCATCCACACACAGTCCCTGACACCATCTAATACCTATGAAGCATCCAGCACTAAAAACATTAAACTGCAGGGGAGCTCAAATGCTTTCTCTTTCTAGGGTGCAGAATATTAAACATACCATCCCTACACATTTACTAGCTATCATTACTAAATGCTTGCTATCAACAAATACCAGGCTAATTTAAGCTCTCAATTTTCAAAGCAATCTGAATCTCTGCTCCTTTGGGCTGCACACAGCCTCTCCCAACCATGCTCACGGCTTCTTCTGACTTGCTGCCATTCTGCCTCCTCCTGACCCATAGGCCAGATGCTCCCAGGAGTTACCTGATGTTTCTGTTAAGTCCATAGATGTTTTTGTACAGCATGTAAAATGAGCAAGAAAATTGAAGACTATAAAACACGGGAACTGAGGTTTTGTTGTGCTATGCACTCTCGAATGGGGTATGGATCCACCACTGGGACCCCTGGAAACATCACCAACGAGCAGAAGTAAAGGAGCAGGTCGTGTCAGGTTCAGCTCTGGCAAGATCCTGGTCATAAATTTGCAGAGGCACTTGTCCACCTTGGTTATTCCTCCCTGGGTTACGGTCTGGAGGGCAAGGAGTGATTTTAGTCTCGCCAGCAGCAGGCACACGTGTACACGCATGAGGACGTCCGCACAGACTTTGTGCTCAGCCTGGGGGCTGGTGAGTTTTTACCCTGATGTGTTACAGCTGCTGCACTTGCAGACATTGATCTGTGTGTACAGGCTGTACCCCTCACTTTGGATCAAACTACACTTCCACACAGCAGAACAGGCATAGAGGCCTCTATTCTCTTCAAATTCCTCTAGGCCCTTAGTGGACTGCAAATAATTACTGTCATCGTTCTGTACTTGTTAGGACACAAAAGCATCAGCAGGACCAGAAGGCGAATCTGTAGGGGCTGGGGAATGGCCTGTCTGTGGCAGGTCAGGTTTAACCTCGGGCATGGCTGGGAACGGCAGCCTGCAGACAGCATGTGACCGTGAGCAGCCTCTGCCAAAGAGTCACGGAGCTATCTGCCGGCATCTGAATAAAAACACAACTCGTGCATCAGTGGAGAATATGGGATTTAAGGTAACAGTGAAATGAGGTTTGTTGAACCTCCCAACAGGTCCAACTGAAGAAGGGCTAACCTAGTGGGAAAAAGGATTCTTTTCTGACCTGGCTGTTTCCTGAGCTTTTTTTTAAACCTCTGTCTTGAAGCCTTTGCAATAATGAATGGGCCCTTTAGAAGATGCTGGGGGCAATTTGCCTTTCTCTTGCCTGCCACCTTTGGCCAATCGTTCAGAATGGGTGCGAGGGCTGGGTGATGCCTTCACGGGCAGCAGTGCCGAGTGTGCTGTTCAGTCGTGCTTATCTCTGCCCCAGCCGGCCCCGAATCCCCACCCGTGCAGTGCGTCCGCTCAGCTCCTCGGTGATTTAGACGGTCTTGAGGGAGATGTGCCCGGTCATGTGCATGTGTGACTAAACTCATGGAAGTGCTGGCTCTGTAACTGTTTAATAACAGGATTTCACCCTTTCCCACTGACCCACCGCGGCAGGAACAAGCAGCCAGCAATCAACCCGGGCTGCAAGCGCAGCCAGCTCAGTCTCTCACAGACAGGGACGACAAGAGAGGGGAAGCTGTGCCGGGACCGCGCAGCAGCCGCACGCACGAAGAAGAGACTGCGCCAAGCCGGGGGAAGGTGGGCACCCTTCCACTGGTGGTGGTCGGGGTCAGAGCCGGGCCCGGGCCCAGGTGTCCCGCGTGTGTCGCACCCGCGTGTGGCACGGCTCCGAGGGGACACGCTGCTCC
>VZTA01020235.1:13629-29165 GCA_013398855.1 Mohoua ochrocephala
CTGCGCGCGGAATTCCCGGCGGACCCGTCTGCCCTCCCGGCTCCGGCTGGGAGCGCCGGCGGGACATGGGGCGAGGGAGCCACCCCCCGCGGCCAGTCGGCAGCGGGACCGAGGAGCGGGGGTCCGTGCGGAGCCCCGGGGCTGCAGAAGAGCGAGGCTGGGCCTTGAACCCGCAGGCGTGTGCGCTAAGGAACGGGAGACGTGAAGGGAGAGCTTCCCCGCTGAGCCTGTGCCATCGCTGCTGAAACACAGGAATTTGAAGCAGGGGAGCCTAATTGAGGTGTACAGGATGAGAGTAGTTAAGGGTATGCTTTGTGTTTGCCGGGTTGGAGGTCTGGGCTGTGAGTGCCTTTGGGCAGTACTACCAACCTTTGTACCTGCCAAGCAGATAAGATCTAAAAAGAGACTAAAAGATATGCACGTAGATACAAAAAAAATGTTAAGATTCTCCAAGTCAACGATTCATGAATGACTGTCTTCAGCTTCGTTTTGCTGGGCAGGATCTGGATTAGGCCCTTACCGTCTTGAGCACAATGCTCTGGTATTGTGTGTCTTCCGACTGAACTCTGTGGGACAGACGAACGTCACAAAATGTTGACGAGGTCTGGTTCAAGATCATGAGCCCACAAGTGGCAAGATGCTCTTTTTTATTGCCGAGTGCAGTGCTCTCTGCATGTACACATGCAGTGCTCTTGTGTGCAGGTAGAATTGTGTTTGCTACCAGCAATGTATAACGATCAGAATACTGACTTGACATTCTGCAGTGGATGTTCTCCCAAAACCTGAAGAAATAACACGTATTCCTATGAATTTAAACAGGAACATCTCCTGTGTACCTGCAAGCTCGGTTTAGTTGTGACTTTGTTGTATCACCTAAGTAACTACTGTAGGATGAATATGTTGTACATGGTCAGCATCAGCCAGTTGTTTATAAAATCAAGTTGCGTGGGGGATGTACAAGCACAAGTTCCCTGCTCCCAAAGTACTCCAATGTAGCTTCAGCGTGGCAAGATTACCATGACAGCTGGGATGAGCAAGCTGCGTGGCCTTTGTGGCTGGATGTTTACACATGTGCACATACACACAAAGGCAGCTGGGGGCGATTGGTTTAATCCCGTAGGAGCAGAAGGTCGATCTTTGATTGCTAAGCTGGTCACTGGCTGAGCAACAAAAGCTGTTTGCTCTGGGAGAACCAGAGTGTGGCTGTTCCACAGCAGCACTGTCCTGCTGTATGCCCACAGCTGGAGCAGTGACTCGGTTGGAGGAGGCCCGAAACTTGGGGGGCAGAGGTTGAGTTGCTGCAGGCCTAGCTAAAAGGAGCGCTCTCTCCCCTCCCCTCTCCCAGGCTGGCATTCAGAACGGCTTCACTGGTAGCACTGGGAAACACATGAGAAGGATGCACACCTCTAGTACAAAATGTGTGATCCTCTACTTTAAAAAAATTAATAATAATTCTTTTGTAATTTAATTCTTTCTGCCCGGTCCCTTCTTTTTCTTCACTTCATCTGAGATTCAAGGGTTTGAAATCTCTTTAAACGTCCCACTCTTTGCTACAGAGGCTCCTGACAAAAAATGGCTTTGACACAGTTTGGGTGCGGTTTTGTGTGTCATGAAAATCAAACTTAGTTATCTTCTCACCCTCTTTCTATTTCTGCAAATAAATTACTTCAGTGGTTTAGATATTTTATAAAAAATGGGTGGTATTTTCTGTCTTTAAAATAATACAACATCCATTTTGATTTTAAAAAGCCCCAAATCTGTCAAGCCTGAAGAGTGACCGCTCCTTTCCTTTCCCACTGTCTTCCAGAGACTCCTTCCTTGGTTCAGAGAAAGTTTCCCAATTTACATAGTGATTCTTCTTTACGGGAGGGTTATTTTCATTCTCTGTTTCTCAGACCTTTTCCTATAGATGGGAACGGGGGAAGGAGGCCAGACGTGGCAGCTCATTCACAGGCTCCTGCAGGACCACCATGGCTTACGATGGCGCCAAGAAGAAAGAAGGTATGACTGCTTCATAATCTCAGAGGGATTTGCAAAAAAAAATAAACAAATAAATTAAAAGGGTGCCCTTTGCAGCCCTTACCAGGCCATGTAGTCAGAGTGGGAAAGGCAGCTGGTGTGCTGTGGAGCCCTTAAATTTAACCTGGCCAAGTTACGGGAGGATCCCAAGCCCTTGACTGCCGGGTGTAAAGTACTGGGATTAGAACTTGAGAGAAATGGGTGGTATTTCCTAATGTAGACACCCTGATTGGGAGCCCTGCCACTGCAGCCTTTCTACACCCTGCCAGGTCAATGGGACGGGGGATGAGGGATAATGATATGTTTAGTCATGGTAACATTTCTAGGTCCACTTGTCTTCAGAAAGGAATCTCGAAGCGTTAGAAATTAAATCTGGAATGATTATGTTAGAGCACCGAGCCCCATCCCTCTGGTCAGACAGTGCAGACTATTATCTTTCAGGCCTCTGTGCTTATTGGGTTTTGTGCATCGCTCTGTGCCAGCATCCTCTGTTAGCTTATTTTGTGCATGGTCCACTGGTCTGTCATTCCTTAATGTGGTATTTCATTTCTTCCTTTTTTCCCACTTCACATAAATCCCAGAGTTCCTAGAGAGTCACCGAAGTGTTGATGACGGGCTGGCACCTGGCAGGATACAGCGAGAGAAAAAGCGCTCGTACAAGGATCTTCTGCAAGAGGAAGACGAGATAGCAACTCAGGTAGAAACCCTCAGAGAAAAGGTTCGAGGTGTAAGGATATAAAGGTAGTGATGGAATGGAATGGGATGGAATGGGTTTCTTGTCCTTTTTTTAAATTATTTTTACTTAGAAATGCATGTAGAAGACAGCAAGATCAGGTAATCATGTCCTGTATTGTTCAGTAATTTTCCTGGGGAAAAGGAGGGGATCAGTCCCTGATTCTGATTTTTCTGGCCTCAGAAAATAAGCTAGTATGAATGTTGTCCTAATGTTGATATAGAACCTTGCAAGTCAGAAAATGCCATGAATAACTTCTTATACACATTAAAAAAATTAGCATTTACGGTTGTATAAATAGCCAGCAAAGGATGGATAGAATGTTAACTGAGGCACTGTTGTCTTCCTGATTCTGCAGACAGCCTGAAATGATAGCTCTTGAGAGGAATGAACTTGCCCTATTCACCTCTTGGGGGCCTTAACTCTTGAAATCACATAGTGGCAACTTAAGTTTCTTCAAAACTTTCCTCTTTGAGCTAAAATTTCTGCTGTTAGCTTGGAGGTGGCTATCTAGTGATTTGGGTTTTTTTCATCTAGAAAGCAAGTTCTAGTTTAACATCTTCTACCATGCAGTTGGAATTCTTTAGAGGAGCTTCAGTGTCAGATTCATAAATTGATCAAGACACAGATAATAATTAGGTGACATGGCATATTAAGGACATATTTTTCGCCCATCATTCTAGTTGTTACCTCTTTGTACCTCCTGCCACTTCTTTTTCAGCATAGTAAACATGAACTGCTCGCCTTTGTTTTCAAGGCTTGACAGTCTATGCATCTTAAGTTATTTCTTAGCTTTCTTAAGAAGCAGATGTCTGTCTTTTATCAACTTCCCAAGTGATCTCCAAGTGCTGGCTTTCATTGTCCTTATCTCAACACTTTCCAAATGTGCTTTTTCAAGTTTTCTTTTCTATTGCTCCTCTCACTTGGGGGGGCCTCCCTATAGAGATCTGTCTTTCAGTTTCCTTGGCTCCCTGTTGTGCTGCAGTGCCTGCAGAAAGCTCGATGTCGATTAGGTGATTGTTGTGCTGAAACCAATCCTGACTAATACCATTTTTTGTATTCTCCCACCTATCTGTAACCTGTGGTTTGTCTTACTTTATACCTACACTGTGTGCTCTTGGGGACAGAGTAGATTTCCTTTTAGCACCTAGAATGATGATCCTGGTTCATACCTACGGTTCTTTGATGTTACAGTAATATCAAGATACCTCCTACTAATTTTTATCTATGTTAAAAGTCCATGTGACTCTCATATTATTTCCCTCCTTTTTGTCAGCAACTTTTTTCTTCTTATTCCAGGACAGTGAGTTTTTTCCGGGGACAGAACCTCACAAAAAGAAGAGAAAGCACTCCTCCGATGAGTTCTGCTACAGAGGTAAGGTACTAATCAAGCAGGGGAAGGGGCTAACAAATCCTGACTTGAGGGAAAGGATGCTCTTAAACCAGTGTCATCAAGCTTTGTGGTTAGCATTTTATAGGAGGAGAGTACATCAACCTGCCTTAGAACAAGTAATCAGAAACCTGGTACTGATCTGCACCAGACAGCAGAAGATTAGGGATTTATATTTTCAGAGTCTTATCTTAACAAATTGCCATTGTAGGGCATAGAGATCTTCCATCCCCTTTTCATTGACAAGTTGTAGTTTTCTAACCCATGCCTTCACATTTGACATTTGCTTTTCTTTTTTTCCTATTGCGTTACAAACAAATTATACTTACAGGTAGTGTAACTTTCTCTGAATTTATAAAAACAGAATGTCTGAGGTTGAAAAAATAAATGTTTTTCTGTTCTCACAATTAATAAATTCTAGTCTCACAATTAATAAATTGGCCAGAAAATGAATTGGATTCATAAAAGCTTAACACGTTTAGGATTTATTTTTGGCTCAACAGAAGGAGAAAGCCAAGCTGAAATTTCATCTTTCCTCAGAATCTGTCTGCAGAATGAAAGAGCTCCTATTTTCAACTCATTGGTCTCACCTTGGCTAAAAATGTCACGAAAACCTTGCACTTGAGATAAAATTTCAGTAAGATGTATATTCATCAAAATATGTTATTTCACAATAGAACAAAACTCCAAGAACTTTCCTACTGTCTCTGCCTTCCTTCAATTATTTGCCCAGCTCAGGTGTCACAGCCTCTGAATTGTATCAGTAAGGCTGTGCTGAGCTGGCTGTGCTGTTCTGTTTAAGGCAGGATGTAAATCTGTCACCTGCAATTGTAAGGCTCACAGGATTCTCACTTCCTTTCTTTGCCATCTTTAAGGGAATCATCTCAATGATTCATTTCTCTTGATCTTTTTCAGGTGTCTCGCCTTTGGATCTACCATCAAAGAAGAAGAAAAAAGCAGCTTCTAGCCCATCCTCAGCTGATACAACCATGGATTTACTCAAGGCTATCACCTCACCTTTGGCCACAAGCTCAAAGTCTTCAAAGAGGACCTCTGAAAAATCATCTCATTCTTCCTCTGGCCATTCTGAAAGCAGAAAGGAGCATCCCAAGAAGAAGCTGAGTGGGAGCAGTGGGGAGCACTCAGTGGACGATGGCAGCTCCCACAAATCTAAAAAAATGAAACCTCTTTACGTGAACACGGAGACGCTTACACTTCGTGAACCTGACGGCTTGAAGATGAAGCTCATCCTTTCACCAAAAGAGAAAAGTAGTGCAGCAGATGACGATTCTTTATCCTACTCTTCAGCACCAGCAGCTGCAAAGAAATCTTCAAAGAAATCAGCTCGAGATGAGCAAGGCTCATTCCTGCTGGGGCACGATCTGCAGAGCTTCCTGAAGTCATCCCGGAAAAAGCACAAACCGCCTCCGGACTCGCATCCGCCTTCTGAGAGTTTTGGTGCTGACACCTCCCTTCATTCAGAGGGCCATGCAAGCGAGTACGAGGCTTCAGGTATGGAGGCGCCGCCGGAGTCTGGTTCTTCTTCTGGTGGAGAGTTGGAGGCTGGAGAGCTGGTGATAGATGACTCCTACAGGGAAATCAAGAAGAAAAAGAAGTCCAAAAAAAGTAAGAAAAAAAAGGACAAGGAGAAACACAGAGAGAAGAAGCACTCCAAGTCTAAAAAGAGTTCTGGGCACTCTCCAGTGGCGGTAGCGGAAGTAAGAGTGTCACCACCACCTCCCAGTACCCCCTATGTTGTCTCTCCACCTCCTCCTGCTGTTTTTCACTCAGATGGTCAAGGTGAGAAGAGGAGGAAAAAGGAAGACAAGGAGAAGGACAAGGCTGAGAAATGGGAAAAGGAAAAGGACAGAGAAAAAGAAAAGGAAAGAGAAAAAGAAAAGGAAAGAGAGAAGGAGAAGGAAAGAGAAAAAGAAAAGGAAAGAGAAAAAGAAAAGGAGAAAGAAAGAGAAAAAGAAAAGGAAAGAGACAAGGAAAGAGAAAGAGACAAGGAAAGAGAAAGAGACAAGGAAAGAGAAAGAGACAAAGTAAGGAAAAATTGGAGGGTAAACAGAAATTGTATGGTGGGTAATGGTGAATTAGGCACTCCATTACAAAGGCATGTTAAATTGAAATGAAGGATAACTGATCCCCACTATCAGTGGTTTAACTGAAGCATGTTTGGAAAAATGTGTCAGCCACTGTGATTTCTATTTGTAGCAAAAGGAATATGTGTTCTTCTGGCTTTGTGGCACAGACTGTCTTTAGCCAGTAGAGGTTCTCTGAGGAAGTTATACTTAATTTTGCTTGGTACAGGTCATGTACCAAGCCTATCTGCATCTTTTTCTCTTGTGACTGGCTCTAGCTATTCCCAGGCAGACTTTTGGACTAGTGATCAAAGTTCCTGTAAAAAGGAATTGAGCTGTTACCTGAAAATTGAAGACATTTACCCATTTACTCCTGTATTCAAACGAAATTCTAATTCTTACAGACTACCATGTTCCCAGTTTTGTCCTGTACTTATATATTCAGTTTTCCATGGTTACTGCATAAAGATACAAGTAGCAGAAATGGTAGCTAGCATATGAACGAGTTTACAAATGAGATAACTGTAGCTGTCTGATTAAATGGGGGAAAGCAGCTTGTGCATGTTCAGATAGAAAAATAATGCTTTGTATGAGGAAATGGGCAGACAGAGCCCAAATCTGTTCAGCCATTATCCTGTTCTGTTTGGGAATTTTTCCCTGATCATAGCTCAGCAATTGTAATACCTTTGCTCTCAATGTACTGCACATCTCTTTTCCTGCCAAACTGAAGTACTTGGTAAGGATGGAAGGAATGGCACAAAACATTATCATGAGGCCTAAATTGTTTTGACAGATCTATAGTAGGTACTGTGAAAAGTATAACAGATACGGGGTTTTATTATTTTAAGTTTTAAAACTGAGCTACATTAACAAAGTTGTATGTCGATCCTGAATTTAGAATAGCAGCCTGTCGAGTTTTGCAAGATAAGCCTGGCACTAAGTCTGGTTCTGGCTGGTTCCTGATCTAAGTACCATATCTTTCTTTAAGTCTTCAATAAATGCCAAATTCTTATTAAATTGGAGAAGGTCTCATCATAATTAAAAATCTTTGTTTCCTTTCTTCTTCTGACTAGCCAAAGAAGAAAAACATGTCTGCTTATCAAGTGTTCTGTAAGGAATATCGTACAAATATTGTGTCTGAGCACCCTGGAATAGGTAAGAGAATAATCCAGCCTTCTCTTCTTCTCTTGATTATACACCAGTCAGATTAATTAGCAGAACATATTGTCTCTGTTTCAGACCAACTTCTTAATTTTGACATAATGCAAAGAATCTGCCAGTGTTACTTAGAATAAGAGGTGGCAAAAGGGACAGGATTTCAAGATTGTGTTATAATTTTACTTCAACCAAGCTGTGAATCTAGATAAGTTATGATCAAATTTGTTTTAAACATTTTTCTTCTTTCTTTCTGCCAGATTTTGGAGAGCTAAGTAAAAAACTGGCAGAAGTGTGGAAGCAGCTACCTGAGAAGGATAAACTGGTGAGTGTTCGTGTGACATGTTTTTGTAAAATGATTTCTGTGAACTAGGTACTTAGATCAGAACGTGCTGGCAGCATTGCCACAATGCCATGAAATGTATTACCTATGTCCCTAAAGCATGTAAAGGTGCAAAGTATGGAAATCCTGCCCTTGCAAACATAAAAGCATTCATTTCCTTCTCATGATATTGCTTCACCTGTTAGCTATGTAACATCATTCTGCCTCCAGGTCCTGGCATCAGGTAACAGAATTACCTAATGTTATGAATCTTTATTTTCTTACCATGGTAACTACAGATCTGGAAACAGAAAGCTCAGTATCTCCAACACAAGCAGAATAAAGCAGAGGCCACCACTGTGAAGAGAAAGGCGTCATCTTCAGATGGTGCACCAAAAATGAAAGGTGATTGTTGCACTTTATTTGCTCTCATCTCTTTTCTTGGACAGTGAAGGTAGCGTTGCCTGTGGAGTAAAAAACAAAGGTCCTTACCTGCTTCACCTCCCTACCTGCTTTCTCACAAAGCATGACATTTAAATCACAGTCAAATCAACTTTTCTGTGAGAGCGAGAACGGTGTCAGCATTTTTCATAAAGATTTCCTTGTCTAATTCATGGAATGGTATTGGTTTTAGCAGTTTAGGGATTGGAATGTAAAATAAGAAGAGGCAGAAAGGAAGTTCTAGTGGGATTAGTTTGCTGCTAGAGGGAAGATGGGTTGTTCTTAGTTTAGCATCTCTGATACCAAATCCCCCTGACTGCATTCAGCCGAGGTAGGTGTTCTGTATGTGTGAAAAAAGAGTTGCGACTCCAAAGAGTATGGGGCTGGGGCAACAGAACCATTTCAGCATCTCATGCCTATGAGATTTGAACTTTAGTAACTAAATAGGCTTGTGGGCAAAAGAGTGAAAGCAAGGAATATGGAATTTTAATTTTGGTGTTTCCAGCTTCTCCAACAGGAGTGATTTCCCCTCACAAAAAATCCCCCACCAGCACCGTGGTGGTGCCTTCCTCACCAGCCAAAGCCCCTGAGACAGATCCTATTGATGTAGCTGCACATTTACAGTTGCTGGGTGAATCTCTGAGCCTCATTGGACACAGACTGCAGGAAACAGAGGTGAGTCTGTAACCAGCAAAGTCACAGTGATGTCCTGTAATTTACACAATGCATTGAGGGAGACGATTATTTTCTTTTCTTTAAAGTTTAACCAGTGGTTTCCTGTTAGGAAGAGAAACTAGAGGTGGCATGCCCTGTTTCTTTGATGCATTGCTCTTTATTTGCAGTGAAATAAAAAGCCTCAGTAAACAGTAGGCATCAAAGAAAGACAGGTGCTTTGCAGCTCTAGGTCCTTGAAAGCAATTTGTAGTTCAGCATACTCTTCAGTCTTTACTTACGATATGTTCACCTTGGATTTGGTACTTCCTTGCTATTTTGCCAGTCTCCAGTCAGTTGCTGTTACTGTTCTGCTTCTTAGAAAATTATCAGCCTTTACCAAGAAGTTTTTTGCATGTCCTGTGGTTTTCTGGCAGTATCATATTGCCAGTGCTTTGGATAGGGGCTGCCATTGTTTCAACTTACCTGGTAACATAATGTCACATTTTAATGGTTTCCTACTGTTAAATGACCGTGACTCTATGAATGCACATACACACTTTCAGAACTCAGCCCAGCCTCTAAGGAGAAAACACATTTGTCTCAAATAATATCACTGGATTTTATGAATAGCATGATAATCCCACCCCACTATGCTTGCTTATTTTATCAACAGTGAAATAAATATTCTTGCATTTTGTTTTTGGTACGACTGATTGAGATCATGGGAGGAACAACCAGGGTCCAGAAAAACACAAAGGCAAATTCCCTTTCCTGAAAGTATATCAATGACTAAAGCATTTGTTACAGGCTTAGCATTCCTTTAACTTCAAGAATAAAACAACTATTGTCATTAGGACTCATATAGTTAACAAAATAGATGGTACAAAATGGCACAGAAAATATATTACAAAAATGTGTGGAATCCGTGTTTTATGCAACTGACAACTTTCTGATGTTTTCTGTTGATTCCTACCGTTATCTTGCACCAGTTCGTTGCCTGCTGAACTCTTTAAAAAATGTTTTGAGCCAGCAGTCTCTCTGTGAAGCACAAGGCACAGTTTTGTTACTGTGTAAGTAGTGGAGGAGCTGAAGATACCGTATCTGCATGAGAATGGATACAGTTGAGAAAGAAATGTAATTTCTACTACTCATCCCTATCCAATTTTTTTTCTTTCTTCCCTACCAGGGAATGGTGGCTGTTTCAGGAAGTTTGTCAGTACTCCTAGATTCAATCATCTGTGCTTTGGGCCCGTTGGCATGTCTGACCACACAACTACCTGAGTTGAATGGCTGCCCGAAGCACGTTTTGGTGAGTTCTTTGTGGTTATTTTCCTTCTAGCACTGTTAATTTCAGTAGAGTCTAAATAGGATTTTTTCGATTAATCAGTTTAATGTAATTATAATTCCAGTGCAATAAGAAAATTTGTCTTGGTCATGCACTTTTATAGAGGAGTATTTATTGAAATTCTTACAGATATTACCGTTGTACAATATTGTGGAACCTTTTTTCTCCCACTGGCTACTGACCTAATATTTGTAGCACTGATTGCAGTGTGGGTAGGTCCTGTTTTAGTGATGGAGTCAATCAATCTGAATCAAATACAAGTCTTCCAGTATTTTTGAAAGTTCTGATTTTCCATAAAAATAAACCCCACCTTGTAGCTGCTCTGTGTCACACAAGCTGTTTTTCCTTCAGTAGCATAAAAAACAATTTGTGATCTCAGGATTCCTAATGTGATGGTGTAGCACCTTTTACGAGTGGCTGAAACCTTCTCTGAGGAAAGAAAAATAGTCCCTGTCTTAAGGAGCTGCATAAATACAGTTTCTTTTCCACTTTAAGCTACTCTTAATATTGCGGCCTGATTTAGCAACAGCTTGTGGCATCTATGTAGCCTGATGTGGACATAGATTAAGATGGCAGCAGCCATCAGGAGTCATACTTCCTACAGGAGACATGACTAAAGCAGCAAAGGAGAGGAGCAAAAATCAAAAATATACAGTCTGAAAAGTTGAGAGACTAAAAACAATCTGACAGAGAGGACAACAAAATTGGGATGTCAATTGTCATGTCATAGTAGGGCAGCCCAAACGTTTATTCATTAAGAGAATGGACTGTCAACAACAGGAACAAAGTTGACAGTTTTGTCTGTGAACTCCCACAAACTGGCTCTGTGCACAAAAGCTGAGACAGAGGGGTGTTCCCATCTTAAGACATGGGAAAACGCCAATGCTTTTTTTCCTTCCTGCTTGCCAAGTTTATTCAAAGCAGTGACGCCACATAACCAGTGGTGCATTTATTGGAAACTTGATCAACTTATTGTTATAAGGAGCAATGGAGCTTTAGGCAAATTATGGCAGCTACCCTTCACTTCTGGAAGCTGTTGTTCAGGAGTTGATAATAAATCTGATTTTCACAGTCAGATACATAACGACAGTGGTGTTTTAAGACACGGATAAACCCCAGCGGTTGTGTTGCGATTTATCTTTCAGACAGTAGGTGGCAGTGCTAAATTCTAGAATCGCAACTGGTGCAGCTCCAGCTCCTCCGTCTCTCAGTTAAAGGTGCTGTTCCTAAGGCCTCCTTCAGCTATCCAGCCACAGCCTTGAGCTTACTAAAACACTGCATCTGAAGAACATACAGCTGGGTCTTTTTGTCTGATGCGCATGAGAAGGATTCTTACTCTCAGAATTCTGTTAGGTTTTCCAAGAAAAACTGAAGAGCACTTCTTTTTCCCATCTGACACCCTATTAGAGGTGATCAATAGGCAGATTTGGTTGTCTCATCCTATGATAATTTGTAACACAAGTTACCTGTGCCTTTTTTTAAGGATTTTGAGTTATTACCTGACACTAAAACCCACCGAATTTCTTTTCCCAGTCAAACACGCTAGACAACATTGCCTACATCATGCCTGGACTTTGATGAAGGAAGGATCCTGGGATGGACTCGACCTCTGCGTAACTGACTTGTGTACGTGCACTACGCCGGCGCTCCCAAAGGGCTCCATGTGGAGGCTTTTAAAGTTTTATATATGTATAGTATATACATAGGATTGTAACTATTTGACTTCTGTTTTATGAAAAGTTGTGAAGTTAAGCTGAGAAAACCCTTTTGTGTTGGTGGGTGAAATGTCCTCCAATCAGAAAGTATTTTGTATGAAGAATTCAGAAAGCTTTTGAGATATTCGCCTTAAATTCAGATTTAGTGGGGGAAGCAGGCAGAGAATGGACTTCTCTATATAAAGAAGAAAGCTGTCACCGTGAGAGGAGTCATTGAAACAGGTGGCCCAGAGAGGTTCTTGACTCTCCTTCCTTGATGATACTCAAAAACTGAATGAGCAGCCTGCTCTAGTTGGACTTGCTTTAAGCAGGGAAATGGACCAGATGACCTCCTGATATCCCTGCCTAAACTAAAGTATCCTGATATTCTGTGAGCAGGTAGAGATGATAACATATTTTGGACCAATGAATAGAACTGAATTCTTCACCAGCCCTATTTGTAACTCTTTCTCTGTTTAAAATCCACTTCTTGAGGGGAAAGCTGGATAGCTTTTTGCCTCTTGGTCACTTTTTCCAACCCCTACTCCTCAGTCAGTAATAACTGAAAGTTGTCAGTGTCAGCTGGCTGGTCTTGGTAGCTGGCATTTGAAGTGAAGATGACAAGAAGTTTAATTTTTGCTTGTGGACTCATACTCAAATCATCATTAGCACAATACATCAACCCATTGCATTGGCTTGAGAGAATGAACCTCCTGCTGATTTTTCCACGGCATGGTCAGCCTGCTTTGATGGAGAGGAGTAGAGAAGCAGATGGGAAAAACTTGGATTGCTTCTGCCCATCTTGCACCTGTTTTGTGAAATGGCTCATCCCCCATCCGTCTCACCAGCACTATTGCAGGAGCTGTGGTGCTGCTGCAAGGCAGTGACCAGTGGCCAGTGTGAAGCAGTTACGGCCGAGTAAGGCACATGTGGGTTGATTGGACCAGTTCCCCTTCCTTCCAGCCTGTCCTGGTTTGAGATGAATTTTCAGAGGAAATGCTCTGGGAGGAACGTCCCCTCCACAGAAGGCAGGTTACAGCCACCCCTCCCCCACCCAGGTTTGGGAAAAAAATTCCTCGAAAGAAAAGTGAAAGGAGAAAAAACTATTTATTTAACAAACACAAAAGAATAATGCTAAATAATAAAACCTCTCGCTGTGGAGAGAAAACCTGGGAAGATTTTAGAGTCCTTTCCGTGGGTGCGGTCTCTCTCTCCCTCTCTCTCCTCTTTGGAGCTGGGTCGGTTTGGGCCCCTCCGGGCCGAAGTGTGAGGCCTCCCAGTGAGGTCCTGATGTTTTGGTGTTCTGAACGGTCCAGAAGAGAAGAAGGAAAAACCCAAAGTCCCAGGGAAACAAAGGAGTTTAACTCTCCGTCTCTCTCCTCCGAGAAAAGGAGCCAAGAGCCAGGAAAAGCAGGGAAGGTGCTTTCCTCTGCTCTGCAGCAGCAGGAACGCAGGGGAGTGAATGTCCTTGGAGCAAAACTGTTTTTGAAAAGTTCGTCTGGGTTTTTTTTTCTTTCTCTTGCACCCAATTTTAAAGACACAGAAAGGCACAGGAATCATGTCTGGGCATAGAGCAGGTGAGAGGGGATGCACATCATAGAGTCACCCCAAGACAATGCCACATACTTGGAGTTTGGTTTTCTGCTCCTCTGGAAGAGGAGCCGCAGGAGAACACTTGATTCCTGTTTAGGCTTTTGTCTGTGTGTATGTATGTGTATGTGGTGTTCATATCACATGTATTTAACTTTTACCGATATCTGTAACAGATTTTAATTTATCCTGTATATTTCTCTGTGTGTGTGTATATATTTATATATATATACATAATTTAAAAGCAAGAATTCCTCCCTCAGCCAACAGTGTGTGGAAAACGTGAATCAAGTTTGCCTCACCTCACTTCCTGCAGGAATCAACTCTGTATAGTAGTGAGCATGGGCATTGTGTAAGGAAACACCAGGAAGATTCTAAGTGTTTGTAGAAACAGGCTATCTTGTGCAGGTAGGCAGAACAACTGAAATATCATTTGACTCAGGCCTTATCACCTCTGTAACAGGAAAGTTTTAAAATTACAGAAGAGGCTTTTTTTACTTACTTGGAAGTCTAGCGTCTGTTTTTCAGGACAGTTGAAAGTGAGCTGTCCCTCATTGTGGCTGAGCCCCAAATCAGAAGTAAATTAAATCCTGGGGTGTGGAGGAGGGTTTTTCTCCCCGTGCCTCTTTGCCACGTATTCCCCAGATGTGCCTGTACAAGGTAGTCTGTCTCTTACGGATCTTTTCTCAGTGCGGTGAGGGGTTTCCTCAGCAGAGGAGGCGCAGAAGGTTGTCAGACCACCGGACCAGAACACACGTTTTAACAACTTAGGACAAATCCCCCAATGAGCCTGGAATTAGGAAGGGTCCAGGAGGGAGGCAGTCCAATCCTGCTTCAGATCCTGGCCCATATTAAAGCATCTGCTGTTGTGAGCGGCACAAAATAACCGGCTCTTTCCAGCCCTTCACAGGTAAAAGCGTTGTGGTGAAGGGGTAGATCTGCTGTTGAAGAAACAGAAGGGGATCAGCTTTAGCTTTGTCCTCTGTACAACAGAAAACTCTTGAAGAGTGAAAAACACACATGACCCTGGTGTATTGTATTTTTATTAAAATTTGTACACTTTGTATAATCTGTATCTTGTGGTATTTGGTACTATAGGGAAAACTTTGTCAAGACTTAGCGGTTTTTATATTTTTGTTATTTCTTTGCTGTTTGGTCCAGATTACATTACAATTATACACAGACTTTTTTGTACTGTACTTACAATATAATTTTTTTTTTTAACTTCTGGAGTATTGTCGTTCATTTCTGGCACGTGCTGTTTTCTGCAGCTGTTGTTACTACTCATATTTAGTGTTTCTCAGCAAAACACATCCAATCCTAACCTTGCTAAACTCGCTCAGTTGGCAGGCAAGCTGTACCGTTTCCAGCAGCATAGGTCATCAAATCATCGCTCAGGCTCCTGCCTGCTTGGGACCCCCCAGAAGGGAGATGTACCACGGAGCACCGCAGGTAACACCAGGGCGTTTGTCTTCCCTGCTGCCTCACCTCAGTTCAGGTTTGTGGCGTTCAGGCGACACCAACACACGGGACTCAAGCGTGTTAGGCGGGATGTCAGGCGTGGCAGCGCTAGAGCGGGATTTGTGCTGGTTATTAGCACGTCCCCATGTTCCGGGTATGGGTGTTGGTTGATTGCAGCCTCAGCTTGGGCAGGGCAGTTGCTTAGGCCGGGAGCACGCCGCAGAACGTGCCTTTACCAACCACCCTGTGAAGAGTCATAGGATGGTTTGGGTTGGAAGGGACCTTAAAGATCATTTAGTTCCAACCCCCCTGCCACAGACAGGGACACCTGCCACAAAAAAAAGTTCGCTCAAAGCCCCATCCTGGAACACTTCCAAGGACGGGGTATCCACAATTCTTGGCAACCTGTCCCAGTGCCTCACCACCCTCACAATAAATTTCTTCCTAACTCCTACGAGTACGCTCCCACACCGGGCTATGGAAAACTAAAAACCCATCGCCATAGGCTTTCCAGGATTTGGGCACCACTCAGGCTCGCGGGTGTTCTGCACGAGTTCGGCGTGGTTGCAGAAAGCGGCGGAGGCTCTCGGCGGCGGGAGCCCCTCGGTTCCTGCGGCCGGGGACTAAGGGCCAGCAGGGCCAGCAGGG
>VZTA01020235.1:30254-67659 GCA_013398855.1 Mohoua ochrocephala
AGGGGGGCTGTGCGACAGGGGGGCTGTGGGACGAGGGTCTGCAGGGACAGTGGGGCTGTGGTCAGCAGGGGCTGCAGGGGCAGCGGGGCTGTGGGGACAGCAGCCTCAGGCTGGGCTGGCCCTGGGGCACATGGCTCACCCAGTTAGACCAGTGTCCCCTACCCGAAGGACTCGCGCACTGAGGGTGTTTGCCCGCCCTGAGCCTCCCCCCACTGAGTTGTGGGACAAGTGGTGCCTGGCAGGGCCATGCGCTGGCTCCTGCAGCACGAGCTGGCTCAAAGCACAGAGCACCCACTCTGTGATCTGGCAGGCCCATGGGCACATGGTGTCCCGCAGTCCTGTGCTCAGGGCAGCTCGGGGAACATGGGAGAAGGATGTGGTCTGAGAAAGTGGAGCAGAGATGCCGCAGTTAGAGAGAACAAGACCATCAACAGCTGCACTGGTGTCAGAACAGGGATGCAGTTCTTAAAATGCTTAGAATGAAGACTCTCTGTTCCCATGTCGTGTTGCCTTCAAGGGCCTTCAAGTTGTGCTTGAAGGTTGATGCCCATTTAAACTCTCCAGCTGTAAGTTTATGTACTTGGTCACTTGCTGTTCATCACTTGTCAGACCTTTGCTCTGCTGTGTACCTGTGATCCCACATTCAGTCTTTTTGGTGTGCTTGCATGGGTGAATAAGTGGCTGTATCTGAGGTGGGAAGGGAGCAAGTAGCTGCTTTAAGTAATGCTTTTATTATAATGATTTTAGAGGCTACCCTAACACTGTCCCAAAGTGTGTCGGGGGCGCTGTGTTGTGCCACTCTGGTGTTGGGACAGATAGGTGAGCTGCATTACAGCCAGGTTTGGGGAAGGATCATCAGGCAAGACTTTCTGTTATCAAAATCCTCCAGATGGTCTTCAGCATACCCCCAGAAGAACATCACATGTTTCATCACATGTTCCAGGAGAAGCCGTCTCCTGCCCTTTCCTGAATGAATGCTCTTTGTTCCCTCAGTGAGTGCATCAGATACGTCCTTGTGTTTGGGTAGAGGCAATCTGAAGGTTGCCTCACAGATCTTCTGGTCAGGATAGTAACCAGGCTGTAAGTGCGTTCCCTCTAGGCTTTGCTTCAATTAAATAAGGGATTCCCAAGCAACAAACCAACAGCAAAGAAGAGGGAAAAAAGAAAAGGTATTTCAAAAGTGTTGTCAGAGAGGAGTTGAGAAGCCTTAGTAGCAGAGGTGTGATAGTAGGGAGGTCTTAGTGAATGGGGTTGGTTGGGGTTATGGGAGTCCAAAGGGGTGGAGGAATTACAACGTGTGAGAAAAGAACTCTGTGGAGGACTTGAAAGGGCTGGTGACTGAAAATATGAATATTTTCTCCTTTTGAACGTTACCTATCAACATCCTTGGGGACATGGATAAATGCTATCTTCCCTGCTTAATTTGGGATGCAAACACGACTTACCCAAACTCGTTTGGTAGGTCCGTGGCAGCTGCGTGTCCAACCCATGAGCCTGATCACCGAACCTGCACAGCGCTGCTGCTCTGGGCTGCCTGCAGAAAGATAATCTTGCGTCCTTGTAAATTATTTGGGCAAAGTCACGTATGCTTGATATAGCTTATGAAGTCTAAAATAGCTTTAGATGAAGGCTAAGGAATAAAAAAAAAAAATTCTCTGTGGCTCACTGCAGCAACGTTCTCAAATTCCTTCATTAATGTTAATCTAGTAAGACCCATTTATTTTGCTGACTAGGAAAGCAATGCCCAGATAATCTCAGTGATCTCTCACAGAATGAGTCAGTTGCAGAGGAGTTGGTTTTTCTAGTTTCTTACTCACAGTCCTGAGATTTAGTCGCAAAAGTTGCTCCTGTCCTGTTTTTTGCAGCGTGGTGTCTCTTCCCAAGTAAGAGGAATACAGACTTGCTTATTTGGGGGTTTTGGGTTTTGTTTCTGTTGCGTGGTGGGTTTTTTTAAACACCAGTGGGAAAATTTCCTAGGAGTGATGAAGCATCCTAGTTCAGATTCCCCCCTCAAAAGGGAAATCCGCTGTGCCTCCACCTAGGAGCTAAGAGAAGCTTTTTTCCATTTTCAAAGTGGAAAATCTAATTTCAAGGAGGTGAATTCTCTCTGAGTGAGAGAATGGAGAAGAAACCACCAATGCTCTCTCCTCACCCTGGAAGTCTAAAATAACTAGTAATTATAGCAATACCAAAAGGGACAGAGGCAGGTTATTTCAGTGAGCGAGGGCAGGCAAGGGATAGAAGTAACGGTGTAGCACAGAGATGACACAGATTTTTTATGGATGGGGGTTATTTTAAGCATGAGGACCAGGAAAAGTTGAGACTGTAAAGAGGAGGCAAGTAAGAAAGGCTCCTGGGTGAGGAAGAGAGGCAGATGCAAGACAATATGCCAGAAAAATCCCCACGACCTTTTGGCCCCCACCTTGCAGGTGTTCCTGCACCCCTCTGTGGGCTCTGTGGGTCCCGGCGAGGTTGTGCTTCTCAAAAAGGCATTGCCTTGTCTTCTGTGCCTGCTGTGTCTGGAGGAAAAGGGGCAAAGGCAGCAGTGGAAGAGTCACTTGATCCCTGAGAATTTGAGCTGATTCACAGGAAAGGAGCAGGAGTTCAGAGACACAAATACCCACATCACTGTGTCAGCACAGTCTGTGTCCGTCACCATCCTTGAATTAGGTTTGGAGCCGTACCTCTGGTCTCTCTAGAAAGCACGTTGTCCTCTCGGGCTTTGGGGGAAGGATATAGCTAAAGGGTGAGGTCCTGGCAGAGCTGGTGCTGAAGTTCCCTCAAGGGAAGAAAAAGCATGAGGCTTGTACAGGATGCTGATTTGGGCCTGTGAGTTTGTTAACTGAAGGGAAGTTGGGAGAAGGGACTCTTGCATTGCTTTCTGCTGAACCTCAGCTGTCTCATGCAATGAACTGCTGGTGCCCTCAAACACCTGTTGAAATGGGTGAGAAGGTGCTTGGTGCTTTGCTGACGAACTTAGAGCCAGCAAGAAGCACTGCAGGGAGCACTGTTTGAAGGCTTCGCTTGGAGGAGGGGCAAAGCTTATCACGGGCAAAGGGTTTCTGAGCAGCATTTGGCTGGTTATGGGTGCTCCAGGTCTGGAATGGGGAGCAAAGGGGACAGAGCCTGCACAGTACCTTCTGTCCCTGGCTCCCCTATTTCCCCACGCTACTGACTGCAGTGCTGGTGTGCTGCTGCAGGGACAGCTGAGTGGGATCCCCAGCCCCGCAGTGCTCTCCCCTGCCACCAGGACAGAGACGACCTTGAAAAGAAGCAAAGTTGTGAAATGTACACATAGCACAAAGCAGTGTGCAGCTCCTTTGCTCCAGTTATCCCAAGCTCCGAGTTCTTCGTTATCTGATGGTTCCAAGTAACTTTTATCACTTAGCTGCAGTCGGCAGGAGCACATCAAATGCCATGCAGGGAAAGAGCCGATGCTCTGGTCCAACCCGTACCGCAGTCCTCGGCGGTTCTGGGTCGACCTGAGCAATTTGTGAGGCAGCAGACTGGAATCAGACAAACCCCAATGCTGTCACACCCAGGGAGCCGGACTGGCTGCCAAAACAATGTGGCTTTGGAGCGGCCCCGTGAAGGGCCTCCTGTACATTCAGCGGCCCGTCGGTTTGGGGCTTGGAGGGGGACGGCAGTCGCGGGCTCGCGATAACCTCTGCCAGGGGAATTCTCTGCTGCGGGTCAGGCTCAGCTGGTAACACCCAGAAGTAGATGCTGCCTGATGAGTCCCACCAGGCAGAGTGCTGGGCGTGTGGCAGTGCCCTGCCTCCCGTGCTCGCTCTTTTTAGGGACTTGTCGCTGTCCCCAGCCATCCCGGGCTCAGATTTCGTGCGGAGCAGACAGCTCATGTGCTAATTACAGCTCATGAAATGGGGCCAGCCACCCTGATCCTTCATGTGACTAATGAATTACACTTTGTTTCCTTCCCTTCTGCAGGCTTTACAAAAGGGTAAAGTTCAGGATTTTGGAGAAAACTCCATCTCTTACTAGGCTTGGATAGTCCCTTACAGCTTGGAAGAGAGCAAGGAGGATTAGAAGGGCATTAGCTCCAGCTCTCCCAATGCCAGCTAGGCCAGGCCTTAATTTGTACTGGGTAAATTAAAGCATTTTGTCCTTGGAATTGCCTCAGGGTCACATTCCTGGTTTCCATATGTTCTAATACTGCTCTTCCAGCTCTGCATTTTGAGAGCCTGCGTTGAGTTTATGGCAGGTTTGCTGCTTTCCTGCAGCTCTCCCTTGAGGAGTGTGTGAACTGGGGTGACAGTAGCAGGATGACCACTGTCTTGTGGGGTACCAGCGGGGCAGGATGTGTCACTGCTGAGGAAGCCCAGTGTTCCCCTGAGCGGCCAGCCAGGTGAAGGAGCACACATGGCTTATTTGCATTCCTCTCTGAAAAGCAAACCTACTGCTCAGCCTTGGCAGGATTGGCGCACTTGGAGGGAAAGGGTGGTGGGGAGCAGGTTACAGCGTGCCACCAAACATTGGGAAGCGAGGAAAGGGTGTTTGCAGATTCGATTCATGTTTGTGTACAACGCAAAGGAAGGTTGGGAAGATTTGAACAGCAAGGATTGATGGTTAAACGCAGGTTTTATTTCGTCCTTTGTTTCTTCTGTAGCTCAGAGCTTCCAAGCAGGCTCAGCCCTGTTCCTGAGTTGTTAGTTTTTCCTTCCATGTGCAGCGAGAAGGGTGGATGTAAACTCCCCTTTCAGCAGAGCAACCCCTGTGTAATGGATTTCTGTGATTCATTGCCAGTGGCAGCAAACAGAGCAGGGAAACTTCTGGCTTGTTCAAACCATGATGTGTCATGAGCAGGGCATCCCGGAGGAGAGCACAAGTGAGGGGTGGCTTTGTGACCACGTGAGCCAAACCCATCAGATTGACCTGAGCTGCAACCTGCCTGCCAGCAAGGCTGGTGTCCCAGGGCAGGAGGAAACCTGGAGCTCTGACATTGTACTGAGTACTGATCCCAAAGGAGCCCCAAGGGAGAACATGTGTTACCACAGTTTCCCCCACTGACTGGTACATGCCCTGGTGCACCAGACATGCCCGTTGCCCTGGATGTATTCTCCACCACAGCACCCAGTGCAATGCTTCCTCCTGTGCCTCTCTGAGGAAGCTTGGATCTGCCAGAGGTCAGAATCCCTACGTAAAGTTAATGCTCAAAGTGACAAAAGTTTACCTGAATCAAGGAGCCTTAAGGTTATTCCAGTAATAGCCAGACCTTCAGAAAGGTGGAAGGGCATCAAGAACGTTCTGCCACTCTCCTTCCCTTGTCTGCCCTCTTCCATCTGGCTGTGGCCACAATGTCATCAGCGTAATCACTGTGTAATCAATACATTCCGTAGCCAACAGAAAAGGTAGTGGCTGGGTTGTGATAAGATGCAGATAGCTTCACACTGCGGTGTGCAATCTGTGGGCGGGACACGTGTATAAGAGGCTGCATTGCGCAGTGGTGTGAATAGCTCTGTGCCTGACCCTTGACAGGACATGATGGATGTGCTTACCCAGGCAGGAGTTAAAAAATCATCTTCTTCCTGTGTTATGGCCTTATCCCATTACGGTGTGAATGGGCATTTCATTTCATTCCCACCCAGGGATCATTAGCTGCTGGGTCAAAAGCAGAAAAAGGCAGCTCTGCAGGGGAAGGACCTCTCAAAAGGGGTAGGGGACCCACAGCAGCAAGGGACAGCCCCAGATTTTGCAGGGACATCAGTTTTGAAAATGCAGGCACTTCTGTAAGTACCTCGCTGGGACTGAGCTCTCCCAAAGAGCACCTGGTAAGTGCTAAACTGGTCTGGCCAGTTTTAATTCCCTTGCCGTGGTGCTAAGTCAAGTGTTTTGTAGGATGAGAGAGCTGGAAAGGATGGTTCTCGTCCTCTGCTCGCTATTTGCTGCGTCTCTGTGTTTCCCTGTGGTCTCAGGAGTGCCTGGGTCCTGCTGGCCCCGCTGGCAGTTCTCTTTCCCCCAGCTACTGCTGGTGTCCCTGAAGGCATCAGTCAGTGGCATGGCTAGGACTGAGACATGGATGATTACAGGGTGGAGACACTGGTGCTCCCAGTAATAGCTGCTCATTTCCCAAATCTCTGCCTTGAATAAATAACATCAAGGCTGACTGAGGAATTCCTAATTAAAGGGGACACAATCAAAGCTGAAACAATATTGCTTCAACTTCAGCCTGCAGTTTGCTTCTGCCCACACTCCCTAGAGGCCAGAAGTTCAGGAGAGAGGTGTAAATATTAAACAAGAGAAAGCCCTGCTCATGGTTTTCTATGTCTTCTTGTTTATTTTTATAGAGCTGGTGTACAAAAAAATAGGGGGGTTGATTCTTTTGTCTCCTTGTGTGGTACAAACCAAGAATTGGTGCTACTGGCATCAGATCCGTACCAGTGTGAGCGGGCCAAACTCACGGTTTCTGGCCTTGCAGTAACAAAACAAATCCACCCCCTTTTCCCCAGCTGTGGAGCTGAAGTCATGCTGAGCCCCTTCCCTTCGTGTGCAGGACACCAGAGACCACGCAGAGAGCGTTGGTGTGTCAGTAGCGTCGGTGCCATGGGCGAAGTTGGGCACTCACCATCCCAGCCGTGTGCTCTGCCGTGGTGACACCTAGTGGAGAGCACTTGGTGACCTGGAATTTGCATATTAGATTAGCCTCCTTGCATGGTGTAGTGGCAGCCAGGGAGAAGCAGGGGGCTGAGGTCTTGTGAGAGGTTAACTTCAGAGTGCCAGGGCTGCTCTTAACCCTGTCTTGGTTTCTGTTTTCCAGAGAGAGCTACCGATGGGTCCCTGCGGAGCGAGGACTGGGCTCTCAACATGGAGATCTGTGACATCATTAACGAGACTGAAGAAGGGTAAGGCAGCTGGCAAGGGTCCATATCCAGTGGCATGTCCCTGCACTCCCTGTAACACCACATCCCTAGGCTGCAGTGGTAGCGTGCACTGGTGGAGGTAATAAGCTAGGCTTCCCGACAATCCCTGAGACAAGGCTATGCTAGGGGACCTAGAGACACAGCAAAGCTGTCAGAGCACATATTAGATGCTTCTCTATAATCTTGGTGAGTGCCAGGAGCCATTCAAACAGGCCTTCAGGGTCCCCCAGACAACCCTCTGTTCAAGCCAGGCTGCCTCCCATCTCCAAAAGGCATATTTGCATTTCTTCTCCTTTGATTTATTCCCCCTTCATACTCTTCTCTTTCTCTCCTCTGGGAATGTAAAAATCTAAAGGCTGGTGACTGAGGAGAGGGGAAAATCTCAGGCTGCTATTCAGTCCTCTCACTGTGCCAGTCTTTCTTGGGTTTCTTCTCTGGTATTTTCATGTACAGTCCCTCAAACACACACAAAGTGGGTGGGGGAGCTCTTGTCTCCCTCTCCCTGCAGGGAGATGTTCATCAATCTGCCAGACTTGTTAACTCTGGAGCTGGGGATTTGCCAGTGAATTCAAGGGAGAATGCTCCTTCTCACAGTGGAGATGTCAAGAGCAGCATGTGAAAAAGAAGGTGCTACATGGAATAGAACATGCAGGTTTCACTCCTGCTGTCCTACCCCACAGTGATGCTGACAGAGGATTAGCAAGCCCAGTTTTCAGCTTCACAGTTGTATGGAAACAAAGTCAAACATCTCTACTCACAGATCTGTCACCACTCCTTTCCCACTATCCCCACGGTGCAAATACACCTGTCTCTGTCCACAATTCTCAGGCCTGAGCTGTGGCCACTTGTTTCAGATTTGGGCACCTGATAACACAGCTGGACAGGCTCTCCCATTGCCCTGCTAATGCCCATCCATTGACACCATGCTGCCCCACAGGCCAACACACTCCTGCCCTCCTCACTGCCTCAGTGTCTCCACCCCACTTTTCTCCTGCAGCACTGCTGCTCTTCCAGCTCAGCTTCTCTTCCTGTGCTCTGCTAGAGCATGTTGGTTCATTTGTGCCCTCTTAAGACCACAGTGGTCTGAGACCACGGTGTTTCTCCCCTCTGAGAATGGTTAATGAGGCCTTGCTATGCTGTTGCTCTTCTAGCCACCTGCAATATAGGCAAGATTTTACCCCTGCATCTCCCCTGCAGCTTTGGAGCCTCCTTGTCTCCAGGGAAATGTTAAACATCTCCTCTTTGAGCAACACAGGAATTGCCGCAGCTCGCTCTCTCCTTCCTGTTTCTAACCCATGCCAAGCTCTTCTGTGATCTCCTCCTCTTCAGACTCTCTGCCATGGGGTTTTACCTTGGAAGTGCTACCCCCAAGGAGTGTGTTTCTAGCATTGTTTTTACTCTGGTCTCTGTTGCAGAGACCCAGAGAACTCTGGTCTCTGTTGCAGAGAACACCTTGAGCTGTTGCAGATGTCAGCACAGAGGCCTCCGATTTCAGTAACAGCACTCAGGGAACACGGTTTAGTGGTGGACTTCGCAGTGTTAGGGTTATGGTTGGACTCGATGACCTTAGAAGGTCTTTTCCAACCTAAATGGTTCTGTGATCAGCCAGCCTCACTCCTCTTGCAGAACCACAAGCAGAAGCTGCTTTACCGGTCACTGCTTCAAGCCATCCTGAAAACACGGTGAGGAGGGACACCTGCTGAGTATGAGGCATCCAGAACCAGTGGCTGTTTTTCTTTGCCTTAACCTTCTGATGATCTTTCTTCGTCTCATTTCTCCTTCAGGCCCAAAGATGCCTTCCGAGCCATTAAGAAGAGAATTGTAGGGAATAAGAACTTCCATGAAGTTATGCTGGCTTTGACGGTGAGTGGTCAGGGCTCTTTCTCTGCTCTGTGATACCCTGCTGTGAAGCTGGGCGCTGAACACAAGTTTTAGCACCCACGCTGAACAGACACGTGTACCTAAAGCAAACAAGGCTAACACATGAGGGCAGAGAAGGCTACAGCTTATGCTTCATTGCCTTTGAAGGTCCTGGAGACCTGCGTCAAGAACTGCGGCCATCGCTTCCACGTCCTTGTGTCCAGCCAGGACTTTGTAGAAGGTGTCCTGGTGAGAACAATCCTGCCAAAGAACAACCCGCCTGCCATAGTGCATGACAAGGTGCTGACCCTCATCCAGGTGAGCCAAGAAGTGTGAACATCTGCACCGGTCCAGAGAGTATGTGTCTTTAGGTGTTTTTACAGAAGGCTGTGGCACTGGGTGATGGGCTGTACTGTCTCCTTCTCCCCAGTCCTGGGCGGATGCCTTCCGCAGCTCTCCGGACTTGACTGGAGTCGTTGCTGTCTATGAAGACCTGAGACGGAAGGGCCTGGAGTTCCCCATGACTGATCTGGACATGCTGTCACCCATCCACACGCCACAGAGGGTATGGGAGTATTGCTGAAGAGAAGAATGTTGGGCAGCTGCCATTCTGGAGCAATGAGGGGATTTCAGGAACTGTGTCTTGCATTTAGAGGGTTTTTGGGTGGTGAGAAGCTCCAGGACAGCCAAGAGCTGTTGAAACCAGATGGGGAGTTGCCATCAATGCTTCTCCTCTAGTTGCACTGCCCTGTCAAGTGTGAGTGTCTAACATCTCCTTCTCTCTGTCACTTTCCTCACCTTTGTCTGCAGACTGTGTATAGCTCCAACTCTCAGTCTGGACAGAACTCGCCCGCAGTCAACTCCCCTCAGCAGATGGAGTCCATCCTCCACCCCGTCACCCTGCCCCCTGGGAGAGGCACATCCAGCGACGCGCCCATCACGCCCACACCGGAGCAGGTGAGTTGGACACAAGTCCCAGGATGTTGCTGACTCTGCCTGTGTTTGAGGCTATTTCACAAACACCGTTCTGGGACTGCAGTCCTGGTCCTGCTCCGGTATCTGTCTTCAAGGAGCTGTTCCTCTAAAGCACAGTCCTTCGAGAGCTCCCCAGAGCTCCATTGTGGCCACAGTGATGAACTGGGACACCGCAACCATGGAGTGGTTATGTTTTCCTGAGACAGGGCTGCTTGCAGGTAGAGGAAAGTTCTCCTGGCTATAGGGAAGTGGGGAGCTGAGACATGATGCCTCCTTATCATCTTTGTTTATCTTGCCTCACTGCTGACTTTATTTGAATCAACTCTGTCTGGCTATGTGGTTTCCAGAGGCTAGGGCTTCCTCACTTGTTTCCCCATCCTCTTTTCTCCTTCCTCACTCTGACTTCATATGACACCGTGTTCAGCACCAAACCCCCAGCTGTCGATATTTTGCATTCCCTTGCAGAACAGAGGGCAGAAACTGTTCTAAAGAGGCTCATTAGCAGCTTGTAAACCAGAGGAATAAAGCTTCAACTGCACGCTTAGCTGAGGCTCTCCTGTTGAATGGGAATTAATTTTTTTCCCCTCTCGTACACCACTTTGGAAATTACTACCACACGGGAGCTGTTAGCTGAGGAGAGATTTTAATCATAACAGCAGCCTGTGCTGGCTATTAAAAATCAAAGTCAGGCTAGTGGCCAAAGATCCCAGGTGAGGGCCTGGCATCTGTTACCAGCAAATGAATTTGATGCTAAGTAATGGAGGAGTTTCCTGTTGGGAGCTCCTGAGAGCTAAAATGAATGGTGACAAACAAACTCCCCGGTGGCTGTTCCTCCAGCTCTGTGAGCATGCACGCACACGTGGTGCCATTCCCTGCCATTCAGAGCTACCTCAGCTATGTCCCCAGCCTTCCCTGGTGGAGCTGTCACTTCCCTTGGCTTTTGCAGATCGGGAAGCTGCGCAGTGAGCTGGAGGTGGTGAATGGGAACACAAAGGTTATGTCGGAGATGCTGACGGAGCTGGTGCCGTCCCAGGCCGAGCCTTCTGACCTGGAGCTGCTGCAAGTAAGGAACCCTGGGCAGGGTGGAGGGCTGGCACATGAAGCACAATCTAGCAGTGACTTGATGGGCTGAGGCCTGAGGCATGCCAGGCACGGGGAATAACTGGACAGTTTAGTGTGGGGCTTATCAGGGAGTGAAAGGATAAGGGAGACACAGGGAGGGTAGAGTTTCAATGGTCGATGGAAAGCGCACTACCGAGGCTGGAATCGTCTCACATGGGAACTTGTAGTCCCCAAGGGCCTTTCTTTCTGGGTGATGTGTTACACAAAAAGCATACAATTATTCCATGCAAAGCTCAGACTCAATTTACCTCTCACACCAATATTTGTTGCCCATCAACAGTTCCTGATAGATCCCAGTAGCCTCGGGGGTCTGTGTTCCAGTCAGACTTCCAGATGTGTGAGTGCTCAGCCGTAGCATGACCTTTGTGGTAACTTGCCCTGCTTTGAACAGGAGCTGAATCGGACCTGCAGAGCCATGCAGCAGCGAGTCCTGGAGCTGATTCCCCGTGTACTCCACGAGCAACTCACCGAGGAGCTGCTCCTCATCAATGACAACCTCAATAACGTGTTTCTGCGCCATGAAAGGTACCTCCTTCCTCCCTTCTCTTCCCTGCTCTCCCACAAGAGTTCATTGCCCTTGAAGGCTGCCTATCCACCCTTTTGATCTGCCCATGAGTATAATGCTTGAGACGTATCAGTCTGTATCATCCATCTTTGAGAACAAAGCCTGTCCTCAGTTTTTGCTGACTAATTCCTGTCCCTTCAAAACTGCTGTGTGAGTTCCTGTGGCATAACCCAGAAGAAGGAGGCAACTGCATGGAAAGAGCTGGTTTTCTAGCTCTGAGGCAGATGAGGACAGAAAGAAATTGCCCAGGTGGGATCAGCACTCCTTTTTTTTTTTCCTTCTACTTCAACAAACACATCTCTTTGCTAGGATGAAGTCTGGGGAGTTCAGCCCCAGATGAACTGTATGGAGAGCTGTTGGCTACCAGTAACTCGGGAGGATCCTAAGCAGCTTTCTCACACCGCCTCTCAGGAGACATCAACTCTATGGATCTTCTTGGGCTGTCTTGAGGGGAAATTGGGCCCTGAGCCATGGTTTCCCTTTCCTAGTGGGTAGGAAAGGGCAGACTGTGCCAAGTCTTGTAAGAAATCTCTTGGGCTGTGGGTGAATGAGCCCACACTACTGAAATGCATCCTGTCATCTTTCTTGCAGGTTTGAGCGACTTCGGACAGGACAGCCTGTCAAGGTAACTCAGAGCAACTTTTGGTAACTCTGTGCAGCTTTTGCAGGTTTGCATCCTGCAGGTCCAGCAGTGCCCTGCTGATCTGGAGGGAGGTTCAGTCTGCCCCCCTTAGAAATGGTGGGCTTTGCTGTCCCAGCCAGGCTGCACCAGACCACCTGGTGTGTGGGACACCCCAGTTCCCACTGCAAGCCTCTCCTGCCCTGCCCAAAGAGCAAGAGCAGAGCAGCAGCAGTTATGTTTATTAAATAGTGAGATTCTGGTTCCCACATGAGCCTTCTCTGAGCACTACCCTGTCCTCTGAACCAGCATCTACCCTGCTTACTGACATCCAGCAGAGCTGGGAGGCTGGCTACCAAGGCATATCTGCCCTGGGACACTATTCCCAGCCAGTTCTCTGGTCACTGTCCCTCTTCTCCCTCCTCACAGCTGATATCTTTTAATGGGTGCAGGAGGGCTTTCCTCTCCACCATCAGTGAGCTAGGATTGTAAGGTCAGGGTGTCCAAGCTTCAGAAACTCTCCACCATCTTCTTTTTTTTTCCTACAAAGGCACCAAATGAGGCAGAGAACAGCTTGATTGACCTGGCACCCAGTACTCCTTCAGCACTGAAACAGCCTGAAGTCACCAGCAACCTTTCCTCTCAGCTGGCTGGAATGAGTATGTTGCCATGTGGTTTTCCCCTCAGTCTTTCTCCTGTGCTGCTTTGAAAATACTTCCCTGCCCTTGAATCATCTCCCAAAATTATTTACTCAGATTCACAGAGTAACCTAGAGAAGTGCCGTGTGTTTTCAACTAATAAACTCGTGAAGAAACTTGTATATGCCCCAAGGCACTCAAGCACATGTCTTGGCGTCCTCACCGCACATTGTGCAGGAGGTGGCCGTGACTTAAGAAGGACCTCAGCATTAGTCTGTGGCTAAGGACCTCGCCTTCCAGCAGGATCAGGGATAAAGTTGCTCCCTCTGCAATGCCTGGCAGCATTGCCTGCTTGCCTCTCTTTGCTGTGTGATGTCAGGCTGACCACTGAGGTCTGGGAGAAGCAGAGCAGCGGAAGCTATGCTGCAAAGGCAGCCATGAGTATCTTGGGCTCAGGACCCAGGATTTGACGGGTTGTTTACTCAAAAAGCCTGAGGGGTCCTGGGGTTTCTTCAAGATATATCAACAGCCTACATGGCACTGCCTGGACGCAGTTGCAGAAAATTGGCACAAGACTGTTTTTACAGACAAGCCAGCTGAGATATTTTTTAAGTCAAGTTTTTTTCAGACGATGCCTGAGTCATGAAAATCCACTCATCTGTCTCAGAGGTGCTTGCCCAGAAGCACAGGTTATTTTTCTTCCACAGGTTATGGAGCAATTCCTTCCAGAGTTGTCTCAGATGGTCAGGAAAATGCAGCCTTCAGCATCAGTAAATTGATGTTGCTGCTTCTGTCTGAAACTGAGCCAAAAATATCTACTGAGTAGGCAAAGAAACTGCTTGTGTTACTTCACCCACGACACTGCACACATGAACAGGCTGTGCTGCAGCTGAGGAGCAGGATGGAGGAGTGGGCCTAGAGCAGTTTAACCTGTGCTGATGGTAGTTTTCCATCCAGCACTCTCCAAGCCCACAGTCCTCCGTTTACTGTTCCGTGCTGCCTGCTGACCCTGCTCTCTCTCCCGCAGACCTGGGCTCAAGCAGTGTAAGTGCAGGGCTGCACTCCCTCGACACTTCTGGCAAGCTGGAAGAGGACTTTGACATGTTTGCCCTGACCCGTGGCAGCTCGCTGGCTGAGCAGCGCAGAGGGTGAGTGGAGCTGCTCACTCTGTCCTGTCCTGCCTTCTCGCAAAGGACGAGGGCTCAGGGCAAACGGGGCCATGACCCCAACCAGCAGCACTTCCTGGGAGACAGGAGGATGCAATAGCAATGCACTCTTCACACGCACAGTGTTTGTAGGATGAGCTCTGTGCTCCCAGTCTTTTTTCCTGCTGCCATCATCTTCCCTTCACAGTGTCCTCCTGGGTATGGGGAGAAGGAATTGGTCCCTGCATGTGAGCATTGCGGTGCCGCATGTTCTGGGAGATTCAGTGGCTGGGGATGAAGGTGTGGAATGGGACTGTCTCAGTTTTCTTGTCTGCCTCTTAACTCCTGTGCCCTGACAGGGGTGATGTTGAATTCGGGAATTGCTGAGTACTGATTCAGCCTAACAGACAGAGTATTGAGCTGGAGTGCAGGAAGAGTGCAGTCAGTTGTGGCTTGCAAGAGGGCACTCTTCTGTGCCTCAGCTTCCCTGTCGGCAAGTGGGACTGATGTTTCTTCGTCCATGGTGTGTTTGAGACCTCCTGGTGTAAAGCACTAAGAGTTGGGTCTCCATAGAACCGGCTGAACTGAAGAGGTCTTCTCACTGCGGAGTGAATTCCCAAACCCTTGTTCTGGAGGAGCTGACAAGAGCTGTGCTGACCAGATCCCCTGGGTTTAGAGACTGTGGCTGATCTCATGCTGTTTTGCCTGTCTCAGCCATTCACTGCTGTCCATTGAGTACCAAGCAGTAGAGCCCAGGGGTACATCACTGCCTCCAGTCCTCCAAGACCTGTGCTTCTGCATTCCTGCAACCACTGGAGTGCCTTGCTCTGGAGCTGGCCAGTAGCAAGTTAAGGTCTCTTACACGTCTCTTACACAAAGTCTCTTAACCATGTCTCCTTCCATTCCTCTGCCTCAGACTGCTTCTGGTAAACGTGGTGGGGAAACCCATGGCCTACATGTGACTTCATGTGTTTTGTCCCTGGGTTTCCCCACCACTTTTACTGTGGGTTGTGCTGCCTGAGGACAGAGGCACAAAAACAGTTGTATCAACAGCACCCAGTCTGGGGCTGAAACCGGAGCCACTGGTATGTGCTCAGTGCAGGAGATCTGGACAGAGGTGGAATTGTATCCTCTCTGCTGCGGCGCAGTCCTTAACAGGCTGAGGCTTATGATCTCTGCACAAGTAACAAGACATCTTCTATTTATTCCTCACTGCCCTTCATCTGCCTGCACTTGTGCTCCTGCCAGGTAACCCCTAGAGGCTCAGGCTTCACATTTCACTCACAAGCATCTGCTCTCAGTGTCTCCCTCCACTTGAACAGACCCATTGCCCTACAGCTCCCGAGCAGGACATGCTGGCAGAGCCTCTGGGGTTTGTTCCTGACCCCCCATGTGTGTCTCGGTGAGGCAGTGCTTGAGGCACTTCAAGCCCTTCCTGCCATTCTTCCTCATCAGTGGCATGATAGCAGCGCTGTACTTCATCCTGGATGCCATTGTCCACAGCGGCCCCTTCACTGATGAGCACTTCTTTGAGAAGTTCGAGCGGCGGTGGCCCAAGCCCCTGGCCCTCAACAAAAACAGCTCCACTTGATGGTCTGCTGGATCTGTGGAAAGGGGCCTGGGAGCAGCTGGAGAGGATACTTGTGGAGAGTTTCTGTGAAAGGCTTCATTTTCCTAGCACGGACAGTTTTCCCCACTCGGCATGGATCAAATGGTGATGTGTGGCATTGTCATGTGTGGTAGCAGCCTAGAGGGGACACAGGATTGGGATGAGGGAAATTATGGGTGAGACATGTCTGTGTGTGGAAAGAGGTTGCTGTAAGGGTGCATTTGGAGACCTGGAAGCAACACTAGGCTCTTCTGATCATCCTGTCTCACCTATATAGCATAGGCCAGCGAGCCTCTGCCACCATCATTTCTTACCACTGATAGTGGTATCAGTTAAAGAGGTGGTTTTGAGCTGTCTTTGTGTCTGTGAAGATAGGTGAGTATGTAGGGGCTTGTTGCTCAAATCCTTTCTAAAATATCTGTAATATTCTGGTCAGTCTGTGTTAGTTTTCTCTCTTTATAGTCCACCCCAAAGAAGGTAAGTGGTGTGGTTAATGCACCTAGCTGTAAGTCCGTGTCTTAGTTTTCCTATGAGTCCTTGTCATTCTTCTGTCACTGTGCCAGGGCTGTCCTGTTGGATCCCACAGTGATGTTCCAGTGAGTAGATTAGTCTGTTTTGTGGTGGGCTACACTTTTAATAAGGGCTTTGCAGACCACTCTAGAAGATCTTGGGAGCAGAAAGACAAGGCATGAAAAGTTGCGCAGTCAGAAGAACTGAATAATATGTTTAGGAGTTCCTGCTCTTCACTCTCAGGTATCTCATCAGCCTGTGTGTTGTCTCACTTTTTGCTACCAGGGTAAAGTACGAAGACCCCCAAGCCACCAAGGGCCTCGCTGGTGCCCTGGATGCCCGGCAGCAGAACACGGGAGCGGTAAGTGGCCACAGCTTTTAGTGCATCACCAGGAAGGGGAGTAACCTCCTGGCTCACCAAGGCAGTAAGTGTGCTGTCTGTTTGGAAAAAGTCAAGCAACTCCCACTCTCCACCAACCTGCGTTTCCTAGCTGGGCTACATACCTCATTCTTTAAAGCCCTAAGGTGAGGAGCTATGGAAAGTCTGGGGTTGCCTGAAGGATGTCCTTCCCCAGGGAAATTTCCACCTGGAAATGTATGTTTTATTCCTCTTCAGCAAATTTCCAAGTCCAGTTTCCTTCTCTCTGCAATCAGAGAAGTAGGCCACCAGTAGTAGTATATTCTTTCCCCCACCCTAAACCCACTGCCTCCCCTCTCCCTCACACTGCAATGCAGACTCTCTCTCATCCAGGGGGAGTCTGGTGCCTCTAGTGATGGAGCCCAGCTGACAAAGTGGATGATGCGTCAAGGAATGGTGAGATCTGAGGTCGTGGAGCGCCAGCAGGGAGGAAGGAGGCTGGGGCTGCTGAAACAGAAGTGTCACTGGCACAGCACATGAGGATGCACAGCAGACATCAGCAGATAGTGCTAACTGAAATGGAGCAGCCCTGGGCTGGGCCAGTAGTGGAGACCAGGTTTGGGAAGGAAGCAGGCAGTGTGTCAGTCCCTCCTCAAGTAAACATACGTGTAGGAAAAAAATCCTAGGAGCTCTGAGGCCGAGAGAGCGTGTGCCACTCTGAGCTAGAGGATGGCCTGCTTTGGGGTGGGTGTCTGAAGCAGAGGCAATAGGTGGTGGCATCGTGAGGGCAGCTGCTGCCATTCATTCTCCTTGCAGTCTCTCCTCCTTAGCATGAGGTGCCTCATTCGAAGGAAAACACATTCCGACTTTAACCCTGTTGAAGGCCTCCTCCTGTAGCTAGCGATGGAGTTGTCAGGCTGTTGAATTGGGTCTTTTGGCAGCAGGAATTCCTGCAATTGCATTCCCACAGGCACACAGAGGCTTTGACAGCTCCTGGGTCTGAAGTTTGTTAGCCTGTCTTCCTGTAATGGGCACTGCCCAGACTGATGTCTGCTCTAGGAAGTTTCCCCACATGCTGTACAGTTGGCTTGAATGTACTTCTACCCTAAAGAGATCCTCTCTGGGTAGGCAAAGCCAGTTTGCTTCGAAACTTCCTTAATCTCACACATCCTCTTCCTCTCCCATTCATCCATCTGCCAGCTGTGATAACTATCTGCGCTTGCTCCCTGGTTTGGGAAAATCTGCCTGTCTTTGGTACAAAGGTGTTGCTCATTTTCTTGGTCTTGGTGTTCTCCTGAGGGCAAGGGAGCTAAATATAGAAGTCTAATAAATAACTTCCCACAAATACTCTGTCATGCTTCTGCTTGGGGAGCCTCTAGCAGAAGGGCTGCTTCTTGCTCAGCTCTGTTCGGGAGCTCATGACTGGAGAAAAGGATCTGGGGTTTTGAATCAGACTTTGTTTCTTTCAAGGTTATCTCTGTCCACTTGACCAGGGCCATGAATTCTTCTGAGCTAGCCTCATCCCTCCTGGAAGTAAAATTTACTTTAACTGTAGATGACTTTCTCTTTAATGGGTCTGTTTCAGTACTTTGGTGTGATGTCAAATCCTGCTGTGGTCTTTGATCCTACCAGGGAATCAGTTCTTGGCAGCTGCCTTTCCCCCTTACTGTGCTGCCAGACCTGGCACCTCCAATATCTTCAGCATCACAGACTTTGACATCAGACTGTCACTGGTTTGTAGAGGGAGAAGGGGTAGAGAAATGCATGTCTCTTGTTCTCTGGCTGCCTAACACGAGCAGCCAACTTCCACCTAGTGGGTCCTCACCAAAAAGCAAAGTCTGGTCCAGTCCTAACATCCCACAGCCAGCCACCAAACCAGAGATGCTTTTAATGGCATGTGTCCTGGAAACTGCGTGTCTGGGCGTGGATGGGGCAGAGGAAGCAGGTAAGCAATGGCACTGGTAGCTGGGGGAGCTTTGCAGTGGCGCTGGCTGGATTTGGATGGGCCTGAGCTGACTGAACAGTGGAGCGAGAGGGTGAGCTTCTGGGTTGGGCTTTCTTTTCGCATAGCGGATTTACTGGAACATCCTCTATTTTCTTGGCCTCATCGTCCTTTTTTTTTTCTGTCCCAGGTACCAGTTCCTCAAGCCAATTTCATGGAAGACATAGAGAAGTGGCTCTCCACTGATGTGGTAAGTGAGAGGCTGCTTTTCTGGAGCCAGCAGCGCTGCCAGAGCTGTCTGCGGGCTGGACTTCAGGCAGTGTATAACAGTATATACAGTGTATACATTGCTGTATGTGTGGCACAGGCTGCTGGGAGGGACCAGGGAAGGAAAAGCCAAGGACACCACAACAGTATCATCAGCCTTCTGGGAGACATAGCTAATGAACTGAGGCCCAGGGCCCCTCTAACATGTCAGTACTGTGGAAGTGGGGGGAGCACTGTCCTGTCTCTCCATGTGCAAAGAATCACATCTGTGAGATGCCTTTACCTACCTTCCTTCTAACCGTGCCCTTCTCTTTCTTTGCTAGGGGGAATCAGAGGATCCAAAAGGTGTCACCAGCGAAGGTAAGATGTGCCAGCCAACCCTTTTCTTTAACTGTTCCTGGCAGCACCTTGGCTCTTCCACAAACCTCCCTCTTTGCTAATGCTCTGCTCTTCTCCTGCCCTCAGAGTTTGACAAATTTCTGGAAGAGCGAGCGAAAGTTGCAGACCGCCTCCCCACTTTGTCCAGCTCCTCAGCAGGGACGTCTGTCTCCTCTCCTGCTGCCACCCATCATCGGAAGCAAGCAAAGGAAGACGATGCTATGTTTGCCTTGTGAATGCTATGGACCGGTGTGCTGTGGAGCAAGAGGCTGTGTGTGCTGTTTTGCTTGCCTCCAGCCAGGGGCCAGCAGAGGAAGGACTCTGTCCCCTTCCTCTATTCTCTTCCTGTTTTACCTTTGAGTTGTTTTTATTTTTAAGCTGCTTTCAGACTTCAGATAATCTTTGTTGTGTTTAGGGATATCATACAATAGACTTGTGAAGGGGGGTTTCAAAGCTGCTAGAGAATGTGGGAGTTCAGTGGGCTTTTCTTTCTATGGTACAGTGTGGGCAAAGCAGAAGAAGCTTCGGAAGAAGCTCCCCCATCCTACTCTCCAGTGAGGTAGTTAGAGATCTTGCCCAAGAAACAGGAGAGGCTGCAGTCTGCTGCTGAAATCATTCCTGCCTGCCTCTTTCCTCACCCCTCCCCTAGAATGTATCTCCAGCCCTCTGCCTGCCAGTGTTAGACTGGAAAGCACGGGGACGTGAAGCATTACTGGTGGCCGAGGAGGAACACTAATGGTAGAGGGACCCTGTTGCTCTAATCTCTCTTGCACAAGTGCTTGTGGTATGCAACACCCTCCCACTCACAACCCCTCCTCTTCCTCTTCCTCGCCTCCCGTTCCCCATCAGTTTATCCAGAATCCTACCCACAGCCCAGATGATTCCATTGCATGCCAGCCAGTCGTCCAAGCCCTTGGCAGCACACAGGACTGCAAGCGGTACCCCAGGCTGAAGGGGCTGTCTCCCATGGGGTAGGATGTGCCTTTGGAAAACTATTTGCAGTTAATTTAATTCTCCATTATCATACTTTTCTCCAAATGCAATCCTACCTCCCTCTCTCACTTCCACTGATGCCTTCCACCACATCGTGCCGTGGTGTGGGGAGTCTCTCTGAGCCAGGCCAATGCTGCAAAGTCCCTCAGGGTGGCTGTGTGTGCCAGGGTCACAGAGCTGCGTCCCCCTAAAGCAGGAGGCCCTTCCATCAGCACTGTGGGAACGTGCTGTTGCTGCAGAAGCTTGTTCAGCTGGTGAGCGCAGAGGGGAAGTGAGACATCAGTCATCTCATGCCAGCAGAGCAGCCCTGCAGCAGCCAGAAGCTCCTCTGCACAGGGGGAGAAAAACCCTTCAGAGCAAACCGCACACTGCAACTGCCCAGTTGTAAATGAAAGCCAGGGAGGAGGGTGCCAAGCTCAGGGCTCCTGCTCGTGGGATTTTTTGTTGAGCGTGGGAGAGTTGTCTTTTTTTACTGCACATTAAAGGAGCAAAGACTTGAGCCTCCCTTGAAGATATGGTGTGTGCTGTCAGTGCTGGTGTGGGGAGGGGAGGATGCTGTGGGGAGAAGAGGGATGAAACCATGCAGCCACATTTGCTCTCCATGAAAAGGCAAGGGTGCTGGTGCTGAGAGGAGAACAGCGTGGGGGCTGAGGGTGCTGGGAGCCAAGGCAGGTGCTCCCTGCTTTTCACCACAGTCTCATGGGGAGGTGATTACAGCCCGTCTCAAAACAGCAAGAGGGCAAGCTACCTCCTCTCCTTTCCCTCTCTGCCTCGTGGCCAGATCTGAATACTCACCTTGCAGCCCATAAGTCACTTATAAAGACATGCGAGAATTACAGTTGCTACTAAAGGGCCCTCTGGTATCCACAGGACATCCTCAGTTGTCCCTATGCCACCTCTCCAGTGTCCAGCCGAGTGGGAGCTATGGGAAGGATTCTTAAAAGGAGGTTGAGTGGATTTGAGAATGTCATCTGAAGAAAGGCAAAAGGGCCAAGTGGCTGAGCTTCCCCTGCTGGAGCATGTGCAGGAGAGGAAGCAAGAGCAGGATCATGATGGAACACGGGCTGGTTTTGTAGCTGTGGGGCCAGAAGGGCCTCCAGAGCAAGCAAGGCCCAAGCCCTCTGGCCAGTGCCTGGCCTCAGGCTGCCTGGCTCAGCTGGGAAGGAAGGGCTTCTGGTGCCCAGTCAGTTTCTGCAGGGTACCAGCCCGTTCACACTGGTGATGCTTTAACACTGGTTCATGCCTCAGCTGGCACTGAAAGCTCTCAGTGCCTCCAGCTACCTCGGAGCACTGCCTGCAATTTTCCCAAAAGGAGAGATGAAGACATCCCTGAATGGATATCCTGAGTATGGGAAGTTCAAACTCCTCCTTACTGCCTCTGGGATGCCCTGAGCCCACCTCAGGATAAAGACCCCGTCTTCACCCTCACCTTGTTTTTAATTCCCCAAACAGCCAAGAGGGAACTGTCCCTGAGGAAGACTTGAGTGCAGGAGAAATGGGTTGCCGCTATTTTCGTCAAGGGGCAAACAGATGGAAAGGGTTTTTGGTGTCTGCCAACCGAGGTCAGTTTGAATCGATGGCCAACAGGTGAAAAGTCAGAGTGCTGCTTGCGGCCCCCGGGGTGAGCCTGTCCCCTCCCCGCCATGCAGCCAGCCATGGTCCCTGTGCTTTTCACTGAGATTTGTCTGACAGGGACAATGTACCTCTTTTTCAAGTAACTGAAAACGTGAAAAATGGGGATGAAGGCAGGGAAAGATTCCAAATTAGTACTGTCGTACTTGTTATAGATTATACCAGTAATAGCTTGAATAATTTTGCAAGGTTTCTTGTGAGAAGGAACTTGGGGGGAAAAAAACCTGCTAGTTCTGCAAGGGATCGTTTTAAGTGGAGGCTGGGCATTTTACATTGGCGAAAACTGCTTCATGATTAAAAAAAAATAAAATGACAGCACTGAAGGAATTCTTTTAAATGCCTTTCCCTTTTTAAAAGTTTTCTAATGTTGTTTTAGAAAGAACAGCGCTGCCTGCTCGCTCTGACCACCAGATGGCTGTGGTCCCTCGCACACCCAGCCCGGGCTTCCCGATTGCAGAGGACAGCCCCTCCCTCGGCAGTGACCTGCTTAGCAGCCTCTGCCACCCGCGAGGACAGAAACAAAACAAAGTTTTTCCTTCTTCTAGTACCATGCTGCCACCATCAGCCCTGGGCAGACACGCACAGCGACCACTCCAGAACACGCACCCACACGGTGCGACTGCACGGAGGAGGGGAAGGGGTGCTCGTGCTCTGAGCTCCTGCTCATCCATTAACAACCACACTGGGAACAGGATCTTGACCGGGACAGATATTTTGCATGACCCAGAACAGCTGTTGCTATGCCACACGAAGAAAGACATAACTTCCTTGTACTGGGTCAGAGTTGCTCCACATCTACTAAAAACTAAATATATGCTAAAAGTTAACGAGAATTTCCATGATGTTTGGGTGGTGTGGTACTTGGCATGCCAGCATCACACTCATAGAGGCAAAAAATTGCATGTTTCTCTTTTACCAACCACTAACCTCCAAATAGTACTTGAATTTTTTTTTAAAGGGCGGTAACAAAAATATGTCCTGATTTCCCACAGCGTTGTCTCACAAAGTCAGCACGGAAGTGTCCCAGGCCAGTACACTGGGAGGGCTGTTCTCCATTCCACAGGACTTTCATGTTGCCTTGCCATGTCAAAACTTCCTCAAAGCTTATTTTGAATAACAAAATTCTCCCTCCCTTCACAAAATGAGAATGAAGCCACTTCCCCTTTCCTTCAGATCACTGTTGGTGCTGCTAAGGGTTGGATGAAGATGCTGGGAAGGGTATGGTGGGAACCCAGTGGGCAGCAGAGAGGTGGGTTGTGAGGAAGGAAAACATTTCTGTAGGTAACTCATTTTTATTTGTGCAGGGAGCATAAACAAATAGAAGCACAAGAAGAGAGGAAAGAGACCAAAGGGAAAAAAAAAAAAGAGGGAGGGAGGATAGGAAAATGTATGAACAAATGAGAGGAAAAGTAAGTGCCCCAGTGCTCAGGGGTGAGGGGATAGAGATGGTCATTGACAGGATCACTCCCCATGAGCACGAGTTTGCTGCGGTGCTGTCTCCAGCAGCCTTCCTGCAGGGCTGGACATCAGCCCTTGCCGGGAGTCCTTGGATGGGGTGTGCAGGGGTGCTACACTGTGCAACCCTGTGAGGCTGGGGGCTCAGCCGCGGCAAGGAGACTCCCAGGGAGAGGGGCTCTGCAGCAGGGATTTTCTCGCGGGGATCAGGAATTCCCTCCCAGCACAGAAAAGCTACCTGCTCCTGTATCCAGGCGCTTGTTTTCCTGGCCAATCTCGGCAGAAAAGCATAGATCAGGCACGAAGCAAATTTGACAGCGAGGTGAGGCAAGGACACGGCTTTCCTGCGGCTTTAGGGGAGTCTCTCTCACCGGCACAGAGCGGTAGGAAAATCTGTGTTTAGAAAAGTTGCTGTGAGGTACTTCAGTGGTATTTTTAGCTGCTTGACCAAAAAAAAAAAAAAAAAAAAAAAAAGAGCTTAAATACCAGATCAGTCTCAGAGAGAGAGAGAGGTGCCAATTTCTCTGAGCTCTTTTGCAGTCTTAGTCCAAAAAGGAAAAAAAAAAATTAAAAAATAAAAATAAAAATAGCCAGTGGGTGATCTGCCAGCACTGCCCCGCTGCCCCTGGGCAGGGACATGTTTTGTGCTGGCACACACACCATGAACCACCAGCTCCAGCAGGGCCGTCAGGGGGTGGCTCACCCCACGCCAGGCACCTTCAGTCTCACCGCTTGCCGGGCACCTTTGGTCCCTGTCGGCCTCTGCCAGACCACACCCGGCAGCAGAACACTTGAATTCAAATCTCATGTCGCCTTGTTAATGATTATTTGGCTAAAGAGCTGCCGCCAGGGCCCCGAGGTCCTGCTGTGCTCAGCGCTGCTCAGGGCAAGGGCGGAGCCCAAAGTCCTGACTCCTTGGTGCCTGGGGTGCTAGGGGATGCATCCCCCCAAAAACGGGGATGTTCTGGCTCACTTGCCGTAGCAGCTGCAGTCCGTAAGCTCCATCGTGCACGGGGCTCGCCAATGCTGAGCCCACTCTGCCCTAAACTAAGGACTTTGGAGAAATCTGCCCTTTCTAACCCCTCTTTAGCTTATTTCTCCTCGTCAGCAGGTAGCTATCACCCTCTCAAAAGACAGCAGCTCGGTGGGGTAAATAAGGTCCTGCCTCCTTGTCCTGGAGCGATCTTTGGTAAGGAGTGAAGGAAGTGGCACAGGCTGTGCCATAGATACCCTACGTGGCCTTGAGTAAGTCACTTAAACTTGGCACATCCTAAATGCCAGCCTCTAAAATGGAATCATTCCCACACATCGTTCCTGGGTTTGCTGTTTTCCACCAGCACAAGTGAAAGCTGGGTGCCCATCCGGCCCCCCAGTGTTCCCATTCCTTGATTCCCCCTGTATGGAGCAGGGACTGTCCCGGTCCCGGAGCAGATGGACACAGCATCCTCCACGTCCTCAGGTCAGAGAGCCGTGCAGCTTTCCCAGCTTGGGACACCAGCTCTTCCAACCCTTCCTGCCCCGCCCGGCGCGGCTCTGGGAAGGCCGGCTGTGAAAGGGGAACATTTTGTGACTGTGAGCGATGCCGCACGTCCCACCAGGGCTCCCCCCTCTCGCATGAGCCCCAAAACCCGCTAGTGCTGAGTCACCCTTTTCCCAGCGTGGGCGTCCTGCTGAGTCAGGGTCAGGCCGGGCGGCCGCGATTGCTGAGTAAAGGCGGTGCGAGGGGCTCTTTGCTGAGTCACGGCGGAGCAGGCTCCACGTGAGGCTGCTCATGGCGGGGCGGTCCCTCCGCAGCGCTGAGATTGCAGCTGCTGCTCCTGGCCCCGGTCCCGCTGCTCCGGACAACTGGAGAAACCTCCAGAAACAGCCCCTTCCTGCGGCCCAGCTTTTCTCCTACAGCCTGGAGCAGGGACCCAGGCGGAGGTGATTTGGAAACCTTGGGGGGAGCGGGGGCTTGGGTCTCACTTTCTGTGCAAAACTTGGCTTCCAGTTCCTCCTCCTCCTGAGAAAGGGGTGTTAGCAGTGTGGTACAAGGTCCTCCTTGCTGCGTACGTGCGATTTTTCAAATCCAAAGTCTCACGGTTTGCTCCATCTCGCAGTCAGGGCACACTTTGTTTTCCACGGTTGTGGCACTGAAACAAAGGAGGCAGCAGCACTGACCGAAACATTTGCACAAATGGGGTTTTTATTTGCTAACTCTGCCCCGCTCCCTTCCACACCTCCCTCTGGCTGCCAAAGCAGTTCCTAGCTGGACACAGGATTGATTCCCATGACCGCCAAGACTCTAGGAAGCATGGTGGGTTCTGTGCACCCTCCCCCAAAATTTCAGCCCAGCGTACCATAACCTGGAGACCTGCTGTGTGCTTTAGGTCGCTGCCTGACTGGTCAGGCGCACGCCTTGCAGGGCACTTGCTCTGTTCTCCCTCCTTCTCCCTGCTCTGTTTCTGACAGCCCAGGCCCTCTCCTTGCTCACAGCCGTGTGCTGGAGACACCAATGCGCTGCAGCACACACATACCCCTACATCTATACAAATAAGTATTGTAATCTACATTTCCTATTTTTGTCATGCTGGTTCATTTATCCTGAGGAATCTGCTTGCTCCTGCATCTCCCACCACACCATTTTCCAGGGTTCTTGTGTGTGGGGTTTGCCCAGCACAGCCATGCCTGTCTACACAACCCTCCAAAGGTACCAGCAGTGCCAGCCTCGTGGACAGCTGCAGTGCCTGAGCTCTCCATAGGTATTTCCAGGGCACTGGACTCTTGACCTCCTTTTTCTCCACCTGTATCTTTGATCTAGACCGGGATTTTTGGATGCTGAGAGAGCAGTGAGCACAGTCAGTTCTGCCAGGGCAGGGCTGGGAAAGGTAATCTCCCTTGGGTAAACACAAATTAACACACAGGATATCCCTGTATACTCCAGCACGGGCTCCTTCCTCCAGCAAGTCATTTTAAGCAGTTACCGCAACTCCTTTTTCCCCTACCATTACACAGCAAATCACGGTTTCTGAGTCAGCTTTCCGAGTGCAAACCAGGCAGCTGCATTTTGCTGTGTCACGGTTTGAGAGAGCCCATCGGCCCCTCTGAGCTGGCTAAGGCCGGTTTTCCCCACGGAAGCCAAGCCAAGCCGAGCTGAGCTGCTGGGAGCTGCCTGCCAGAGCCCAGCGTGGAACAGCGCTACCCACAAGGGACTCAGGAGAGCTGACTTGGCATCCCGTGACTGCCTGTGTAACTAGACATTTCTGGCCATAAATCTACTGGCAAAATAGGCTGTTAATGTACAAAGAGGAGAAAATTCCCCACTTCCCTGTTCCACATGGAAACACTGACCCCTCGATAACTTTCTGTTGTTTTTAACCATTCGTCTCCCATCTCGTGCCTAAGCATTTTCTCAGGGGCTGGGATGTGCGGACAGGCTTTTAAGCCCAGCAGGAACTTCTACAAATATCTTGCCTGAGGCTACTTTATTCATCTTTGCTAGAAATCCCCTGGGCAGTTTTGCTGGTGCCCTCGAAGCGTGTAGCTCTGGCACCACCCAGCCACAGCTCGCTGGGAGAGCAGGAGACAGCAGGACCTCTGGCAGGCTTGGTGGAGACCACAGCTCTGACACTTCAGTGATATTCGAGCAAAATTTCCGAGTGACCTGGATGCAGGCTGGCCTCGATTTCCCATGGCCCACTATGCTCTGGGAGCCAGTTTGTTCCTTCCACTAAAAGCACACACCTCCCTGCCCATTCATCGCTCTCAAGTGTCGACTTCCAAAGTTCTCTTTGAGGAAAAGATGGTCCCCCAGGCCCCCCACAAATCCCTCCACAGCAATTGGCTCGCTCGGTGTCACTGACCTTCCCCCCACCACAAAGCAACAGCACAGCAGAAGCAATTCAAGTCCTCGCTGCAGAGCACTGGATGGGGCCAGAAATGCTCCAGGCCAGCAACTGCAAAGATGATGACACCCCACTTTCAGTTCTCCTTCCATCTTGCTGCAAGGCATTGGGGCCTTTCCAGAGAGCTGGGCTCAGTCTCACAGCTGCCCCATCCCAAGAAACGCAAATCAGCGAGAGATCAGACAGCATAAATCACTTGTGGGGCATGGCTTGCTCGTCTGCACCTTTGCAAATCTCCTGGCAGAGGTGAGCTGCATCTCTTGTGACCTGCCAAGGGGAAGGTAAAGCCCCAAGATCCAGAGCAGGTACTGCTCCATGTCCTGGGGCAGTATGGTTACAAGTCAGAAAACCTACCTGGAACGGTAGCAGCATGACTACACTCTCTCTTTCTTCCCCCCCCAGTCTCATTCAGACCTACCACAATCCTGGATGAAAGGGAGAAGGACTTCTGGATACATCCTTTACAGGGCCTCCAAGCATGCAGCTTCTTGGAAGAAGGCAGGCGGGCAGGCTGGGGACAAAGTCATTGGCTTGAAAGCACCCAGGAAATCCTTGGGGAAGAACTGGGTGCATTGCCAGGGCTGCAGGTGAAAGGAGGGGCAGAGCTTGAGGATTGGATTTTTTTCACACTATTTCACAAAACGAATAACATACTCTCATAATATAATTCTGATTCTCACATAAATCTCATGTATTTCCTACTTCCCTCCACTAGGACCAGAGGTTCAATTTGTGCTCCAGCTTCCCCTGTCAGAATAGGACTCGCTGAAAATGACAGAAAACGAGAGCTTTGAGGAGTTATGCCAGAGGGAAACATTCATTTTGAGGCCATCCCTGTGGCAAACTGGTATCAACACTCCCAGGAGGGACTGGCCATGCCACTCTCTGCTCTACACACGGACTCTGCACTCTCAGGAGATGTTTGGGGCATTGTCACGCTTGCTTTGAAGATTCAGACATCCCGATAACATTTATTTTACCTTACAGAAAAGCAAGCAAGTTGTCTGCAGCGGCGCGGGGGTAGGAATGGAACGTGTCAGCTTTTTGCCAGCATGCACTGTTGCTTTAAAAGACAAAAGCAAGACAGGAAAAGTCTGGCTGAGTCAGGATGGAAACGCTGAGTAATCCTTCCTGAACGCTGCAAGCCAGATGTCTGCTGGAGTCAAAAAAAGAAGCGAGGGAGCATATTTTTTCCAGAACAGCTTTTTAACCTCCAGCCCCCAACCCTGCTGGGGCTGGTGTGGGTGCAGTGACAGGGAGACAGGCGAGGTGCTGGCTCGGATGGCAGCATCCACGGAGGGGACTGGCTGCAGAGGGACAGCAGATGCCACAGTCCTTCTCCTTCCACCCCAGGCTCTGCCTCCCTACCACCTCCTGCACGACTGTACCAGGGACATTCTCACGCCCACGGCAGCAGGGGAACGGTGGCTCTAAGTGCCCTGCTCTTTTGGGCTGAGCACAAATGTCTGCTTTTCCAAAGTACAGCCAGCCAGTGCATCACCTGTCCCTGCTAGCCCAGCTTCCAGTACAGCTACAGGTGGGAAAGAAGGGCCCAGCTTCACCTGTTGGCTGCTTCACTGACCACTTTATCAGAAAAAAAAAAAAAAAACAGCAGAGCAACAGCTACTGGCAGAAGCACCATGTCCAACTCTTTTCCCAAATCAGAGAAATGATGTGCCTTTAAAAGTCTCTGCAGATTCCCTCAGTTTCCCCCAAGTCCTGTATGATATCTTTTCAGCTGCCCCAGCCTTCTGGGTATCTAGGAGATGGAGTGCTATTTTCCCAAACTGCCCTGCACGCTGCTGTGGTGACAACAGGAGCCAGCTGTCAAACAAACCAGATGCCATTGTCTCCACGAGCAAGAGAGCACGGAACGGATTTCGCCGCGCCTCAGCGCTGGCACACCTGTGCTGGCACACCTGTGCTGGCTCCGGGCACAGCGGCAGGGTTTGCTGCCCAGTGCCATGGGCAAGGGGGAACTGCACAAGGGCAGCTCTGGCACCTGCGGGCCAGAGCTGGCGCCTGCATGTGCACGGCCATGGCAGATAAGATGCTTACACCTGAGCTCTGCTAGAGGAGGTGAGGGTGAGTGCTGGATTAGCTCTCCAGGAAGGGTGCAGGGGACACAGACTGGGGTGTAGGGAGAGAAGGCTGCTCTCCCTGCCCCAGGCACTAAATCCACTAAATCCCCTGTAAATCCACCCTCCTTGTCCCAACCCCACTGTCTCCAGGACAACGAGCACCTCTTGCAGTACCCGGGCTCTGCCTGCCACGGGCAAGGCACTGAAAGGGTTATAGAGCCAGGCACCCTTAAAAGAGAAGTTGCTGGACATCCTCTTGTTTGTGCTTAGTTATCAAGATGCATCAGGTGACTTCCTCCTGGCTCCTTGGGGCTGCAGGCCAGGAGAGGGTGACAGCCAGGCTGGGAAGGGAAGTGCTGTTGTGTTGCAAGAAGCTTGTACTCACACTGAGGTCAGCGGTTCGCTGCTCACGTGGCCTGGCAGTATAAAGCTGGATGTGGGAGTCAGGCTGCCCAGCTCAGAGCTTCACTGTCCTGGGAGCAGAAAGGAAGGAGGAGAGCACGAGCAACAGCAGGGAAGCAGAGGAGAGAAACGACGTGGAGGAACATGGAAACTTCCCAGTCACACAGCTCCGAAAGGTGAGAACAGCACGGGAATGAGAGGGAAGCGTTTTGCCAGAGGAGCGTTGTGTTTCTCCCCTTGCTTTTAGGCATGCCGTTCCCGTTCCCGCTCTGCAGGGAAAGGCATGCTGCTGCTTCCACCTCTGGATGGAGTCTGTCAGTCTCCCTTGCTCGGGACAGTGTTTGGAAAGCTGGTGCTCTCTGATTCCCATCCACAGCCCTGGGGAATGCTCTGCTCCTTTTTCTGCCATCCCAGGCTCCCCCTTTTGTCCTAGAGAGATAAGATCTGTTTTGTCAGAGCAGACAGCACTAATACCTGTTTCGCTGTTCTTCCCCAGAATGTCCACAGACCTGTCAGAACTGTTGAAGGAAGCTACCAAGGAGGTGCACGAGCAGGCAGAGAACACACCGTTCATGAGGAATTTCCAAAAGGGGCAGGTGTCACTCCAGGAGTTTAAGGTACTTCCTAGCAGCATTGCTTGGGGATGGGATTTCCTCACCAGTTAGATCAGATGGGCTGGGAGGGGACTAAAGGGGGGAGGATGGGGCCAGTGCAGGTAAGGAGGATGGGGACATGATGCTGGTATCAGCATCTCCTATGAAAAACATGAAAAACATCAAGCTCCTGCACCCTGAGGTCTTACTGGCTCCTCTTGCAGAAGGTGGGGAAGGACTGTGCATATCAGGATGGGCAGCCAAGCTGAAACAGGAGAAAAAGGACAAAGAGGCTGATGGGACTAACGCTCTTGCTTTTCTCTTTCTTCGTGAATGCCTGCATGTTAATTATTGCCAGTGATAGTTAATGGAGACAGAACTATGTTCAGATCCTTGAGCAGCTGAAATGCCCAAAAGAGGGGGAATTCTATATTTACGACACTCTAGGCAGCTGCAGCTAGGAATAATGATGGGATGGTGAGAAAGTGAGGATGTGGGATCATTGCTGGCACTGAACTTTGCATTGTCACTTGAGTTATACCACAGCTGAGATCACGAACAATAACTCAAAAGCAGACTGAGTTTGGGCAATCCGTGTCTGCTGCTAACAAGCAGGAGCCTGTTGCTTTTTTCAAGATAAAAGAGAAACGTTTCCACATATTAGCCTAACCTGGCCGGATCCAATTCCTGGGATGTGAGCAACATAACAAAGCCATGAGCAAAACCAAAGCAAACACCTGGGCCAGAAATTCCTGAGAGGCTATAGGATGTGACGCATGGGCTTGCAAATAACAGCTACCGATTCAACCTGTGGCTTAATTACTTTGTTGTGGAATTGTTCCTCGGCAAATAAATCCACAAACGTAGGAAAGAGACTACTTATTTCTGACAGGTGGCATTCAGAATACTTAGTCAAGCATAAATTCAATCTCAGGTGCTGACTTCCTGCTGTTAGAAATATGGCATTGGTTAGGCAGTGAACTTTGATACCGGCAAGAGTGAAAAAAGACCTTGAGGAATAAAACTTTGTTTCTTAGATGATTTTTACATGCTGTCAGGGGAACGAGATGGGACATGAGCTTTAAAAATTAACACGTTTTAAAAAGCCACGTTTCTCATTAAATCACTCCCTGCCTCTGAAAACAATCAGTTGAGCTCTACTTTCGCTTAATTTGTGAGACAATGTTCCCACATTTTGTTTCTTTTCCAGTAAACTGGGCAACGGGTTACTGTTTAAAAAGCTCTGTTTTTGTTTACTCCCTTGGCAGACCTATATATCTGCCCTGCTACGTGACTCCCCGGATGGTGGAGATTTGTTTCCACAGCCAGTCACTGCCCGTGCGCTTATCGAGTCCTGCTTGCTGGCACAGTGGGGAAAGGTTGAAACGGGGACTCTTTCACTGCAGAACTGAGTGCTCTGTGAGAAAGCAAACTGCTTTCTCTCCTGTGAGCAGCATAATCCCCCCCCTCCCCAAACCTGACCCACCTCTACTGCAACACCTTCATCTTTTACCCTTTGCCACTCACAAGGGGTCCCGGGGTAAGGAAGGGGTGGTGTAGGTGTAACAGCCTCTGAAAACAAAGAGTGCCTGGGGAAGGAAAGAACACAGCTATATTGTCTCAGACCACGTGGAAAAAGCTGGCAGCGAGAAGAAAGTATCGCATAAGCTGGGAAAAACAACAATAACAATGGTTTCAAAATAGAGGGGAGAACACGGCCTCACAGCACTCCTTTACAAAGGCATCTTTCAGAGGCAGGCTGTGCTCCCAGCTCCCTTTTATCTTGTCTCCCCGGGGCAACCGAGGAGGCAACCCCACTTGCATGCCTGAGTGAGCAGAGTGGTGGTGCCTCAGTTCCCAGGATGGTGGGACACTGACAGGATGAATATGTTGAAAAATAACCAGGGTGTGTCATCATCTCACAAGGCTCCACAAAGAGAAGCCACATTTTGGAGCATTCAAATTTGAACAATGTACCAGAAAAGATACCTTTGGGAATACCCTCTCTCTATTGACTGAGGGAATGGGAAGAGACCAGGAATGCTTAAACAGGGCTCCAGTTTACATGACATCAAGCTGCAAGACTAACTTGAAGGCAAAGCAGTGACTTTAAGAGCAAGTAAGACCAATACTTGCTGGAAAGGGCTGGATTGCTGCCTCAAGCAGAAGGGGAAGGGCTAAACAGTGCCTCCGTGTACCTTGCACTCTGTTTTCCACATGGGAAATCTGCAACACCACAGATGTGCGTGACTCATAGCGGGTGTGCCCACGAGCACCTTTTTTGTTAGTACAATTCGTCCCACAGACTCGAAAAAGACAAACAGATGCACCTGTAGCTCATCCTCTCTCTTCTCTTTCAGCTGGTTACGGCATCCCTGTACTTCGTCTACTCTGCTCTGGAGGAAGAGATTGAACGTAATAAGAACAACCCCGTTTATGCCCCTGTGTATTTCCCGGCGGAGCTGCACCGCAAAGCTGCCCTGGAGGAAGACCTGAAGTACTTCTACGGCAGAAACTGGAGGGAAGAGATCCCATGTCCTGAGGCTACTCGGAAATACGTCAAGAGGCTCCACTATGTAGGCAAGAACGAGCCAGAGCTCCTGGTGGCCCATGCCTACACTCGGTATTTGGGAGACCTGTCAGGGGGGCAGGTGCTGAAGAAAATTGCCCAGAAGGCCCTCCAGCTGCCCAGCACTGGGGAAGGGCTGGCTTTCTTCACCTTTGATGGGGTCTCCAACGCCACCAAGTTCAAGCAGCTCTATCGCTCCCGCATGAATGCTCTCGAGATGGACCTTGCCACTAAGAAAAGGGTCATGGAGGAGGCCAAGAAAGCATTCCTCTTAAATATACAGGTGAGTAACAACCAGCCAGCCCTGCCAGCCCACATCCTCTCTCAAACAAGAAAATAGCTACAGGGGAAATACAAGGCCAGTATTTCTGCTTATGAGAAGTTGTGGATCAGGGCGAGCTGGTCAGAGTTGGATGGCCGTGCTTCTCCAACCTGGGCGCCAAATGAAACAATGGTCTCTGAAGAGCTCTTCTCCCTCCCTTAGTGTCTGAATCCAGTCTCTTCCATGTGCCACTATTCAGATATGAATGAGGGCTCACACTGGGAGTGGAGATTACCATCTACTATCTGTCCTGCCTCTGTGGTGAAGTTCCACAGGTCCTCTGTGGACTCTGACTAGGTGACGGGCACCTTGCTTTCCTTCCCATCAGAAGATGGGCAATAGCCTTCTCCTTAGCCGAAAACTTCAAGGAGAACCTGTAAAGTGAACAAGGAGTTTGAAAGACATCCTCTTGACCTCACAGGCAGCTTTTGTTCTACACAAAATTTGCCAGGATACTTGGACTGAAGCCTCGTGTCTTCCTCCAGTTCCCAAAGTGCCTGGGGAAGGGGCAAGGGGTCCAGTGAAAGGACAAGAGGAGGCCACATAATGAGACAGCGTTCCTTCTTCTCAGGTGTTCGAGGCGCTGCAGGAGCTGGTGTCCAAGGGCCAGGAGAACGGTCACCCTGTGCAGCCGAAGGCAGAGCTTCTTCGCACGAGGAACGTCAACAGATCACACGAGCACGGTAAGACACTTCTAAGGGCAGGGGCTTCACATTGCTCCTTCCTTTCTTTCTCCTCCCTTCCTCTGTCCTTGTTTGTAAAAGCCATTGGGAAACGAGCAGGAGGTGCCTGCCCCATCTCTTCTCCATCAGCCGTCAGCAGGTAGTGCAGGAAGCGCTGCGGTGTGCGAAGCTTCTTCTAGACATGACAGAGCAAGGATAACACATCTGGGCTCTCCAGAAAGAGTGTCAGTGAGGAAGCTTTACAAAAAGAGACTCCTCTCTCCACCTCTAGGATGTTAACAAATGTAAGGTTCATTCACCACATGGAAAACTGACCTTGATTTCACAGAAAGAAAGGCATCGATTTTGGGTGCTGCAGATCGGCCATGGTGCTGTGATGCTGACAGAAATGTTCTTATGGACACATAGCCCTCCCCTTGCGACCTAATGTTTGGACTGTATCTCCCTCTGATCATTTTCCTGCCTTCCAGAAGTATTTGCTGAAAACACTCCAGAGAGTGTGCTGGGCAGCAGTGCTCTGGATGGTTGAACGTAATCAGCTTGTAAGTCAGGCTTGTACCTGAGTGAGGAGCGAGCTCAGATGTTTACAGAGCAGAGTGGTTTCCATGATGACATGCAATTCAAATAAAAAAACCCCTTGCGACCTAATGTGGTAGGTTTAAAACTTACCCATTCTTAAACTAAAATGGAGATTTTTTTCAGTGTGTACTGGACTGAACCACAGGTTTTCCACGGCAAAGAATGAGAAGCAAACCTTGCCTTAAGCATCTCTAGACAGTGAAGCTTAAAGCGGCTTCTGTGGGAAAGACACTAAAGGTTCCCTGTGAAACTTTGCCATTCCTTTCCCAATACACACGTACAAGTAAGATTTTCAGAAAAACTTGGTGTTGGATGAGGAATCCCATCCTGAAGTTGTACTGCGAAAATTGCCTGGAGCGCCGAAGACTGTTCGAGCTCATTAGATGCCTAACTAATTAAATCAATGAGAAATAGGAGACAAAATGCCTTTTAAAATTCTGGCTCAAGTATTTGTCTGTCCTCTGCACACATCAGGGGTTTGATGGAGCTGGGCAGGGCACTTACAAGCCTGTAAGGAGACAAGGGGAGAGGCTGGCAGTCACCTACAGGCAGAGGGGTTGTGAGCCTTTGTGATTCCCAGGTCAAGTCTGCTGCTTCCCTTCTCCACTGGGAGAGCAGAACCTGCTGCCACTGTTTCTCCCAGCTGGGCTATGGGCTTTCTCCTTCTTCCCTGGACAGCTCCAGCAGGCTGTGCTCTGGCACTGGGGAGAGCAAACATGGCATGAGCTTCTTGCCTCAACCTCTTCTCAGTTATTTTCCTTTTCTCCCCATTTGATCTAGGTCCAGCAGCTGGGAAAGAAAGTGAGAGGACAAAGATGAGAAGCACAGACACAACACCCACCACCTCCCTGGTGCGGTGGATCGTGGCACTCAGCTTCCTCGCCATGACAGTCGCCGTGGGCTTATTTGCCATGTGAAGGAGCAGGACCTTCGCCTTCTCTTTGTGACTTCCCTCACCCTGAACTAATCCACCTTCCCCAGTCCTTGCGAGAGAAATTACCCCTGACTGGGTACTGTGATCTTGGTTCTGCCACTAATACTAAGGAGACTTTTGTCCCCAGAAATCAAAGAGTGCTGTAAGGGGGTTCAGGCAAAGTCTCTCCTGTGCTTGGTGTGAGCTCTTCTCAGAGACTAACTTTATCACCAAAAACCAAGGGTAGAAAAGGCTAAAAATAACGGCCCAGAATTGTCGTTGCTTTACAGAGTGCCTACAAAAAGCCTACGGGATCAGAAACACAGCTTTGACATCTGTCTTTCCTCAGAAACACGGAGCTCCTCAGAGCTCTGTTTGCTCAGTTTTTTTATACTGCTAGATAATACTGTGATCACTTTCTCTGTGGAGCCACATGGCTCCCATGGGTTACAGACGGTTTTATATGACACTAGTAGGTCTTTGTTAATTCTTTTTCCAATCATTTTTGGTCTTTGAAAAGCAAAAGACAGTTGTTGAAGATACAGTGTCATTCTTGTCTGGTTGTATAATTTATACACGTAATAAATTTCAATGTAAAGTCTTCAGGCCTGGTGTTTCCTATTATTAAAGCCTTACCCGGGGAGAAAGGAGGTGTCTTTCTTCCTCCTGGTTTTACGTCTCTCGGAGCTGCTGCCTGCACAGACATAACAATAGACAGAAGTGGGAGCTATCATCAGAGCCAGACTCTGCTCCCACTCGCTGCTAACAATAACCTGTTATAAGCTGGGTCAGGTTCCTTCAGCTCCTACACGCTGCTCTCCGTTTCTAGAAACAGCACGAAATTCAGTGAGCGTGCAAAGTATCTTTGAGGGGTGGAAGCGGTACGGAAGAGCTGGTTGCTGTTCCGTCACAAGCAGAAGGTGATGGGACCCTCAGCTGGTGGGAACCAGGACAGCTCTCCCTGAACCGCCAGCAAAGGGCTGCGTTACCAGGCTGCCTGTGCAAGAACTTCAGCGGGAATCAGAACTGCAAGCGTGTTTTCACCAGCCAAAAGTTAAAGGCATCTTAGGTTTTGGTCGAGGCAGCTGAATGGGAGGCACCGAGCACACAACCACACGCCCTCAGCAAGTGGCAAACCAACCCCTCTCACTCCCGGGACTCGGCACGCACGTGGCATTGCTAAAGGCACTCCAGACACACAGCGCTGCTGGAGCAGGCCATGCACACAGCTTGCTTTCCCTGCCTTTTGCTGGGGCAGATCTGGAGGGCTGGCTTTGTGTCCAGCCACAGGCTCTGCCTGCTCCGGAAGCTCTCCCAGCACAGGAGAGGCTGCAGTTCAGGTATGGCACTGCACGTACTGACAAAACTGCTGTGCATCACCTCAGGGTCCTCTCCTTCTGCCAGAAAGCCTCTGTGATCGACCTGTCTCCATGATCTGCCTGTTCTGGCTGTGACCTTAATCCCAAAGACACGTGTTCCTACTGATCTGTTTTAATGACCAGCACGGAACCTGCTCAAAGAGCAAGAACCAGAAGGCAGGTCCTGCTGAGAATGAGCAGTGGGAAAACAGGACTGTCATCATTTTTGGGCTCTTTTCTACTCTACATCACTTACCCAACCCCCCTTAATAATTCCCTCTTTGGATCCACCTGCCAGAAAAAACAGTTAATTCTCGAAAAAGACAGCCAGGTGTTTGAAAAGCAGGGATATGAGCCTTGATAGCTATTCAAATACAAGAACTTGTTCATGCAGATTCGTATTAAGTTCTACCTATTCAGTCCCTCTAAACCACCCCAACAAAACCATTTTGTTCATTCAACCATGCTGAGGTAACTAAGATCCCAAAGAGCCAAACACATGCCCACGAGCTCGGAATCACACCACAGCACACTCGGCCCCTCTCTGCTGCCCAGAGAGATGACTGCGACCTCAAAGCTTCTCCCTTGCCATTCCGACTGGCATCACACCCTCCCTGCTCACGGGAGGAGAGAGATGGTGCTTTGGGTATCTCACAGCCATTGCTATCACACACCGAAGGCCTCCAGACACAGCCTCAAGCCCATAGAGGTGGAGACTAAGGCTTGGTTTGTACTTGTCTATGATCTTTATGAATACATCTGGTTTCTCTGCAACAACGGCACCGCCTTCATTTCTCACGGGCTGCAGCTGAGCTCTCCCTTGCCACGCACGGAGCTTCCCAGCTGTCTCCTCATATAGGGCGCGCATTACCACGCTTTGGAAGGGCCTCCCCCCTAAATTCACTGCCAGCCAGGAGGAAGGCGTCCCGGAGAACTCGTGTCCTGAAGCCCTTTAGCAGTGACAGTCCCCAGCCGCCCCAGGACCCTACAGCAGCAATTAATTCACTTTATTCCCGCACCGCCCGGGCCGCTCCCCCCGCCCGCAATGGTATCGCCCGCTCCCCCTCCGCGCACC
>VZTA01020236.1:0-28779 GCA_013398855.1 Mohoua ochrocephala
TATTATTATGTAATAGATTTTGTGTTCAAAAGAAACTATTATTATTATTATTTATTGTGATTTTTCTGTCTTGCAAAAATATCATACCCAATAGTATTTCATGTTAGATCCCTAATTTCTGTTTGAACTATGGTTTATAGGTTTTTACCCTTTGTAAAACTGACATTTGCTGGTGGTTACATTGCACTCTTTTAATCCATTTGTGTATTTAGAAGAGAAGATACCGGTTAGGGAAAACTTTAGTCCTTATTTTTCACTTGTCTCAGGGCAGGCCAGAAGTCCAATATCTCCTACAAAGGTTTGCTTATTTCTGCTTTCGTGAGACTGGATACCTGAATACTGAAAATAGGCATATAACGAAGATGCCCTTGGACATACTTCAAATAGGAGGAATGCTGGAAAAGAGAAAAAGAGGTGTAGGGGTTACTTACCATTTGGAGTTTCCAGTCGCCACTTCTCCCTTCTCTGAAGGGAGGTGAGGAGTGCTTCATGGTTTCCTCTCTGTTGACAATGTTGGTCTTGTTTCTCTACCTCCATCTGTGAGAAGGAGAAAGATGAATTTTGTGGAGTGAACAGAAAATGCATGTCTTATTTCTATACTGCAACCTAAACATGAACAATTTTTCCCTGCACATCCTTGGAATGAGGAGAAAGCAGGTACTAGAACCCTCTTCCATCTGGAATAATTGCTCAGAATAAGTCATGAGATCAATTTTGTCTTTCCTTGTGCCCTAGACTGTGGGTTCAGCTAGCACACCTAGTGACACTTCTGCCTCCAACGGCTTGTACCTGTCTTAAGAGTATTACAAAGTTGTGTTCTTGCCATAGAAAAGTGTGTGGTGCAGGTGTCTTTTCTGTCTTCAACACTTCTAATCTGTTTTCTGCAGCACACCTCTATGTGCAAAAGCTGAATTGTAAAGCATGCCATCATAAAGTTGTCATGCATTTTTGTGACTAGATTATCTGGTCTAATTATTTTTTGGACCAAGACAAAAATATTTTGTTGTTCTGAGAAGCAAACTCTTGTGTTTAGTGTCAGTGTTAGAAATAAGGAAAATAATTAGGCAGAAGTTGCTAGCTCTTCCTTTTTTTTCAAAAGCCTCTTCTTTTTCTTCAGCTGGCGTCCTTTTCTATAAATGAAAAAAAGCCTGTCTTTATTGTTGGCAGCTCTGCACACCTTGAGGTTTGACTGGGAACATGTTCTGAGAAGAGATGCTTTGAAAGGGCGTTACTCCATGGAAAGCTGTATCTCCCATAGCTGTTAGATGGCTGCCATGCTCTTAGATTGACTTAAACCATTCAGTATAACTTTTAATGTGTCAATTATTTTCAAAATTCCAACTCCAAGGCAGCTTTGTAGTTTTAGCTGGCTTAATCATACCTCATGGCCGTGACTTTCAAGGTGTTTTCCAAGGGAGAGAAACAACTTACTTGGAAAAAGCTTATTGGGCTGGAAGGCAGTCTTCCCAGTGACAACCTCTCCTGATTAGTCTGCAGCCCCTGCTTGGCTGCCTATTTGGAAGCAGCTTCCATGCCTTAAACTAGAGCGTTTAGGTAAGGACAGGACTTCTTTCACGTATGGAAGTCTGATGAAGAACAGTAGAAGTGTAAAATGCCAAGCTAGCTGTGTCTTTGCTTGCTCTTGCATCAGACAATCCCTAAAATGCCTCATCTTGGGAACACAGAAAACATTTCATTGAAACCTGTGACTTAAATCCTTCCCAGAGCCGGGCATCCTGCCCAGCTCCCACCATCCTAAACTCTCATACCTTGAATCCGGAGAGGGCCAGGAAATTATTGGTCCAACAGACACTCTCCATTCTCTACCTGGATATGAAGCCAGTGTTGACTTAACCCTGTGCACTAGTGTGAAGGTTGGAAACCCCAACCTTACCCTGCTTTGTGCTGTTAATGAAATGCTAGAAGACAACAGTAAGCAACTCAAAAAGCTGCACTAGACAGAGAAAGGTAAATCCCATCTGAGTGAACACTTCAGTCATTCATCCATCAGTCTTGCTATGTGCAAATTGAGCCCTAATGATGCATCAGTCTTTGGCCTTGCTGCATAGTTGTTTTCCTTCTTTCCCTTATAAATCTCTCTCAGTTCCCATGTTTCTGAGGTTTTGGTTGCTAGACTTACAGCATGTTAGGGAAACACTCTGAATGATGCTTGGGCCAGTGGGAAAAAATAACTTAAAACAATTTTTCTGGTTTGGTAGTTCCTTAAATGGAAAATTTCACATCATTGTTAGTATCTTATAGGCTGGATTTGTTTTTTAGATCAGTCAATGAGCAGCACTTGGCCCACAAAGGCATTTTAGAGAGATTGTTACAGGTTAACCAACTGTGTTCAGAAGTAGATGTAGTCCCATAAAAATCAGTAGAGGTTACATTGGCACTAAGACATTCAGCTTCTGTCTACTGCAAAGCTGGGAGAGGGCTGGGCAGGTTCACTGTGCTGATAAAATTTCTGTGGTATGAACTGGTTTGTCCTAACATTCACCTTATGCCTTCTGGTGGCAAATTCAGCTCTGCAGAAAATTATTTCCAGGTGATCATTTTGATCAGAGAACTGATTGTAAGGGAAGTTCATGTTCAAAATGCAGCGGGGTCAGGCCGCTCTCCTTGTAAGGCCCTACAGGGAGGGTGGGCAGCTGAGAACAATCTTGATTTAATCTTGATTTAATCATCCCAGGAATCCACAGAGGTCTGCTGTTCCATGGAGCAGATGGAAAGACAAAACTGCAAATTAAATGTGAAACTGAGTGCTGATTCTTGCTGTAAATATTTCTGACTTTATGGCAAATGTGGAGCAGTGGAATAAGAAAATGGTGCAATTCTAGGCATTTGCAGATTATGGGCTTTTCAGTGGAGGTACTTCTGTGATTCCTGGTGAACACCTGTTGATTACAAAATGCTTGATTAGATTTTAACACACTTTCCCTGTTCCTCTGCAGGCCTCTACCCCTGCTAAAGGCTGATCTTTTAAAAACTGTATTTAAAATATTCCTGCAAGACTTTGCACTTAAAAAACCTCTTCTGCAAAGTAGTAGGGCCTTTTATAAGGAGACAGAGGTAATGGACTGCGGTATATTACAGGCCAGGTTTTTAAAGGTATTTAAGTGCTATAGCAATGGAAATTGAAGAACTAGATACTTTTGGAAATCCCTCAAGATGCTTAACTGCGTCTGTAGATGCTTTAATAAATTTGTTCCAAGTGGTTTGCCTAAGGTTCAGTTAGTCACTGCTAGAGAGTTGAAATGGGAAACTTTCTCTGTACTGCTGCAGCCATTAATCATTTTTGCTTTCTTTATGACAAAGCGATGGGAAAATGTAGCTGTTTGTAGAATGGAAGGGAAGAAATAGTAATGAGTTATAAAATGAAAGTTCAGCTTTTTTCTGAGTCGTAGACTGCTCCTGTAACCTCACGTTTATAACTGTAATGGATGAATGTAGACTCCCACTGTTTGTCTCTATAATCACCATGCGGTTAATCAAAATTATTTGCTAAATCCTTTCTACAGTGTGCTTAAGGGCAGTCTTAGGTAGCAGGTCTTTGAAAGAATTTGATCTCCTCAATGCATTTTGATAGTAAAAATCACATGCTATTATTTCTTTTTTTCTGGTTGATCATAGTTCTTGTTGAAAACTTAATATCTAATTTGAGTGTTAAATGTTTCCAAGCTCGCATTCATTTTTCTTTATATCATCTCATTTACTTTTAAAGACAGAGTGAGTATGAATTCCAGGTGAAATGGGTTTTTTTCTGTTTACAAAAAATAGCAATACAAGTAGGTTTTAACAGTGAAATCCTTTTACCCTGTTTTTCATCATTACTGCATGTTCTTCTTTTACTGTTTTTCTCATTAAATGCATTTGTTTTCATTAACCAGGATGCTGAGAAACTGGCCGGCGAAGACCATGCCTGGAAAGAAGTCAAAGATGCTGTAAACGAAGTGAGATATCCCAAATCAAAAGAAGGTATCCTTTCAGTGACAGGCTACAGTCTGTCATTCAGTTGTGAAAAGAGCCCCTTAGTAGGCAGTTCATCTCTTGAGATTAATTTCCTTACATTTACATTCTTTTTATTGTAATGTTTTTTAATTCATTCAATGTTTAAAATGTGTAATATTCTTAATTGTATTAATAATAGAGTCTCTGATTACTTGGAATGGAACTGCTTCATGGCAGGGATAGTAACTACCAAGCACGTGAAGGGATATTTTGGCTCTGATTTAGATTTCTGCTATCACAGCCCACCATTTCATATAAATCCACTTCTAAATGAAAGAAAGCTTAATCTGGAATGTTGTTAAGTCCTTTGTTCTCTTGCTCTCAGTGTGAACATTTACAGGTTCTCATTCTTTGCACAGCAATGACAATAACAAGGAAATAATCACAGTCAGGTTCACAGCAGACATTATAGCATCATTATAATAAGATATAATAATATATAATAATAATCGGTAATTAAGCAAATTGAATGAAATGATCTTGCACTAATAAACAGAACTGGAGTCTAATGGCTGTCATGTAGATATTCAGTCCAATTAAAGAAATTAGTGAACAGAAGCAACCAAGAAAAGATGAGCGGAAGAGAGGTGGAGATTTTTACTAGAATACTATGGGTTTATTGATCTCTTTCTTATCTTGGTCTATTTGGTGGAATTTCCCTGACTGGGAATTTGGCCTATTGAGGCAAGATGCCTTACGATTTTCAGAAACATTTCTCTAAAGCTAGAAAGAATTTAATCTTCCAGTACTCCTTTTTGACAGCATGGAAAACAAGTTTGCGTGATGATATTCCAGGCTGGAAACAAGTGGTCACAATTTACACAGTAACAAAAACCACAACCCATTGCACTGAGTTAGTTTGTTTCTAATCCAGAGAGATTAATTTTTTAGCAAAGGGGAAACACTCATCTCACCTTGCTTTAATTTCACATGGTTTCTAGTCTGTTTTAAGTTCCTCTGTAGTGACTGGATTGAAACAGACAGTATTGAAATAGATCTTCAGGGCCCGTGATTCAACCTGCATGTTAAATTATAGATATGCAACCTGAAGTTGCAATAGTTCTTATACTGAAACTATGCAGTCAGAATACTGGTCCTATTTAATGTTCCTGTATTTAATTGCAGGAGAAATTGCATTAATGTATTTTGCAAGTGTCTTTAATTAAGATTACTGATTTAACTGATACTTAAAAATTAATCAAACACATGGTAATAAAATATCTCAGGACTGGTTGGAAAAATCTATTCTTGTTGTCTGTTCAGCTTCTGTTCTCAGCCATGGGCTATTTGAAATGTGTCATCTTTCCTTCCCCTGCACCACAATACCAGTGCTAACTGACATGTGGTGGTGAGTGCAGTACTCGAAGAGGGAACTTGACTTTTTTCCGCTTGCCGATAATGAGCAGAAAACCTTCCTGGCAGACTGAGGCACATAGTTATTAGTTCCTGCAAATGTAATTTTTTTAACAAATTAAACCAACAGTTTCTACAGTAGAGGAAGCTGGTGACTCCCACAATCTGACCTCCTGACTGTAACTGATGCGGTGTTGTAATGCTAAATCTACAGTCAGAGCTGCCTGGGGCAGTCCTCCTCTGCTCCCGGGCAGATGTGGGACAGGCAGCTCTTTGGTACTTTGGCAGCTGATGGCAGGTTTTCCAGCGTGCAGTTTTACAAACCTGCAAATTTGGTCCCAACAGGTTTTGTTTCATAGCACATCTGCTGTTAGATAATTGTGAGTGAACAAAGCAGAATAATGAGAAGTAAAAGCAGACATACTGTGCATCAGCTAAAATGGTAATCTTTCAAGAATGTCAGTGGTTTGTACTTTCTACAAAAATTGTATCAAGTGGAAATAACTTCCCTCATTCTTCTGTTTTTCTGTCCTTAATCAGTTGTAAAGAATACATGGATGTTTGCCAAAGATATAAAGGTTAAGGTGCAATTTTATAATAACACATTCCTTCCCTTATATGGCTCTTTCAATCCAAGGACATGAGAGCAATTCACAAATAATTAGTTTAGCCTTGTAACAACCATGCTATAAATCCTGGCTCATGGTGGTCACATTCTTAAATTTAAGTATGTAAATATTCCCATGTTCAAGATGGACTAATTTCTTCATCACAGGTTTGTCATTGTACACTTTAAATTCATTGCTGGATTAGTGTGAATAGTACTTGGAGTAATTAGTGACGATAACTGCTCGACTTCCTTGAGCTGATTGTGTGGAAAGGGCTATAATACAATCAATGTTATTACTTCTCTTCCTATAAGTCTAATTTTTTCTTTATTTCATTTCTTCTTACTTGTGTCAGTGGTATCTTTTTGGTGTTTAGACTGCTTGCATTCTGGGGCTCTACAATGGGTACAATCACGGGTGTTAAGACTCATTTGAAAACTGCAAATATTGGGGTTCAGATTAGGTGCGGTCAGAGAGAGAAGAATGTGGTCCACAGAGAAGTCAAATCAGTGCAGATTGTAATGAGAAAAGTGATTTGTGCTAAGTAATATCCAAATAAAGTGAATGCAAGGTTATCTTTCCTCCATTCCAAACTCACAAAAAATCTTCTTGTAGCACTGGAGGTGAAAATCTCCTTTACTGCCAAGATCATTAGTCCTGAATTACAGTCAGACATCAGAACTGTGATGCTTTTCTTTCTCAAGCATGAAACGTGCAGCTGGAAGTGGAAAAAAAATCACAGTGCTCTTTATGACTGTTTCAAGGAGAAAGAAAATGAATTAATTTTAAGAAAAGCTTCTAATTTCATGAGAATTCTAAACAAAATTTTTGGCAGCTTAAAAGAATGCGTCATTATATATATATATACACACACACATATAAAATCTTTTTTTAGCTGCTGGGACTATTTTAAAGACACATTTCCATGGACTCTTGCCCTTGGCTTTAAGAACTGCAGTATCTTAAGTAAATAATATTTCAGTACCTAAATAAAAGTTATATGAATTTCTGTTATGTATTAAAATATCCTTGCAATTTGTCATCTTTCTTTTAAAATTTATTGCTAAAATTCTACCTTCTTTAGAAATTGTTTTGCTACATATAAACGAAGCACAGTTACCTAAGCTACCACTTCTGCATTTAAATATGTTTTCAAGAGTTGCAGCAGAGTCCAGAATGATGGCAACTTTTCTATTTTAATGTTTTGTAGCTCTTACTCCTTGCTAAACAGCATTTAGAAGTTGTATTTTTGTTTGATTAGATGTATTTCTTTAACTAAAGCCAATAACAGAGTGGAAGCATGTTCTGGCAAGATGCCAGGATCTCTTGAGCAGCAACAAGGGTCATCTACCAGATACAAATATCTATCAGCTGAAAATGCTTGACTGTGCCATGGATGCCTGTATTAACCTTGAATCCTGGGAAGAAGCACTGCATTATGGCAGCAGGACTCTGGAACCATACAGGTAAGAGGTGTAATTGGTTCAGCTGCTTCCAAAGACGGGGAGAGCTGGCTGTCTCATTAAAAGCGAAGACTGCGCTTCATCTTGATGCTTCTCACTGTTTTTATTTCTTGTGTATATCTTGCATTGCTTTCTAGGTTAGTGAATGAGGCAGAACTCTCACTCTGCTTTCACAGTCAGGCTGAAAGCAAATAAAAGGATAACAGGAACTATAATAATAAAAACCGGTTATTATCTCCTTGTCTTTTCACATGTTCAGATGCTGCCACATCCCTGATCAGAAACCGACTTTCAGGCTCCATTGACATGAGGGTATCAGTGTTTTATGCTGAGATAGGGCAAAAGTGAGGGACAGGTAGCTGGTTGAAATAATGTATATTCTCTGTATACTCTATACATAGAATTTACCGGAAGAATAAAAAAACTTGCAAAATGCAATTTCAACTGGAAATTAAAAAGTTCCTGGTCTTTATTTTAGGAAGAGGTCAAGGTGGTGAAGTACTTGCTTTTCTTCTCTCCCGGTCAGTACTTGTTCCTGTGCTATGTGCTGGGAGAGTTTCTGAGTCTGATGGTCATTTTTTGGTATGGAAGGATAGGCTAGGAGATCATACATCATGTGGTAAGGCTTGAAATTGATTGGAACCTGGAGGTGTAATGCAACTTGGGTCATCTAGTAGAGAAAGGGCAGGTGCTTCTGCTTTGGTCTGTGTTCTAAAAGCTTTGAGACTCACATCTTTGGGTTCTGAATAGTTGCATTGTTTGTAACGAAGTGTGAGCCTGTGCTGAGTGTTCAGATATAGTGTCATTCACACATGAATATTCATTCTCGGTAAGGGATTTCTTAGAGCATCCATCTCTTCTCCGTTGGTGCACCACGTGATGCTTCAGTACAAGGTGTGATGTTGAGAAGTGTGAGGGGTGTGCTGGAGCTGAGCAATATGCTCTGCTGTGAATATGAACATTTCAGACGTTACATATTTTCCCTAATCAAATGGGGACGCCATCAGCATTCAGCATTTTGCCTGAGGAAATTCCACGAGGCAGCCTGTTTCTGAATAAAACCTAGGGCTTCACTTGAGGAACATAGTGTTTCAGAGCTTTCACTAAAAAGTGATTGTTGGTAAAACCTGCATAGGCTATGTATGTGTACATCACAACTGTGGAGTAGCTCTGTGTTCATAATGACTATTCCTTTTCATAGAGGAGGACATGAGCGCCTACAAATTTTCACATTTCTTCAGGGTGAAATGCACGTTGTGCATGTCCCACTTAACCTTTTAAACAGGGCTTATGTAGAACTGCAGCAGTACATGCTTCCTGCCAGTGTTCTACCTTGTGGCACGCTTCAGATGAACAGAGTAGTCTGCCTGTTAAAATGTTCCCTTATTAAATAAAAAACCCAAACCTCACTTGTTTTGTGTTGGGTTGGGTTTTTTGTAACTTGTTAACTCAGTTATTCACAACTGAAAACTGTGCATTTTTTTTCTGCAGACATTTCTGAGAGCAGAGATTACAGTGAGACCAAGTGCAATTTTAGCAGATAATTTAATAAGGCTTTCTCTGTTTTGCTTGCTGAAGTGTACTATAGTTTTTAAGCTGTTTAATGCAGCAGTTGGAGATGAAGGAAAGGATTCGACTGTGCATCCAATTAGTATCTCTTAAGGTAATAATTTACATGAGATATTTGACCTTTTTTGCAACTTGGAGAGCTTGTCCTTATTCTCTCCTCACCCAAAAGCATTATTTAAGAGAGATTTTCAGTTGTTTCTTTTTCTTTATACCTTCAAGTCATCACTACAAGCTTTGACACACCTGAAACAAAATCCTCAGTTTCTCATTACAACAAATTGTGCCCTAAGCAGCAGGAGAGCAAATCCTAGGAAATCCTTTGGGATACATTGAATTTCTCCTGTTGAATCAATCTACTGCTTGGCTGCTCCTGCAGTTCCATTATAGCTACCTATTTTCCTTTCCTCAGCTCTGGAAAAAGTATTCATACAGATCTCCACAGGGAATCACCTGAGAATTCGCGCAGTCCATATAAATAGGAAATCATTGTTACAACTTTAAAGGCTCTGGAGATTTGGTCAGAACCAGTTTTAATTTCAGGTAATGTGTTTATTGTGCATTTTCCATTTCTTTAGCAGCAGGATTAATTTTCAGTGCTGTGTGACACATTGTATCATAATGTATGTTTTCATTATGATGGTTTCTGACTTTTTCAGAATCATCCACTTCATTTAAGTGGCAGAGATAGACGTCTGAACTACATAAAACTGATTTGTCATTCTGAACACCAGCCCCTGTGTTTTAGGTAGCAATGATAACCTATAAGGAGCATTGTTCAGGACCTCTGAAATGGTTTTAGCAAAAAGAAAGAGAGAGGTAGTGTCTGCCAAGACAAAAAGCTGCCTTCTCCTTTTGTGCAGAACCATAGCCATCCATTTTTTGTTAAAACCTTCGACTTTCACTGAATAGCCTAAGCCAAGTGTACCTACGCAGCTTTCCTTGTAAATGCCGCAGTAATAGCCCGTCTGTCCAAGAGCCTTAACGAAAGTTAAGACATTTGCCTAAGTGAAAGCTGCCCCATGTCATAGTCAGCACTCAGCAGCTTGCGAAAATTAACTTCCTTTCAAAAATCCTCATGAGCCTTAACCGCAGAATAACAGAATATCAGCAAGAGGTGTTACACGGGCTTGTCATGTCTCAGTTAGCACATTCACACTCTGGGCTGACTGCTGCTCGTGAAGGATCAGATTCAGAGATGCTGAGAAAGACACATTTCCCTTAGGTTACCTCAGAGGAAGGACCCAGCGTTTAGCCCTTAAATTACTGACAGGGCACATATGTTCTGGGGATTAGGTTTGGGGTATTTTTTCCCCTTGTCTCAAGTATTCAGTGCTTTACGCTGCTGCCAGAGAATGGAAGGAGGCATCTGTTATAAAACTCTGCTAGATGTCCTCAGCTATTGTGACAAAGGTAAGAGGAGGAAAGGAAGTAACTGTGTGACACCACAGGCCTGCTGGGCTTACCTGCTGGATAACACCATGTCACCTCTTTGGGGCCACGTGACATCAGGTCTGGTGAGATTCTGATACAGAGACGACAAAAACGTTCATCGATTTCTGCTCTGCGCTGCTCATAATCCCCTGCTGAATTTCAAGCTAATGTAGAAATCCCACTGATTTTCAGATGGGTTGTTTTAATTAACAACCCTTCATTTCCAGTGCTGCAGCATTAGAAGTAACTGGAGGGCTCCAATATTAACAAGAGAAAATTCCTTATTTCCATCCCATACGGAAGTGTTGTGCAGAAGTGCTGCTCTGGCTCTTCACCCGGCAGCCCTGCACATCCTTCCCCCTCCATCCCCTCTCCACTGAGTCAGCACAAATACGGGGCTGGTGCAGTGTGACTGCTGTGCTGCTGGAGTGGGAGGGAGCTGGGTGGGTACAAGCACCCCGTGTTTGTGTTATCTGTGCATCATTTGTCTGCCCTTCTACCTCCTCCTATTCTCTATCCCTTCCAGTGATGTTTTGCAGTACCCCATTACTTCACCTTTTGTCAGTGACTGAGTTAATTTAGGAAACGGGGAAAGCAGTCCCAGTGAGCACAATTTTGGATTGTTTTGCAAAGGGCTGGGTTTAAGAACAGTGGCTGGTATGTTCTTGTTTTTTTCTGAGAACATGGTTGAATTTTCATTGGGTTAATGAAATACCAGCCAGGAATTTTTGATTTAAAATTCTAATTCAATATATATGATGGTCTGTATTTTCAAAGTATGTGAACTTCAATCAAAAGGCAGATTAAAAATTGATGGTTGCTATAGTATCCTTTTCTTGAGTCATGATCTTGTAAAAAAGCCAAAAATAGCTGTAGAACATAATATTCTTGGAACAAACTCTGAACCTATTTTCTCTTCTTCAAGAAGGCTTTCCAAGAAAGAGTTTGACTTTCTTTTGGTTCTAATTTCCCCCCCTTTTTGAATGTGTTAAAAAAAAATCCTGCTTTTACAACTATGTGTTTTGCAATACACATGTGATATATGCAATGACTGGAAATAGATTGTTTCATCAAATATATATGGTCCTTTACTGAGCTCAACAGACTTCTGAGTACTGGCTAGTTCTGAGGCACTTGGATTGAATTTACATTTACATTGAGAGTTAGAGAGCCTGAAAACATCCCCAAAAGTGCACTGCAGTGATAACTAGGGCCACTGGGGGATGCTACTGCTTAAGGGTTACAGCCTGAATTCGTCGCCAGTCGGCACCCTGGTTATGGGAGGTCCCCTGGGGATTCGTGCGTGGCTGGCAGATTTCTGAACCTACAGACAGTACTAATTCCGTGACCAAAGTTCAATGTCTTAATCATAAACCATCAGTTGTAAACATAAATCTTACCTCGGGGATCACCCGAGAGGGAGAGAAAAATGTCAAGGTGGAGAAAGCAATTTAAAGAAAGAATGAAACAAAGAACAGAAAGAATTAAATCTTCCTTATTCACTTTGCTGGGGTTTTAGAAAGTGCCCAGGGCATTTAATGTTTAGAGAAAAATGTGTCAAAAGAAGAGGAAAACCCAGTATAAATAAGAGAGTGTATTGTCTCTGGTTAATTATAGGTAATTCTTCCAAAAGACAGATGTTTGTAGCAATATTTGCACCATTTTTGGCTTCAGTGTACCTATTTTGTCAATACACAGGGAGAATGCTTGTCACTGGGCCGATATGTTTAGGAATCCATTAAAACACTTCAGCAGCCCACGTCTGTCTTCCATTTCTCCCTACTTCTTCCCCTCCAACCTCAACAGCCTTTTCCAAAAAAATGAAAAAGAAAGGTTTTACATGTGAAGTCTGGTGCCTAATTTATCTACGACCTGATCAATCCCTTTCCCATGCAGGAAGTGGATTTCCTGTTTTACTGGTTGCTTGCTGCGTACATCTGCATAGCACCATCACCTTCAATTCTTTGGTTCTTTCCTAGTTGTTTTTCTTGTATCTTTCCATCACATCCATGTGTTGTCCCCCAAAGTGATACTGACCTGTGTAATCCTCAATGACTTCCATAAACTCACACTCCCATAGGTGCTCCACCTTCTACCTTTCTTCATTTTCATGTATTGTGTGTATGGGTAGAAATTCTTACTATTCTCTCCAGTCATGCCAGCTGGGTTTTGGGTATAATTTTGGCTTGTCCAATATACTCTATCACACATGAGTAGAAGTTCAGCAACAGCAGTGTTAATTTGCAGTACCTCATTCAGTGTACACCACGTTTCTTAGATAGGCTAAATTTCCTTAAATAGCTTCATTGCTGCAAGATTTTTTTGTCAGTGTATGTACAGTAGCTCTATATTTGTATACTGGTGCTTACTGTCTTCAGTTTGAGCTTCTAGTTTCAGGTTTAGTTTCTAGTCTCACCTTACACTTATGCCAAGAGCTATTTGAATTTGAATTTTACAGATAGTGATCTTCTAGTGATGTTAGTGAACTAAATCACTAAGTTTCCCAGAGCTGCATTTTTCTCTGACACAACTACAAGTGTTGATTTCTCCGTCTCTCACATAGCATTTCCAGGGCGTTTTTAGATGCTTCTTGAAAGATCTGTGTTGTTTGTAATGATGACTTCATCTGCAGAGATTTCTTTTTTTTTTTTTNTCACTGTGGGATCTCTTTTGGATTAAGATGTTAGACCATTCGGGGTTCAGGCTTTATCTCGAATAAGGATTTCAGTCCTAGTCATCTGCCCACCAGAACCAAAAGACTCAGTTCGGTTCTGGTGTTTCTTGGTTTGTTTGCTTTGCTTTTTTACCTGAGCAGTAATAGTTGGTGTTTTTGTCTTGTAATCAGGGGATCCTTTCTTATTTTTTTGTATGTGCATGCTTGCAATTTACAAAGTAAGGACTTATGCAGCCCTTACCTGAGCTCTTTTCATTAGTCTGCTTGCTATTACACACTAATTAAAGGACACACATGAAAAAATAGAAACGAGTATGTGCACGAGCAGACATTACAAAGACTTGTGTTCTGTGAAAAAAAATGCAATATAGTTATTCAGTTGGAACAATTCTGAGAACAGTTTTGGGGAATTTGCTGTGTCTGTATGAATTTTGCTGAGAAGGGTGGAATTGATGGCATACAGATTCTAAACAAAGGTTTGGTTAGAACCTAAACTTAAATGGGGTTTGGAAGTGATTTCAAGGGAGCAATTAACAGTTAAAAAATAGAGACATATGAAACATCTATGGAGTTTTGGATTCCGTTGACAGTAACTGAACATTGCTTTGCAAAAGCTATTTTAGAAGCAGAAATCATGGTGAAGGGGAGAAAAAGGGGAGGAGGATCATTTAAAAAGACAGATAAATTACTATTCTATCTCTGATGGAAGAGAAAAAAAGAGAGGGCACGAAGGAAATAGGAGAAGCTGTAAGGAACAAGGCATTCTCTGAGGGGAGAACTAGGAAGAGTCTGATTTTAGCCAGAAAATACCTATTTCTTTGAATAAATTGTCAATTTGAGTTGAGGAAGCAGAGAGAGGAGACTTTGCAGTACTTCCAAGGAGGAAATCAGTTAAAGAGTTTCTCATGGTGGAGATGCGAACAGTGGTGAAAAAGTAAAATTGTGGTATTTAAGGAAGAAAACAGTCTAAGAGATGTTAGAGATAAAGGCTGAAAAAGATGAAAAGGTAGTATTTTTTCTCTATTGAAAAATCAGAAAAGGATTGAAAAGGAAAACCACAGTCATGAGGAAGAGAAGAGGAAAGATGCAGCAGATAAGGAGAGCAAAGAAATTTCAGAATGTACTTTGTTTAAAGGGTGAAACAATGCGAATGGCCAGGGAGGGTGAGTGATGGCAAGATGGTGCTTTGAAGAGGAGTGAGCAGAGCCTGAAAATCGAAGGAGGTATTGTCAAACAAGAACCGTGCCAATGAATTACTAAGTTCCTAGTGAGATGATCCATCCAGCATGGTATGCAAAGACTGAAGATCACCAAAGTTCTTTAGTAAAATAGGTGATGCTGAGTAAAGCTGAAATGTCACAGACCGGCATTGACAGGAAGAGGAAGAGAAAAAGAAGAGCATGAAGATGAGATGAAAGTGTAAGTTACTGCAGTGAGCAACTCCTGGAGACCACACAGTTACTGGTGTGATGGTAGGCAAGAAGCTCGCCGGCGCTTGAATTTGCCAGTGATTGAGTAAAAGGGCTAAAATGAAGTGGAAGGTGTAATTACGAATGCTTTACTTGGATATACCTGAAAACCAGGAATATCCTTATTTTCGGGTGCGGTGTTACTAATCTTGTGCATAACCTTTACTTGGTTAACAGGTTCATGCATGCTCCTGTCCACCATATCAAATCTATGTGAACAATATTTCACTTGACGTGGTCAAGGTCTGTTAATCAGTTTTCCTTAATTCCATACAACCAGAAAATCCAGTCCTTCTATACAAGGAACACTGAAGGTATCAAGACTAATTCTAAATTATCTAATCCTGATATGAGAAACGACACAGCCACATTAGGGTAGCACTGTGCTTGATACAATTCAGTAACAGTAGAATTGTGCCGCAGGGGAGTGCTGAGAATACTGACTGCTATGCAAACACTAGTTGTGCTACCTCATAAATACAACGGTTTCTGGCCTTCAGAAATTTAGTCAATGCCTAATCTTTTCTTACTTATCTGGACAACATCTAATACTGGATTATGCAATTTCAAGTGACAGAGTTGATGTTGTGTTGACCTTCTGGTCAATTGTAAAACCCTTCTGTGTGTATTCCCTTCAATGCCACAAAAGGTGCTGCTTCCTTCCTTTCCACTCTGGTTTTCTATTAGAAATTCTATCTGCTTTAGGCCAGAATCCCAACTACTGTCTGTTGGTATCTAACCCTGAGATGTTTTTCAGCCTTCAGATAAACCAGTTCCATGGCTAAGGAGGTGATTCAGTGCTTCTCCTCTCTTCTTCTGTTCCCCTGAGTATACTGAAACCTCTTTTCTCAGGTTCAGTTTGTCATTTTATCATCAGGCAAGACACAGAAGCCTGAATCAGCTTTAGTTATGTGACTTTGAAGATGAAAGCAGGAAGGAAGAAACAAAAAGCAAATGATTTTGGGTAGCGAGCAGAAGAAAGGTGGTAACTGATTACAAATGCTGTAACGCTGTGCTGGTTTAACTAAAAAAAGGCAGGCTATAGTGCTGCTAACGAAAAAGGTTCGCAGAAACTGAAAGAGGCTGCCCAAAAGGCCATGAAAACAGATGAAAGTGAGAGCAAGATAAATATATCAAAGATGAAAAAATCACCCTCAGAAAATAGTGCATGTCCACTGATAAATAATAAAAAAATATGTATTTTAAAACCAAAATAAAGTCATCTTCGAGGAATGCAATGCACACATGTCCAGTACAGGGAGAGTATGGGTATATGATATAGGCAACCAAAGAACGATTACGAGAAGCCTGGAAATATCAAAATTAGGGTGAAAAAGCCTTTCTTTTAACTCCTCCCCATCATCACAAAAGATAAAAAAGGGAGAGTGCAAGGAAAACGGATACCGCCACAGTTGTAAACGCTCTCCTAAGAGGAAAATCAGCTTTCTCCAGCCGTGCAGCGTGCTCTTGGAGGATACGGTTGATGGGCTGCCAGAAGTGAAGATAAAGTTCTGGAATCGAAGTGTTTTCATTATAGCCACATCATGAATTCATTTCCATATTCAGGTATGTTGAATGATGCACACCAAGGATTTATTGTACTTTTAAGGCTGGCCAGGCTTTCAGAAGCCTTCTGAAAACTGGCAAAAGTGATAGCCAACAAGTAGAAGCATCCTGAACCAGGTCTTTCTACTTGAATCACTGTTGACGAAATAGAAAAGAGACAGAGAAAAGAAAATATTTTCATGCAGTAGTGTGCTTGGCAGACTTGGAAAAATGGAATTACATCCTACATTGCTACCAAAAAAAAGTCTCAGTATACACAGTCATAAAAAGGAGAAATATTTAGGAGATTCATTTTTTCAACATAGAGGGAATTTGCAAGAGTTACCAAAGCATTTTATGAAGTACTTCGCTTTAGACAGTGGCACAAATTATATATTGTAAGAACGTTTATGTAAATACGACTGGAGACCTTGCTTAAGAAGAATGGGAAATTGCTGCATGTTGTAGTTTGAGATGTTCTGAAACACAGACATTGTGTCCTATGAAATACAGCAGAACTTCTCAAATCTTACCAAAAAATCACAGAGTAACTTATGACCAGGGGAATGCCCTACTAATTAGTTGCTTGCTCTCATGACAATGGCTAAAGATAAGTTATCTTGGATATTTGTCTCCGTACCGCACCAGCATAAGGTCTTTTATTTTTCAAGGGATTTCATAATGCCTAACCAAGTTGGGTAATATTATCTCTACCTATTCAACATCTCAGAATTTTGAGATGAAAAACAGGTTTACATGCTTACAGTAAGATAACATCCTGAATGCATACTCAAGTTTTGTCTGTTGCTACCTGTCTGGATTTAGTTCATCTGTGTATTGTCTTGCTGGCAAGTTTGTAGTTCAAGTGAGCTCTACCAATGCTGGACGTTTATCAAGAGATATTATCAGGAATTTTATCCAATTGTGTTAGGTTGCTTGTGCCAGTAGAGAAAAAAACAGAGGCGGAGGGGGTGGGAAGTGTGGGCGGCAGGTCTTTTCCATGTGAGAGAGCATCAACATTAATCAGTGACACAAAAGTATATTGACTTCAACTAAAATTGTTAATTTTATTAAGTCACCCATGCTTTCAACCCCCTGTCTTGCTCTGAGAGCAGCACTGCCCCAGAGAAGTACTCCTGGCTTCTGATACCTTGAGGAGAACAAGAAAGTACAGTGGTTAACCTGTGATGTGTTAAACTGTGTCCATCAAAGAACAACCGACTCCAGATATTGCAGGGGGACAGGACTTTTCCCATTTTGTTTGCAGTGGTGAGGACTGTCACTGTTCTTGGTCTTTGCATTTGAAAAACACCAGGGTAGAGCACTGACTGCATCCAGTGACTCTAAAAAATCCCACAGCAAGCTGCACTCCGACCCTTCTAAGCTAAACAAGAGAAGAGTGACAACAGTTTCTCATAAATTGAAAGGACACATCTCCATGGAAATCAGGCATTTCTTGTGGATCCCAGTTTCACCGCGGCGCTCAGCAACATTCAATTCAGTGGCAAAAGCACTTCACAGAGGGTCAGTCTCCCAGGTAACAAGTGGCAGGATTAGAGGAACTGGCCACAAGGTGAACCAAGGGAGGTTTAGATTGGATATTGGGGAAAATTTCTTGACCAAAAGGGTGGTCAGGCATTGGAATAGGCTGCCCAGGGAAGCAGTGGAATCACCATCCCTGGAAGTACTTAAAAGGTGTATGGATGTGGCACTTGTAGATATGGTTTATTGGTGAACCCTGTAGTGCTGAGTTAACAGTTGGACTCAATGATCTTAGAGGTCTTTTCCAACTTTTATGATTCTCAGATTCACTGTTGGTGATAACGGCGTGGTGTACATAATGGGGGATCAGTCAGCCTGGGGAGTGAATTACTAAGTTTTCTTCTGTAAAATCTATTTCAAACACCAGAACTGGATAAATATTTACCAGGTTGAATGAGGAAAAAAATTTACTTACCATTTTCCTGCTATTCACCCCAAAAAGCTGTCCCTTCCTTTTTATGTCCTGTACATCGTCATCAAGCAAGATAAAGTTCTTGACTGTTCTGAACTAATAGAAGTTGGTTTACATCAAGTGAGGATGCAAAGGATTTTCCATGAAACTTCATCTTTCTCCCAAGCACAAATGCAGATATTCATAGCGTATGTTCTCATTAGCATATACTGATATGAGTTCCTCTTGCTGTCGCTGCTTCCTAACCAGGTAAATTCACAATTAATTGGGTTGCTGATATCTTTAGAAAGTTGTGTTGTATTTTACTTCAGTTTTTCAGTTAGTACTGTTTTTCATATATTAGTTCCTGTCTTTGCAGTCATTTTACCAAGATTTCTTTGTAATGGATTCAAGCATATACATGCACGCTTAAGCTGTCCAAGCTGCATTCCAGTAAACAGCACACTCCTTTGGCCCTTTCTGCACACTCCTCAGGTGGCTCATCCCTGGCTCTCAGGGCTACCCTTTGGCAAATTTCTGCTTACTTTTGTTTAAGTGAGGTTGACAAAGGTAATTTGATTTCCAGGGTCTTTGGCAGTGCTAGTGACAGCGATGGCTTATATAGAGATACCTTAGCCTGTTCCTGAAACAGAGTTAGTGCGTTGCATTCAAGGCCATAGCACTACCCCAACTTGTGATTAAGTGCTTAGTGAGTTCCATTTCCTTATAAGAACATGTGTAAGAACCCAAGAATGTATGCCACAAGTGAACTAAGCATTAATCTGTCAGCAGCTTAAGTGTGTTTGGGATAGTGCAATGGAAATATGTGGTATAGTGACACAGTGTTTGTTCTCTGGGAAGCACTTAAGAGCAGATGGAACCTGTAAAACAGATTGATTTGTGAAAGTGTGCAGCTTCTATAAGATTTGCTTGATGCTTACTTGTTTTAACCCAGATAAACACAGGCCACATGTGATTGAATTTTCAGTAAGGTGCTGGTAGCTACATGTGGGGGACCCAACATTAATAAGTGCACAGAAACTCATCAGGAAGGGGCTTCTGTTTAAAAGGCGTGCTTCTCCCCTAAAATAACGAGATGATTAAAAATTAGCATATAATTGAGGATATATCCTAAGGAACTGAAAAGAAAGATTAAGGATTCTACAACAACATAAAGAATACAACATTGGAGTCTCATTACAGTTAAATGGAAAATTAAGTCCATAGCGGGCATGTCTTAAAATTCTAGTATAAATCAATAGCATCTATAAAAATGAGGTAGGGTTGTATAGAAGTTACATAAAAATCTGTAACATTTTTTAATTAAATGTTAAGCATCCTACAGAGCTACTGAAGCACACTGTAAAACTCTGCAGACAATGGTTATGGTTGCAAGTTGAATTCCACTAGGGTATGTGTGTAAGGAAGACAATTACATTTGCATCCTTAAAGGTGACTTTCTGGCCTCTTCCACTTGTAAATCTGAAGAAACAATAAATCCTACATCAAGATCTGGATGAGCGTTTCACTTGTGCAAAGCTGCTTTAGGGATATCGAGTTGTGTGCCATTGCAGCAATGACAATTTAGTTTTTCTGTTTCAGCATTTGGACCAAGTTGAACCTTGGCATGGAATTTGCAGATAGCTTACATTGACATTTATCCTATTGTTTTATACTGAACTAAATCAGTTTAATAAGTGAATCAAAAGAAAGGCTAGATTTTCAGAAGCTTGGGGTTTTTTTCATTTTTTGAAAGCAAGCATATCAATACTTCTCCCAAAATTAAAAAGAATACGTGGATTTCTGCCATCTTGCCTTCTGTGTAGTGCAGAATTTCTGTACCTGTAGCACAGATCTTGTTTCAGCTGATTGCGAGAAGTTTGCCTGGGGTGAAAGAAAGAGTAAGAAATAATATTAAAAATGTGTCTCTGGAAATATAATTCTACTCTTGTGAATTGTGTGCTGCAGTCTTCAGTTAACTTTAAAACTACATTTTATATGTTCTTCGGGGTACACTATATAATATTCTATTAAGCTATTTTGCATGTGGTGTTGGTAGGACAAATCCTTAGCATGATTTTGAAAGGCTCAATAAATGTCATACCTCTTCAAACCTAAGGGAATCTTGACTATGCAAAATATGGCAAAATGTGTGTAGCTGCACAAAAAAACCCACAGACCCAAATCCTCAGTTATTCCCACAGCAATAGTGTGTCGTGCATATTCTTTCTACCCAGAGCACTGGAGAGCAGAACAGCAAGGTTCAGGGACATGCCATAAAAGAAAGATTGCCATACATTGTCCCAGTGAGAGCTCAGCTTTCAGCAACCACTTAGAAATTAAAGACATTTCGGTGTCAGTGAGGCTTCTATGGTTGTGTTATCTGTGTGTGTACCTTTGATTGTTAGTGCTACCTAGCAACTTGCATAAAGACAGACTTGTCAAGCGTGTGAGGGTCCTACAAGTCAGTAGAAAATAAGGGGTCACATATGGAGCGCCCATAAAGAGAGAAGATATTTAAGCTCATGTTTGAATGTATTAGTAGGCACCAAAATGTTCACGTAGCAAAGAGGAGTTTTAATATCCTAGTGGAGGGGGAAAAGCTCCACACCTGTCTTATTATGGTAGCATAAAACAACCATGAGTCACAATAAGTTTGGTAAATTTAGGTGCTCCTACAACTAATTGAAAGCTGTCATTCTGCTGCTCACCTCAGTGGCACAGCTATAGGCAGAAGCTGAACCTGTCTCACCCTTATTGAGGAAAGGGAGAAGGTACAAAGAACATGAAAGAGAGCCATAAATAGCAGGCAATATATTTCTTTCCTCTGAGGCCCGTATTTTCTCTTAGAAATAATGTCATCAGAGCTCAACATCTGCATTTTACACGCATAGGGCTCCGTGATATTGCATCTCAATGAATGCTTTAGATTAACAGAATTTACACAGTATCAGTGAAAACACTTGCTTTCCTGTCTCCTTTTTGTGCTATGGAATTGTGGATTTGGTATCTTTTAATTATTTTTTTTTTATTTTTAATGTATGGAGAAAAAAATACTATGATAAAAATGGGTAAAAATTTAAAAAACAAGGAAAATCTTAAATTGTGTCTGCAGTTTCAGTGTTACTTGAAGATCATGTGGAAGAAAAAGTCATTGCATACACAGCAGTTCTTCCATTATGTGGAAGAAAAAGTCATTGCATACACAGCAGTTCTTAGTACACTGCCTGGACGAGGTTGAGAGGTTTTGTTGAGTCTGCATTCTTTCATATATCAAAGTCAACACAGTCTTTGGCTAATGTTTTTGGAAAAAGTTCAAAGCCATCAGGTGGAATACTTGGCACTGTTGTAGGTATTGGCAAAGTTCTCTTGGCTTCCTTGAGGCTTGAGCTTCCCCTCTTGTGCTGGTTCTAGATCAGTCAGCTGTAGATGCCTTATGGATGAGTCACATGGAAGTGTCCCCAGTGTTTTCAGAGCTGTCAAGTCTCACATGCCGGGTAGGAAACTTGGTCTTCTGACCTCTCCTTTGTGCTCCCCACCCCTGGTAGGGTGGCTGTTGCTTGTCTTCTCTGTGTCTGTCACATCTGACAAAAGGGATCTCTGGGAAAAGTGAGCTGGAATAATTTATCTCTACATAATTGGTTATCCAGGAGTAATTCTGCAACAGGTGCTCCTCTCTTACGTGCCTGGAAGTGCTGTCGGTCACAAGCTCATGCACTTGTCACCCAATGCATGCATCTCGTGTGTGTGGTTCCTGCAGTGTGTGACTCTCCCTCAGATCTTTATGGGAAAGTGCACTTTCATAAATTCAAGACCTGACTCCTTTCACTACATAATTTTTAAATTAGCTAACTTCTCTGTAAGTGAGCTGCACTTACGACTTTTGATCACTGCAGGAGTTTTTGTTACAGTATGTTGACAGATGTTTCTATTTCTCCCTGAGTTCAATGCTCTTTAATTTTAGCATAGCCACATTTTGCAGTTTTACTTTATTCTCAATAGTTGAAGACACCTGCTTTTCACAGCCTGATGGAGATTACAAATTATTTTATCATGTAACCAGAAAGGCAGTTACTTAGAAAGCAGAGAAGATTTTGTGAGCCATCATTATAACACTCTTCACTGTGTAATGCACCTTCTTATGCTAAGCAAAAGGGTTTTGGACAGTGAAAAAAAAAAAGAACCCAACATTATCAAGCTTTTTTTTTAGTTATGAACCTGTAACTTAACATTAGTGACAAAAAGTACTGAATGAGTTCATGGAAATAGAAAGTGAATTTACAATTAAAAATTTTGAAGCTGTCCAACTACAATGCTTTCCTTTTGAAAAGCACTCTGTGCAGTGTAAGAGTTTGTCACAAACTATGACAGTCCTTAATAAGCTGGTATTTATGCAATTAACATTTCTCAGAAACTTTTTTTACATCGCGATTATATTGGGCCAGAAGCATCCTAAGATTGTGTATCCACTGTTGTGAAGATTGATACTTGTATGACTGCCAACTACTTCTTTACTCTTTCACAGTTGTTGGGTTTTCAGTGACTTCAGTACACTGACTTTATTTTGAAATATTTTTTAAAAGCAGACAAGGAGAGGTTGGTGGATCAGAGGGACCAGAGGCAAAGATATTATTTAACTTGGAGTAGCGGAAAAATTAAGCCAGCGTGTCGTTAGTGAGAATAAATCCAGCCTCAGACTGATGTGCTGGTAATGTGTTGTTTGTGGAAGTGTTGGGGATGGCTCATCACAGTCTGAAGGAGCAAGCCCTGATTTATGTACTGCTTTGTTTTTAATAGCTGCCACCATTGTTCCTTCTCCAGTGTGAAAATATCTCCAGTTTCGTACACGGTCCGCCTTCTGTGTCACTGCATGTCGCCCTGTTTCATCCCCAATGCCAATTTCTCTGTGCCCTTTGTCCAAGCTATCACTTTAAGTTTCTGCTGATACAAATCATACCAGACCAGAGTCAAGCGATACTTATGTAAGATACATCCAGACTTCTATGTCTAATAAGAATACTACATTATTTCAGAAAAAAAGTATTAAATAGACATACTTTAAAGAATGTTGTCTGGTTTATTCTCCTCCTGAAGACAGCTTGTTAACAACAGTCACTCAGGAGATCTGTTTTTCTTCTTTACATTTCAATGTTTGCCTTTTGTAAGCCACAGATTTTCCTGAAGTGCTACCCATAAATGTACAAGCATACGGAAAAGTTGGCTGCAGACATCTGCAATGAGCATATTGGAAATTTGCATTTTGTGGACTCCTCAAATCACAGGATTTCAGAGACCAACTCAATATGCTCCTTGTAGCCTTTCACTGCTTGTTAATGCACAGGTACTTCATGATAGCTGTGATCAACACCGGGGTGACTCTGGCTGTGAAATGCTCCAGGCATGTTAACGCTCAAGGAAAAAATACCACCATGCCAGTGCTCAGCAACTGAGTTGTTCATCGGCCTCCAGAGCTAAGGGAGCTATTTTTCCATTAGATTTTTGCCTCTGGTTGATTGACTTTTTCTGCTGGTTCGCTGAATGATAGCCATCCTGCAGTGTTCATGCAGTGCCTGTTACTCATCAGAGAATTCACTGGAATTCTCTAGAATTTATATGGGCGTAATGGATTTTATAGTGCAGAAACCAGAGTTTCCCAGGAGTGGAGAATTTATAACATTTCTCCTGCATGCATCCCATCATATCCATCTCAGGGCAAAGCTCACACTGTGTTCTTTACCTTGGGGAATGTACTACTGGTATCTTTATCTTCTGTTATCTTGGTGGTTTGGATTACCAGAACATCTTTGCGATCTCTACTTCAGTGCCATATTTCACTAAAATTGACCAATGGATTCAGAAATTAGTAGAGAAGAACAGGCAGACAGATGATGGCCCCATAAATCTTGTTATCAGGCTAAAAATGGGATTTTTTTCCTTAGCTGTCACAGAAGATAAAGCCAGCAGGTCAGGGAAGGACAGGCTAACAGTAAGATAGAGTGTGACCAGAGCAGCAGTTCTTTCCAGCGTTAGACAGTCTGAGTCTGACTGCTGGTGTGCATGGGTGACAGGTCACCAATTCCTGCATTGATCTAGGCGTTACCCAGGAACTGTGACAAGGAGGAGTTTTAATGAGGGATTTGTTGAAATCCAACAAAGTTGTTTTATGGATGCATATAGGAAGCTTCTTCCAGGTATGAAGGGCAGGTTGAGCTGCAGCAGGGAAAAATTGAAAGTTTGAAATTGTTGGAGGGTTTTCCCTATTAGTGTGACTGAGCAATGACAACTGAACATCTCTGTTAGGTACCCCAGCACTGATTAGGTGGCTTTAGCTAATCAGTCTATTGACTGCACTGGAGCATCAACTTCTTTTTGCAAAGGCAATTTTGGCACTTGCTAAATCTCTGTGAGTTACTCGCTTTCCCATGTGGCATTGGACTCACACTACCCTATCTCACATAACACCAAATACTGTCTTCCTATTTCCCCACATTCTTGCCCATCTCAGGACACCTTCCCAGCTGTAGGCATGTGTTTTCTTTTCCAAACGCCATCCTTTTTCTCTTAGAAGACAAGCTACAAATGACAAGCAGCAGCACAAGATTTTCCTGCCTGCCTGCGTTTGCCCACAAATACTATCAGCATTTCCACTACCCAGATGGTGTCCTGCTCTAGATAATACTCACCTTTGGATGCTTTCCCACCATTTAAAATTGAGATATTTAAATCAAGGGGAGACCCTTGCATAACCCAAAGCAATCCTCAAGAGACCATACCCTGGGAATTGCTGCATTAGGATAAACCACCATCTTGCATTTTGTAGTTCCCAGTAATGATTTTTCAGAAGCTGAATGTGCCACTTGCACACCACATGATTCAACTCAGCCAGAGGTCACTGGCCTCCATCAGTGTTATTAAAATTGGGCCTGAACAGAGCAAATTATTAACAGAGCTGAGAAAGGAATGAATAACAACAAATTTATTTCCCAAAATTACTTCCTCCTTTGCCTTCAGAACAGCCATGAGCATATGTTCAGCTTTCTCAGATTTATTTTTAGTGGAGTTCTTTAAATGAGTGTATTTTAGAATATTTTAGAATATTTTACTATGGGACTGTATTGTGAACCTTTAAAACTCAAAGCTCAGTTTTGATCCCTCAGGTAAAAATGCTTGCTACCATACCAGCTGAGCATTGAGGCACTTCCAGCCAAATGCTGGTGTTAAAAAATGGAGATAATTCTTTTGCAAGTTTCTGCACAAGCACAAAGTCATCTTGGAATCCTTACTAATGGCTTTAATTATGAGAACCAAGCTTTAACTTTACTAATTCACACATATGACTGGAATATGCATGCTATGAATATTTATTATAGTAGAATTCAAGTTGTCATTGACTGTGAAACAAAATCAAGGACCTGATAAATTCAGTTAAAATGCAGACAAGTATGTTCCACTTCATTGCAAAGTATGGGATATTTTGTGCTGCTTCTAGCACTCTTCTGAAATGAGGAGAAAAAAAAAAAAGCAACATATACATTTCCAGATGCTGTTTATATGGTCAAGTGCTTTAAAATATTTGCAAAGGGTTCTTTTTTTCTATATGTAGAATTTTTTTTAACCAAATGGTCTAACATGCTGTATGGTCTAGTTTACAGATCTAGTTTACCTCTCTTCTGTGTTCCCAGCCCTGGTACTTCACACTTTCTGAGTGGTTCCTGACTTCCCAGGGGTACCCAAAATACTCCATCTAAGCCATTCATTCTGAAACAGAGAAAAGAAAGGGAAAGTGTAGTGCAGTGTGTCTGTGCTGGATCCAGTGGTACCACTAGCGACAGAGATTAAAGTAGCAATCCGGATGCTCAAAATCTCTTGCCTAACTTCCGGGTGAGATCAGGACAGTAAACAAGTTTTCTGTTGAGAGTGAAAAACCTGGTATTAGAGATGAGAAAGTTGATTCAGTGGCTGCACACACTGCCGTGCAAGATCGCTGATTCAGGTGTATTTTCTTAGCCTGTCTGCCCAAGAAGAGGGAAGTGGACCTGTGCAAATGAATTCATGACCCTGTCAAGGAGAGCTGACAATGGCCACTGTCTGCTCAGTAAAAAAGGCAGGGGGACGTAGTAAATGTTCCGGGAAAGACCATGTTGCATTTTCTGGGGTTTAAAGATCTGTGAACGTTTGGTGTTAGATACGGTATGGGTATGGGTCTTCTAGAATCCCTCAGTTTGGGTTCTTCTTTTTCTCTTTGTCTTGGTACCTAACTGAGATACACAGATGCATTTTGGATCATGTTCTTGTCTCTCCCAAACCCTTTTTATACTCCTTACTGCTTTTTTGATGCCTAACTATTTATCTTCATTTCTTTGACTCCTCTCTCTGTTCCTTGGTGAAGAATGAGTTAAGGAGTGTGTGGGTGGGTGCATGGGGGGTATATTTCTGTAATTTCTTCTCCTTTATCCCTCATTTCCTGTGCAACTTCAGAGTACAAATGTGTGTCACCCCCGATGGCCTCTCCTTTTACTACAGGAGACAGAAAACCAGTCCTCCTTCCAGTAGCTCCTCTGGGAAAAGGATGAAGGCCCTAGAACTTAACTTTTCCTTTGTCCAATGAAAAGGTTGCCCCTGTCACACAAAGTCCTCCCTCCATAAACTGTCATTCCCCCAGCCAAGGTGTCAGAGGATCTTTTTCATCTTCCAAGCACGGAGAGGGGAACTATGTCCCGTGCTCAGGCGGTGCAGGAAAGAGAAAAATAATCAGCTCACTAGAGCTTGGCTTCTCTATTCCAAATGGACAGATGAGCACCTTGGCACCTGGTTAGAGGGAAATAAAACTGCAAGAGCATCCTCCAAATGTCATTAATTTCTATGGGGTTTGAAAGTGGTTGTCAGAAGGTAGACTTTCACTGTGGCCCAAGCATTCTCTACACAAAGTGTCTGCAGACATGCATGAACTAGAGAGCTGTTTCAAGAAAGACCATTTTTTTTGAGAGTAGTTTTACCTTTGTTACCCATCACAGTAGTACCTTCCCTTGGTTTATCTGCTGTCTTGAAAAAAAGAAAAAAAACAATTAAAAAATAAAGGCTGAGTGTGGAAAGGGATTTACATACTATAGCCACTTTGTATGTCAAATCAATTTTTTACCTATATTAAGATTCCTGTGGATTCTATATAACTTTGCCTTTTACCTACATTTAAAGGGACCAGCAGCTCCCATGGAACTACACTCTCTGGTTACCAGTTACATTACTGGGCAAACTCACCATGTGGGTGGTGCAACAAATGCTCCCCCAGTGCTGCTGTTGAGTGGCTGCCATTGTGTGGTCGGTGGAGGGTTAAACGCCTTCCCTTGCAGTACGTGCTTTCTTATGAGTTTTCAGAGGTTTTTTTATAGAGCTATTTTCTTTTCACCCCTTTCATCTATTTGTTGTGGATGCCCACATGACCTCCTGAAAATACAAACACACTCTTTTATTTGCAGAGCCTATTATCAGCCTTGTCTTTAGCCTCATGATAAAGGTCAAGTAGATTAGTTAGGGAGGCTCTTGCCTTTCTAAATCCACATTGGTTATCTCCTTTTAGATAATTACTATCCATGTATTCCTCTAATGTGCCCCAGGGTATAGTTTCCATTCCTTGAATACTGCAAGGTTAAATTCATCTACTTTTGACACATTTTGCTGGGTTTCAGCTCTGCTAACTGGTTTAATACCAGTGCTTTTGTGATTAGTCATCCTGGAGAGTGGAAATAGAGCAAGTGCTCCAGAAGAATATTATTTTCCAGTGCAAATCCTCTAAGAAACATGTTCTAAGAAACACCAGCTAATGTTTCTGGCTTTTCATGTAACAGTTTTTCAGCTCTCCATGTTCTAATCTCTTCCTTCAATGCTGTATTGCCTATGCAAATTCATGCTGTTCATGGAAAACCTGTGGGAATATAGGAGCACAACAGTAAGAAAGCGATGACTAATATTAACCTCCCTGTAACCTCTAGTCAGATTTTAAAATGCCACTGAAACATCAAGGCATTCCAGGTGCTTATTTTAAAAAGTATTATTCTGATATTGAAAAGCTTACATTTTACACTTTTCAGAAAACAAAAAAGATATCATAGCCAATTTCTTTTATTTTGTACTCTTTCATCATGATAATATTTGCAAGAGAAACTAGAGGGCTTTAAATATATATGCAAGGTGTCACTCAAAATTACTTATTTCCAGTGAATATTCCTTATCTATGCATTACCAATTTGGATAACTCTTTTTTAATAGGTGCTTTATCCATAGTTAGCATGTGCTGTTTTCCTGGATTTCACACTGCTCTTCATCAAAACAGGATGTTTAAAACGCTGCATAGTATAATACAGAAAAAGAAATATGGAGAAAAAATTTCAAGATCCTTTCCTCTGAAAGGATCTTTTCAAGATCTTTCCTCTGAAATTTGCTAATGAAAATACCTGATTCTGCCTCATTAAGACTTTCAGTATAATATCAATTCTTGATGGGACAACAGGTGAGAGCATTTTGGTATTTCAGTTTTGACAGTACTGTGTCTTTAGAGGCCAAACCTTTTATTGTGAGATGAACCTTTCCAACAAAGCAGCAGTAAGGATTTATCACAGTGAGTAGCACTGGTTCTTCCAATCATTTGTATCACTATTTAATTATCCTTTAAAAATAGAAAGCACATTAATAATAGTAATAATAATAATAATAATAATAATAA
>VZTA01020236.1:28835-229197 GCA_013398855.1 Mohoua ochrocephala
AAAATTTCCTCATTGAAAGAGTTATATTTACATTTGTAATGTCCATTTGTAATTAATGCGTGTGTCCTGACATCAAACATGATATCATGGTAAGGAGCACAGAGCTTTGCACACACATTTTCCTTCCATTCTCTTTCTAGGAGCATGGGTAGACAAAAGAATTTCTCCCTATCACACACTTCCTGTTCTTGCTAATTCCTCAGTGCTATGTACTACATATAACAGTATATATTCAATTAAATAATTCAGCCGTACTTCAATTCTTAGGAAGGTCAGCATGAACAGAAGCCATTGAGACCCAAACCAAGACACACTGGTTTGCCCATTTCCCCATAACTCTAAACAGAGACTATTTTTTAATGTAAGTTAGTTTCCAGTTATGAGAAGATTTAAGAATTACAGACACTTTGCCAATATAATGTCAATTTTTCTGCTGTTCAGATGCCACTCTATGTGTGTGGGGTGTGGTATAAAACCCAGCCTAGACAGCACTGCACCCAGCTTAATGTTTTCATTAGCTATATACCCATTTAATGAAATTCTTCAAAATGCTGAAGTGTTTTTATTCCTAAGGGTTTGTTATAAGTGCAATATGCACATATAACATAATCATTCCTGAATGATTACAACATCTCTGTAGAAGGAAATGAGGTAAATATTGCAAAATACAAAATATTTTTTCAAATGCTAGAGCTCTGACCTTATAAAACAAAGATGCAACCTTGAGTCAGGCAGCCAACAGCTTTTTAGCAGTTCAATGTAGCAGAACTCGACCAAAGGGGCAAATTTTTGCATTACTTTGCTATTGATGTGAATGCTGCAGCTGCGTTTGTGTATCCATATTCATTATTGCTAGTGTTCCTCCTGGATTGTGACTGAGCCAAAAGAATTTGAATCTTCATTTTGAGGTTTTTTTCTCTTTTTTTTTTTACTTTGGTAGAAATAGACAGAAAAAATACTCAAGGCATCCATTATTTGTTTCCACAGTTTGCTGGAAATGGCAGAAGGTATTAAAAAATGTAGGCAAGCATATCTCATGGTATTCCACTGACTGATAATTAAAGTACCATTAAATTTTTCATGGTAGATTGTGTTTGTTTTCCAAAGAAATTAGAAACTGTGGCCCTTTGAGAGTTGTGCCTTTAGTCTCTAGACATTTATTGCTACAGCATTTAGCAAATGCGATCACTGATGGAGTTTGTTCATCCAGCTTACTTATATGAGGAGGTTTATAGTGTAGGTGGCTTTTCTGTTTGGAAGTGTGTTGCTCCTATAGAAATGCACTGTACTGAAGCTTTCCATATTTATCAAAGATTAGTAAATGACAAGCAAAATCAATCATTCTGTATCCTCATTTCCATTTGAAGAATCAAAGTGTGGCACAATTTATGCCACAGTTAGGAGTCTGAGCCAGTGCGACAGAAAACTGAGCTCATAAGGTGATCTTGAATTATTAATGCTGAGGAATATTCAGCAGAGGGAGTTGGATATTCTGAATTTCCTTCTCAAGGAGTCCTTGACTGTGCACTGCCTGTACTGGGAAACTGGGAAGATTAAGCTTCCCATCCTGGCATCTAAAGTTAGATGCCTGTGAGCTGTCAGCATGAATACACTGTTGAGATAAATCCTACACTTGCTGTTGTGTAAGAGTTTTCTGAAGTCATGTTCAAGTATAGTTATTGATCTGATTGTTTGTTAACTCTTTAGGATTTGGACACATGATTAAAAGGTGGGAAAAGGTACAAATTCTGCTTTCTTCAGGTACTGCAGAATATGTTGTTTCCCAAAGGAGTTTTAAATGGGGCGATGGTGATATTTTGGCAATTTGGCATGAAGTGAAAAATCAGGAGATACAGAGAAAAATGCCCAGAAATGAAACTGGAAAAAATAAAAAGTTTTCTTAAATCTGGTATCATTGATAGATCAGATAGGATCTTATAGGAGAAATTCCAACAGAATGCAAAGCCTGAATCCTGTGTGCTTTCAGAGCAAATTTCACGCATGAAATATCTGACTTTTCTCCAGGAATTATGAACACAATTATTCCAGTAGTTTTTCCTCTATTTCATAATTTAGCATGGATCCAAGTAGTTGATCCTTGTCAAAATGTTTCATGTCTCAAATAAAAAATACTAAAATTCTGGAGGTAAGTAGAGGTTCCAGATTTCAGGATTCTACCTTCCTCAGAAATGATGACTAATGCAGAAATGTAAAGGAATGGAGAAACATGTCATTACTAGGAATCCATGAATCCTGAATAATTGCTCATCAGGGATTAAATTCCAAGTCCACATATAATGAAATTTAATCATGCATCTTATGTCTTATATTTATGTCAACAAAACAAGTAATCGAAGGCTTGTGGATCTTGTGAACTTAGTGCAGTGTCTGTTGTTCCCTGCCTTTCCTGACACAGAAATTCATTTTATGGAGTACAGCTAAAAGCTCTTCCTTTAAAAGAGCAAGACAGAGAAACAACCTTTTTCTTCAGAGAGTACCATCCATCTTCCTCTTAAAGGCAGCTTAAATGAGAAAATTTAGTACTGTGGCCACTGTTTCTTGCACTTGCTTTGTGCCTGTGACCACTTTGTTTTGCTGTGAGAAAAGGAAGAGACAAATACAACTGAGGTGACAATGTCTGCAAATTTAGATTTTGATTTGCTAACAACCTCCTTAATGTTCAGATTTCAGCTATCTTGACAGGTATATTCATAGGGGATGAAATTCACATGCAGACAGCCCCAGGCTTATGCACCATATAAATCCTCTCTAAGCCTTTAAAATGTGCTTTAAGTGGGCCTAATTGATGTACAGGACCTGTACTGGCCCTTATACATGAGGGAGAAATGCTTCCAGTTTTTAGGCTTGAAATAATTAACTATTGTACTTTCCTTTCATTCTTTTTGATCTGATTCCACTTTCCTAGTAAACTGCTTTCATGCTGCCTTCAGTTTAAAAACAAGCAAAGTGGAATATTTGAGGTCACAGTATATATATTAGATGTAAACACAAATTAAATGTATATTGGAAAGGTCAGTGTTCAATAAAAATTCAAATCAGATATTTGGATCTGATAAGACACCGTGCGATCTGTGCAGTATGCACATGGGGATTGTGCAGAAAATCCACTAAACACGATTATAGGAAAGTACACATTTTGTGAAGGACAGAATTCATCACATCCCTTAACAATTCTTGAGGCATAGGTGGAGATTGCAATTACTATAGCAACTGATTATGTGTTTGCTGGTGGGTTAGTATTTGCTAGTACATTAAGCACAATATGCCATTTCTAACTAATACTTCATAATTTATAGTTATTGTACCATCAATTTTGGATAAAAAATGTAGCACAACCAGCTTATTAACGGAATAATGCAAAATACAGTCTCGTATCTAGTTTGACTCTTGCCCCATTGCCCTAGTATCTTATAAAATGATTGGGTTTTTTTTCCCCCTCCAGATGAGCCAGTTTCCTAGCTACCTCCTGTTTGTTTGAAACAAGTCATATAAAACCCATCCAATTTTGTTTTGAAGAGAGGACAATTACAATATCTTCATCATAGGATTTTATCTTTACATGTGTTTTGGACCAATGTTCACAAGAGAGAAGGGCTTTTGTCTTTTAAGCATACCATTTGTGTTTGACCAAAGCTTCTGCCTCAAGGGTAAATAACCCTAATAGATTTTAGAGTGCTTTAATTAATCTTTTCAAATACCTGCGTTTTTCTCAATTTACTGCAGTCTGGCCCAGTTTGCTTTGGAAATGAATCAACCTAAATATGAAATAACTCTGTGTTAGTTTTCAGTGACAGAATCTACAACATGGCTGAAGTGATTATTTTAAATTCACACCATCAATGAATTCAAATTAACCGTGAAAGTCTATAGGTAGACAAGCTGTCTAACTCTGCTACTATGCAGAAGAATTATGTCTACCAAGAATTGCAGTTATTTCCAAATTCCTCCTGAAAATCAGTGTGCTTGCCCCCATATTATAAATGCTGAAAATTTGAAATTGTAATTTGAGAACTGTTTCATATTGCAGTCAAAATTTTTAATCAAGTGTGATAGTCTCATGTACACTGGCAAGTATAGAGCTGAGCATTGTCCAAGCACTCTTTCTTCAAAGGATGTATAAATTGTCTTTAACCTATTTGGAGTTGAATCTCTGTCTGTAAGGTAGAGAGAAAAAGAAGAGGTGAGTGTATGTGCGCTGGCATGGAGACAAAACAAGGCATTCCTGTACGTTCTAACCCAGTAATCTCTAAATTTATGGCTTCTCTGTTGAGGGGAAGATAGCCTCGTTCAGTGGTGGTTTTCTGATAAAAGTATTTCTCCACATGAAACTGGCTTGAACTGTTATGTCTTGTGTGTTGTATAATATTGTATGACATACTGTATGAAATTACTTGATCTGCACTCTATCGTGTAGGAATCAAAAAAAAAAAATTGTGGCATGGGTATATTTAATCTGTCTGGGCTCATCTTTTAGGCAATCTGCATATCTGCACGCATTCATTTTAAATCTACTTATGTCATGATGGAAATACGTTTACTACACAGTAGTATTCATGCTGTCAGTGTACATCCACGTACAGCAAATTTTCCCTCTTGTCTCATCTCTATTCATAAACAAATGTCACAAAGTAGTTAGTACTCTGCAGTTTTATAGAAACTACTGTATTGTGGCTCAAGCCAGCATTGGCAAAAGGTATGTATTTTGCAAAACTCATTTGCATGGTTGGCATTATTTGTACTTCATAGTAACTTATAAAAACTTGTCAGAGCTTTTTCTATGAAGGTACCACTCCCATCAGTGGTCCTTGATAATGGACAATGTAAATAACTAAATATCAAGGACTCTGATAAGGCATATCATTGTTTTTGCTCAAAAAAGTCTGCGGAAAGCCAGTAAGAAATTAGTAGAGCCCTTTCCAAGAAGTGTCTTTCTTGACAAAGGGGAGGACGTGGACCAAGAGCATTACTTGATGTACCAGCATAAGCAGGGAAAGGAAGAAAATACAGATCAGAGGGGCAGCAGCATAAAATCCTTTTTATTACAAAAGCTTGCAGTGTCTTGATGTGCATTTGCAGGGTAATTCCAGGAAAGATCTCCATTTTTTCTGGGAGAGAAGCTGTCACCTAGCAGAGGCCTTTTTCTGCACTCTATTAAGATACATCTGGTCCAGCATGAAATACACACTGGAAGTGATACAAAAATCCTCAGAATGGATGCCATGGAAGCCAAGAGATATCTAAGGCATATTTCAGACAAATCATAAATTGACAATCAAATTGTGGTACTTTGCAAAATCAGAAGGAGCCATGACATTTTATTTTTGCTTGAGGCAAGTAAATGCCATTTTAGATTTTGATGACTGCCTCATTCTATGGATTCACATTTAATAGCAAAGACTCAGTATGTGGTTTTTCCTGTGCTTCACAAAAGAGTATTGACAGATTTCTTCTCATGCCTGGCTCCTGTACCAATTTAGAAAGATGCCCTTTAGGCGGCAGAGATTAATGGACATATCATAGATCAATGGGTGGTTTCCTGAGGCTCTATGCACAGTGCACCATTGCATGTCTTAACATGTCATTTGCTGTGCATAAAGGGAGTTTACTTTGAAACAGCTGTTAGTGGTCTAGCAGTTCCTCCAAAGGTGGATATCTTGCAGGTTGCACATCCAAATGAGCAATCGACCTACACAGGACTTACCACTTTGGTTATATGTAGGTAGGGAGGACCCTGGAGTGAAAAAAAAAATAAAATTATGACTAAAAATACAACAAGAGTTGGTTAGAGTGGAAAAAAGGCAGCTTGCTAAGATAGAGAATACTGAAAGAAGAAAATATAAGCGTAAGGCCATAGAAACTGTGAAAGAAAGACGCAAAGACTAGGAGAGGAAAACAGAGAAGAAAATAGAACTATCTGAGAAGAGGGAGAAAAAGGAATTTCTTCTTACTGTTTGGAATAATGAGTTGTGAGACCTACTGGAGTTCTGCCTCAAACACAGCTGGTATATGTAATGGGAAACCAAAAGTAAATATTATGCCAGAGAGCTTTAGCCAACAAAGGGGTCTAACCTGGGACACGAGATGCAATAGTAGTCCAAGACCCACAGATTGATTACCCTGACAGCTCTGCTGCACTTGCACAGCAGCTTGCTGGAGCTCTCCCCCATGTGCTGGCCAGTATTTGGGCTAGAACTGTGAACCTCGTGTCATTGCACAGACATCCACCACTGGGAACTGTGGGCCAAGTGTTACAGTCTTTCCTTAGCTCAGTGGGACCCAACTAACATTTGATAGAAAAAAATAGTACTTGACAGAGTCCACATACGGTTTTTTTTCTCATTTCCCCTCCTCCATCGCCACTCATCCATAAATCAATGTGGTAATTGCCTCCATAAAATCAGCTGAGAGAGAATGTGGTTGCTCACTGTTTCGTAATTTTAGACTGTTACAAGCCATTTACTCATGTGCCTTAGGCATGATAGTGCAGTTTTAGCTCTTCTTTTGTGCCTATACTGCCCTCAGAGAATGGGGTGCAGGGTAAACATTTATCAGATTGTTTCAGAGGATTCTTGTCTGACGTGTGCTCCCCGATGGGACACCTACCCATGGCCTCTAGGGAAAGGAGGTTGGACACAAAATGTCGGTGCCTCCACTGGTGCCTGAGCAAGTACCATTGTAAGGGTTGGACTAAGCAAGTCTCAGTCAAGTAACTCTAAAGGATTTCCTGTGCAGCTTCCAGGAGGGGTTTTTTTGGTTGGTTGGGTTTGTTTTTTTTTTTTGCTTGTTCGTTTGCTTGGGTTTTGGTTTGGTTTCATCCTTCTGGTGAGCTCAAGGCCGTCTGCTTCAGTGTCATGTTCAGCCACTGCACTTGTGGTCTGGCCCAGAGAAGTGGCTGCCCATCCATGGCTCTCCTTACAAAGGGCTGGAGTTCTCATGAGTGGAGAAAACATCCTTCCAACAGACCTATTATGTATTTTTATGTAGTTGATACTAAGTGGAAGAAAAACCAGCTAATTCTTTGGGAACTGGCTTCCTGTGTATTGTGCCCTTTATTTTCAGTCCGGGAACTCTTTGTTTCTGTTTTTATACAAGAAATTTATTCAGTAGGTCCCTGAATGCATTGCACTTTAGCTTAAATGTATTGTTCATCCCTTATCTTGCCTATAGAAATACATCCTCATCATGTCAGAATGTGGACCTCTAATGACCTAATCTAGAAATTCAATCCAAAACCTCATATTGAGGAAATGTGGTGCAAAGTGCCTACTGGAGAGTATATTTCGTACTCTCATATGTCTCTAAATAAGCTCTGAGTGGCTGGGCCACATAACTATAGCTAGGTACAATTTTGAAAATCCTCAGAATCTTTTGGGACAATAATATATAATTATGAAATGGTGGCTTGAGATCTTCCCTTTAAATTTTTTTACCTCGTGCCCGCACTCCCAAGGTACAAACATACCCGTTAATCAAGGTGCACCACAAACCTGTCTTTCCTTGAAAAATGCTTGCTCAGTGAACATGCTACTTTCAATTACAAACAGAGTTCAAGCATGCCTTGGTCATTTGAAGTATTGCACAGTGTTTTCCATGCTGTGAAGAGGCACTGTGGTGTGTTACCTGAAAAAAAATCTCTCCTTTATATTCAACTGGCATTTCAGGCAGCGCTTTGGAGCCTGGGAGAGATTATTGCTCATGATTGCTGTTCATAAAGTTCATAGCTGGTCTCCTTTTTTCTGTAAAGAATGCTATTTTCCCCCTCCCATTTCTTCCAGATTGTTTTATTTCCTAGGAAGCTCTGGAGCAATTTACATGCCTTTTGGGTCATGCAAGAAATTTTCTAGCCAGCTGAGCAACTGGATGGAAGTTACGTGTTCTCCAGCTCAGACAGATGGTCTTGTTTAGCTGTCACATTTTAACTCTGTAGCCTACCAAGGATTTGGCATCCGTTTCAGAACTATTGCTAATATTTTGAACTCCTATAGAATCTTCCTATTAAACTCTCGAAGCTTTTCACATGATAGAATTTAGCCCTCATATTAGTCAACTGAATAAAGAGATCAGTATTCTCATTTTACAGATGGGAAAGCTGAGACATGAGGAGGAGTAAGGCTAGTTGTCTAAATGAGATATCTGACATCAGGTAATAGAGTTCTTGTTCAGACATGCTGGTAACAAGTTATGCATGAGAATGTCACTAAATTTTGCAAATGCTAATTCAGCTGTTCTTGTTGCTGTTATTTTTGACAACAAGAGTTGTATCCAACATGATAGACAAACTGAAATGGCAGCTGGTAAAGCACAGGCCTGACAAAATTTTGAAAGGTGACAACATGGTGGGAGAGAGAAAAAAAAAAAGCATTAGAGAGGTGAGCCTGTAAGGCACCTGTGTGGTCAAAAATGAGCAGGTGAACCATCCAGACATTTGATTAATATCACTGGCTTTAGCAGTTATCCAGTCAAAACAGAAGCCTGTACACATTGAACTCTATCAGATATCTGGTGTTGGAATGACAGAGAAACACCACCTTGCTGGTGTGAAGATTGTGGGGCAAAGGAAAAGTCCCTAGTCTCACTTTTTTCCATAACTCCACATTCGTACTAACATGAAATTCTGTTGGAAAACCATGATGACACCGTGGTAGTTAGTGCAGACAAGGAGGTGTTTACTCAGGGAGCAACAATGGCACAAAGACATCACAAAGCAAAAAGGACCATCTTGTTAATTGTATGCAGAGTAAATTCATTTCTTCATTCAAATAACTTTGCTATTAGCTATGGACATGATACACTGCAGTTCTAAAGCAAAAGTTATGCTCAAAGAGCAACCCCACATCAGAGGTGACAGTAAACAATTGAAGAAAGAGATCCGTAGTACCTTAGAAGAGGGAACTAGAGGGCCATCACCTCAAAGATTTAGGGCAAGTTATGAAGGGAGAAAAAAAAGAAAGAATTGGAAGGTGCTATAAAAAAACCAAAACTGTGTAGATTTGCTAAAAATGGATCATGCAAGACTATTTTTGATAAGACAATATAATCTAAATGCAGGAAAATAACGTAGAACTAAGCTTCAATGAAGAATGAAATGGAACATTACAGAGTTACCGTCATTCTTCATGGTCATTTGCACAAAAATTATAAGGTGGATAAGAAACTGGGTAAGAAAGAGGCAGGTTTGGGGGGATATCAAAAAGAAAGGGATATTTCTGAGTCCTTTCACAGTTCCAAGCTTGTAGCTTGTCTTTTTGAAATAGCAGACAGGGAAGATTTGATGATCACAGCATGACTATAACATGCCAAGTGATGGAGTAGTAAGAAAATATGAACCCGACTTGGTTATCCATTTTTGGTCAGAAATCATCTGCACCTTGAGGTACTGGGTTGATACTTCAACCAGTCTCTGAATGAGACAGGACACCTTCTTATTAGTTCCGAATGTGCCAGTTGTTGGTTTTGTCTGATATGTTTGGGGTATTATGAGAGACATTTGCCTTTTCCATGCTAACTGTGATTTTTTTAGCTCCATCAAGTGCTTCCACAATAATTTCTTCTGCAGATTTGTCCTGGACTCATTATTTACTCTTCAACATTTCTGCCTCTACTTGTCACCCCCGTCTATCCCTTTCTTCTGAACTCTTTTGAGAAGACAGGATCAGAATTGCATACAATACCCGAGATGTAGGAGCAGGATGTATTTTTACAGCATTTCTCTCTTTTCTTTTCCTAAAAAGATCCTGATATTTGTTTTGCTTTTCTGAGCATAATGTTCACAGAACTAATGTGTTCACAGTAATACCCATTCTAAAGCCAAGATCCATCTCCCGAATTATACAGGGTACTTCAGAAACCATCACCATTGCTTAAATCAGTGATCTAACTTGCATGTTATCACCTTTGTATTGCAACAGACTTCTGAGGTGGTCTGAGATACTGGTGAGTGAAGACATTTTGCACCGAAGATGTCAGTGCTACCAGTTCTGTCCTTCCTTCTGCAGCTTGTGCACACCCACACACACTCACCTGACTTCTCCAAGCTTTGCTGACACCAGTAACATTTAGACGTGTGGGGCTCAATTACGGGGGGACTTGTGTCATAGCAGAGGGAATCAATTAGAGGAAAGTCATATGTGACTTGTATAGAGATCCACCAGTGCTTTACATTTTCCTATCACTCTCTGGTTCTGTGGATGAAGGAGAGAGATCATGCAAACCTGTAGGTCTGTGATGAAGACCGGAGTCTAAACTTCCATTTCTTGTACCTGCAGTCTTGTATCCTCAGCTGCGTGAGATAGGGAAAGGGAGTCATTTTTCATACCATCAGCAGCTGGTCAGAGGTTCATTGCTGGAGGAGAAGGTGATGCCAAGATCTTTGTCACAAATTACAGTGTCTCTAGTGTACATTTTTCTTCAGGTTTTTGCTTCTCTTCCCATGCGTGTTCTCTTTAATTAGCTTTCCTTTTGTTCCTTTGCTGCATTTCTTACCCTTCTTGTGTTTTCTGGCATTCTCCCAATGTAATCTGTATGGCTTTTAAAATCTTTTTATAAATCCTTTGAACTAAACTGTTGATCTTAATCTCTTCCTCTCCTGGTTATGCAAGGGCAGAGACAGTGTGTTCCTATATGCAGTGACAGTCCATACGGCCGTCTTTATCTTTAAAGGTGGTGAACTTACGACAAAAAACCTAAGAGCTACAAGATGTTTTGAAGCTCAGCCAGGACACGGAGACAATATATATAAAATCTTTTCCTACTTCCATTCCAGATTGAGCACCCTTTATTTTCTTAACATCTCGTAATAACAGAAGAGGAGAGAACATTGAAGTGGACAGTGCAAACTGACAGAGTTAGCGTTTTAAGTGGATGAGTTAGACAGATCGAGAGCCAAGATGAAAATTGCAGTTTATCACATTTTTTCATTTTTATTGAAGTTATCATTCAAATCTTGGCAGAGACAACATCTGGAACAATATTCATTTTAATGTGACATAAATTATCATCATAAGGAATATGGCAGAATGATCAGCAGCCAGAGAGAAATAATTTCTGAGATGGATAGCTAACATTTCTTGAGAATTCAGTCAATTAAGAAGTATGATTGCTTATTTGATCACATCAGCTGAATTACTGAAACAAATAGTAATGGAACACTATGAGATGCAGATGTGATGAAAAATATTTTCAGGCATTATTTCACAGATCTAAATCCTGAACCATTTCCAGAGGCAGTTGTTCCACAGAAATAACAGGACATTTCTTGAGTGACAACAGAATAGAAAAAAAACAGAAAAATAAGTTGTCGGCCTGCACAAAAGTTTCATAACTATGGTTACTGTCTCTGCATTTTGTTTACAAAATCCAGCAAGCCTGTTAAGCCTATAAAACTGCGTTTATTTTCATTTGGATTATTAGAGCCAGACAGGTGGGCAAGGCAGCACAGACAAGACCCAGACTCTGCATGAACCAAAAGCCATCCTAGAGCTGCAATGAGATCTAGGTTTAACTTTCCCAGAGATTTTTATCTTGTAACATTGGACAAACCATTTCATTTGCCTGAGCCTCTCTATCTTACCTGTGCAGAACAAAGACCGTCTTGCCATGCGCTTTGCCGCTTTGTAGGGTGAGGCTCATACCAGAGTTGTGGGCATTGGTGAAAATCTCAATACTTTGGGGTAACCAAGAGTTTTGCCAATACAAAACAATCCAGAGAGAGAGAGAGCACGTGTAAATTAGACTTCAAAAATGTACAGCCAGGATATATTTATAAGAGTATGGAGATTTCCAAATGAACTCTTATCAGAGGTGTTAGGTCTGCACATCTGTACTGATATCACCCCCGCTGGCTCAGAAAATGGTGCCAATTTTCTGCTGTTATTTGGTTAAACCAGAAGAAGTCTCCTAGGGATAATTAGTAGTTTTGCATAGTAATCACAGAAAGTAATTTCTCCTGCTTTAGTTTGTAAGAGACTTCCCAGCATAAAATTTCTTCTAATAATGTTTTCTCATTGCTGGCAAAGCATTTTTATAATGCTTTAGGGATGTGCACTAGTGGTTTCCTCCAGGAAAACCTCCCTGCTAGTGCTGAGGAGCTGATCCCAAAATCCAAGTGAGAGAGGTCAAATCTGGGAAAAAATAGAAAAGACTGATACCAGAATTGAACTGTTCACTGATGCTTTAATCGTCTCCATGAGACACTGTGATGGGGAGATAAAATGGACAATAAACATTCCGGGGCAGCTGGAGTATATCAGGTCTGCCACAGGTAAAGGATTTAGTCTCTTCTACTCAAAAAATGGCATGGCTGCAGAAGGTATAAGGGGAGTTGTGAACTGCTGAAGTGATTTAAACTTACCTGGTAATCCATGATAGATAGGAAGTTGTTAAGAAAAGAAAGAGAGAGAGAAAGAGAGAGAAAGAAAAAGCAGAAAGAAGGTTAACACAATTATTATTCCAATAAAAAAAATGTAATATTAACATGAAAGCCTGGCCAGTATTTTTTTGAAGGCTTTCATAGGGACCCCTAAATATTTTACACAGGTTAATACAGATATATTGCCCTTAAAAATGTCAAAGTTACAACCAGACTTCTAATATTTAGCATTCAAAACAGTCACCTAGTCCAGTATCAATGACACATTCCCACTTTCTCCAAAAATAACCCCTCAGCCTTGTGCATTCCATATAAAACTCTTGCAGAGGGCTCGTGCTCATTAAAAAATAAAATATTGACCAAATTATGTATAAAGCTGCTTAAGATTCTTTTCTATAAATAGAGCATTTCTTCTTAAGCACTACTTTAGCCTCAAATTGCTGGGTTTGGAGCAGGAATTGCTGGGTGAGATTCTGTGCAGGAGATCAGACCGAACAGCACCTTTGACTTTAAGATCTGTAAACTCCTAAATGAGTATAGTTAGTTTACCTGTCTTATGTTCCTGATGCATGTGATCTCTTTGACTACTTCATACTTTGTAGCACAAGTAAAAATTTGTCCTTAAATTTTTCCTAAAGATATTTATCATAATTCCCATGTTTAGAAAGCTTTGATCATCCCAGCCAAGGAGTAGAAATAGTATGTGAATTTGTTGACCAGTTTCACATCACTGACTAAAGGAAAAAACAAGTAACTGGACAACATAAAACCAATTCCTAGGCTTCAGTTCAGTGAACAGCTTTAATGAATGTACTAAAATACCGAAGAGTTCAGAAATCAAGAACAAGTCAGAGAAAGAAGAGAAGGTTGAACTTACTGGATGCTGTATTTGTGGTGTACGTTTGTGTCATGAGGCTGATGCCGTCCTCTTTGCGTTCTTCTCACCACCATTGCTGAAGCCCTGGAGCCTCTTAATCCCTTCTGTGTTGGGGCTCCTGAAACTGCTTTATGTCTTTTACGCTGTCATCTTTACTTGCACTAAAAGGTACTACAAATCAATTTACAGTTATGTAAAGCATCACCTTTTACATGTCACCTTAGTAAAGAGACTTGTAGCATTTCTATTTCAAACCTTTATTTCAGGTTTTATAAATCCTCCTGCTTCTAATTATGTCAGGCTGAAGACAGCAGTACAAATGTTAGCCCCACAGACTGATTTTCAAGGAATGGTAGACATTTATTTTAAAATATGAGTCATCAGAAAAGGCAGTGATTTTGCATAGTCTCCTTTTTTTAATACTAGGCTTTAATTCACAAGAGAACACAAAAGCTTTGACTCTTTACCCTGTAATTGGAGATAAGTTGAGTGGAATTAATGGAACTACATTATTAAGAAATAGAAGGAATTGGCTACATTTTGTTAAGGGTTGTGGTTTTTACACTGTCCCTTACATGAAACATGAGAGATTGCTTGGAGAGATTCAGGGCTAATACAGAAAGTATATGATTAGTGACTGCTCTGGGGGTTAATCAAGGCAAACCTTGAGGCTGAGTTACAAAGAAGAGCAGTCAATTTCATTAGAAGCACCTACTCTTTTACTTAGCATGGGCCATTTCTTTGCTTAGTGAAAATTGGTATCCTTGTATTTTGTGAATGGAATGCAGGAGCTGCTGGTGCTTGGAACAGTGAAGCACTGGTGCAAGCTACCTGAAGACTGGCAAGTAGCTTTCCTATGTGGTTTTGAATAGTAAGCTAGGGGGTGCCTTCTTTGCCTCACTGGTCACTTATGAAGTCTCCCAGGCACATCCCAGAATAAGGGTTGAGCCAGGGATTATCTGAGAGTGTGTGACCCCTACAATTCCATCAGACCCAATGGCTGCCTCCAGAAAAGGCACTGAGAGAGCTGGCCAGCCTGCTCACTGTTGTCTTCGCAAGGCTGAGACAATCAGGGAGCTAGCACGCGGGTTAGGGTGTTATGGCCCAGGTGAGCAGAGAGCTGGACAGGTGAAATCCTGGCTGGGTGGTGGGGTGAGAGGACATGGTGGTTGGGTTGTCCCCTGTTTGGATGCCAGTAACAGCAGGGGTGCCACGGGGGTCTGTCCTGGGGCTCGTCCTGTTTAACACCATTTTCAATGACCTGGAGGAGGTGACAGAAGGCACTTCTGTGGGGTTTGCAGATGGCACCATACTGGGGGGACCAGCTGATAGGCCAGCATGGGTGCTGTTGGGCACAGACAGGAACAAAGCTGTGCTGCCTCATAAAAGCAGAGGACTTGATACAAAATGTACGGCTCTTTCTCAGCCTGCTCCAGCTGTCTTGTTTACAGTGCAGCTCTACTTGTTAGTTGTATTTTTTTTTTAATCTCTCTTTGCAAGTGATCTACTGGGCATTGACCAGTGCCAAGGGCAAGGAAGCATCACTCCACAGAGCTATCCTTACTTCAGCTTTCAGTATGTTGCTGTTCCTCTTCTTGTCCCTCAGGCCCTCGTAAATCTCATAAAACCCTTTTCAGATTGAAATCCCACTCTTCCCAAGCTGTAACGTGTTTTACAGCATGTATTTCTCTATAGTTATCTTGGTCTCTTGTTGACAGTCTTTAGATATCAGTTCCTTGGCTGGTAAATATCTTCCTTATTCTTAAATCTATCCACTTGGTTTTGTTCGGAGCAATGCATGGGGATAATAAATTGGCTCACGAGTTCTTTCTGTCACGCCAGTGTTTCATAATACTGAATCCTGGGGATGTCTGGAAGAATCCAGCAGCCTTTTCCCCACTTGCACGTCTCCCAGAAGAGCTGCAAGCTGCCTGTATTTCTCTAGTAAACTCACTCAATGGATGTCCTTCCATAAACGGTGTTCCAATAGCTTAATAGATTTATTCCAGAATATGAAAATAAACAGTTGTTTCAAATGCCAATTTTAGGACTTGCAGAATGGAACTATGTACATGCATGAGATGAGAGCATAAATCAGCTCAGTAAAACAGCTTTGTAAATATTTATGAGCACAGGGCTCTTCATTTCACACATTTTACTCCTCCGCTGTCCTCATCTTAAGTTTTCACTTGCTTTAGTTTATGGCTGGTAGTTTGGGCCGAGTACCTGACATTGCTAAATTGCTGCCTGCTTTCCCTGGTACTGCATATACCACAGTCCTAGACCTTTAGTGACTGCAGGTGAACGTCTGATCTATTGAAAGAAACATGTTTGCATGGAGGGGCGTATTCTGAATTCTGATGGACCCACATTGTATGATGTGAAGTTTAGCAGGTGCCACATTGATGAACTGAAGCACAGCCTGGATTTTCCTGCTTGAGCTGCCACTCCTCATTTGGCTGCAGGTGAGGCAGGACCCACACTTCCTCTTTGTGTGGGTATTAGAATGGGGCTGGTTGTTCAGAAGGGTGAGGAAAGGAAGATTAAAAAGATGGTTGATAGGATGAAAAATAAAGGTGTGAAATGAAAGAGATGTGAAGTGGCTGTGAAAGAACAGTGGCAAAAGAATCAGAGCTGTCAGGATACAGCAGAAACAGTCTAATGAGGCCTACAAAGATGGGTTGTCATCTCATGCAAAAGTCTTTGTCTCCCTGGCACCTTCTCCTGTGGCCATGGTCCTTCCCCAAGCATCCTGGCATTTTGGTGGCCCAGAGGAGAGGAAACGACCTTTTTACTCCTTCCTTTGCAGCAGTCACAGAGGAGGGCAGAAGGATGCAATCCTATGGACACTTTCTTTTCAATTTTTACAAAGTTGTGCATGTGCTCATTGTTTCCATTCGTGTCCATGTTAGTGCTGGAATTTCTATTACTCTTCACTAATTCACACCAAAATCTCTGCATTTTCTCCCAATTTCACTAGTAGCAGATAGCACCATGTTGATATGATAACCAGAAACAAAATCTAAAAATAAACCTACTGATAATTTCCTAGTGTTTGTTTGACCAGACCCTTGAAGTTCCTGAGTGGTCAGTTTGGACTGAGATAAGTGCTATCATTTTTCTTCTCTCTCGTCTGCTGGCTCTTCAGCCTTTTTGAACTGCAACCCATAAGGGGGCTGAGCAGGAGGTGCTTGTGGCAATTCAGGATGGATTATTCTCATTGAGGAATTGGCTTCTGCTGCTTCATGAGAGGCTTTGGCAGATCAAAAGCTTTTGCTGCTGAGATCCTGCCAGGCATGCTTTCCATGTATTTCTCTGTGTCTTCACTGAAACTGCGTGGGATCAGTGGAATAGGGGAATTTGGGTATGAAAACATTTTTCATTATGTTTACACATCTTAATTAGAGATTTATAAGGACAGCCAGATATGCTGCCATTTAAACAATTACTTATATTTAATTGTGTTTGCATTTTCATTAGTGAAATATAACAGAGAAAGATAACTTATTGATTTGCATGCAGATTTATCAGAAGATTTCTGTACATTGTAAAAATTTATATCATTTAATGTCTTAGCGTGCATTTAATCATACTCATGTAGATTTAAGTGTCTTCCTGACTGCAGTGGTGTCATTCATTAACAGTTACCCTGAACTCTGATGATCATAGGTTTGGCATAAACACAAAAAAATATTTTCCTCAAAAAGTAGATTTTGGAAAGCTTATTGGCTCTTCTTCCTGAGGTGGTGACACATTTTGCATTTTTAGACACTGCTCAAGCACACTGCTGGTGTACTTGAGGAAATCAAATGCTCTTTGATCAAGTAGGATGTTTGGTGAGCTGCGCTTAAGGCTTTTATTCTTTCATTTGCATAGTCTGTAGTCAGTGGCATTCCCCAGGGATCAACACTGGGTCTAATTTTATTCAACTTGTTTATCAATGGGATAGGAGGCACCTCAGCCAGTTTGCTGATGACACAGAACTGGGGGAGTGGCTGATACACCTGAAGGCTCTGCTGCCATTCAGTGGGACCTCAATAGGCTGGAGAATTGGGCAGAGAGAAACCTAATGTGGTTCAACGAGGGCAAGTGCAGGGTCCTGCACCTGGGGAGGAATAACCCCAAGTGCCAGTCAGTTGGGGACTGACCTACTGGAGAGCAGCTCTGTGGAGAAGGACCTGGGGGTCCTGGTGGGTGACAAGTGGACCATGAGTCAGCAGTGCCCTTATGGCCAGGAGAATCAATGGTGCCCTGGGGTGCATCAGGAGCAGTGTGGCCAGGAGGTTGAGGGAGGTGATCCTGCCCTTCTACTCAGCCCTGGTGAGGCCACCTCTGGAATGCTGTGTCCAGTTCTGGGCTTCTCGGGACAGGAAAGACAAGGAGCTCCTGGAGATGATCCAACAGAGGCCACTGATGAAAATGATGAAGGGTCTGGAGCATCTCTTATGAGGAGAGACTGCGGGAGCTGGGCCTGTTCAGTCTGGAGAAGAGAAGAGTGAGAGGGGATCTCATTCATGCACATAAATATCTCAAAGGAGGGTGCCAAGAGGTTGGTGCCAGACTCTTTTCAATGGTGCCCAGTGACAGGACAAGGAGCACTGGCCAGAAACGAAAACACAAAGAAGAACTTCTTTCCACTGAAGGTGGCAGAGTACTGGAACAGGCTGCCCATGGAAGTCATGGATTCTCCGTCTGGAGACATTCAAAACCCACCTGGATGAGTTCCTTTGTAACCTGCTCTAGGTGACCCTGCCTTGACAGGAGGGTTGGACTGGATCATCTCCAGAAGTCTCTTCCAAGCCTAACTATTCTGTGATTCTAGGATAGTTAGTCAAAAAATATATAAGGTCTTTTACAAGTGACTTAACTTCCAAGTGTGTCCCTTCTCCTCATGTTTCCTGATGGCCAGTTCCAGGCACGCTACATCCATGGCTTTCTGCAGCCCCCAAGTTGCTTTTTCAAGATACCATGATCTCCACATCCAGAACATGGGGCTGGAGTGCAATCCATATATGATGAGCCAAGGGCCAGTGGAATTTGAAAATGTGGAGCAGTCACCATGAAAGCATGAACATTTCAAGAGCATCTTGAGAGCAATTAATGATGATACCACTCTCTATCTACTTCCTAGGAAAAAAAAAGAGACCATCATTCTGGTTTTTTTAACAGAACCTCTGCTTCTGTGAAATTAATTAAGGACAGGAATGTATTCTCATGCTAGCAGATACCTTGTCTACATGAACAAGCCAAGTCTGAGACGTTTCCTTGAATGGGCAGAACCGGCTCTTTTTATGCAACGGGGAGCATAAAAAGCAGAAGCAGTGGCCACAATGTTACATACCTGCTGTCACTGCAATCCCACTCCATCTTGGAGGATCCAGGACTGCATTCCCTGATGAAGCTTCCTCTTAAAATTATGCCTCTCCAGAGAGCTGAGATTGTCAAGGACCTCTGTTTGCAACACTAAGTACAGTAAATGCTATTGTATTATCCAACAGCAGCAAATTAAATAATCCCACTCCCGTCACTTTCTAACAGGATAATGTTAAAGGCATTCCTCTGGGATGGAGAGTAATAATTTGCTAATTCCCCTCAGTATTTCATGCTTCTCAGTATTGCAGCTAATTTTCTCTGCATACCTTATTAACATTCACAATGACTTTGCAGTCCCACCCTAATAGCTCTCCGCAGAGGCAGTGACTGTGAAGGTGAGAGCTGACAGTGACACATTTTCCTCCTTTTCCTCTACAGACTGTATTATCCTGGTTTCCATCCACTGAGGGCTGTCCAGCTGATGCGAGTGGGCAAACTGCAGTACAGTCAAGGCATGTTTCCTCAGGCGCTGGAAACCTTGAAACAGGTCAGTATGGTGAAATATTTTTTCTCTATCCTCCTTCTTTGTTCCCCCCAGAACTGCAGTGTGACCACCCCCTCCCCCCCCACCTCATGCCTTTGGATACTTCTCACCACTTCTTCCATCAGTGGTGTTTCCCCAGGCTGCAGCTGGGTGTGGTGATGGGTCACTGTTGCTCAGCGTTTCAGGCACTGACATTCTCCAGTATCAGCCACAGCTAATTACAGTTTGATAGCTCAGAGGTGCCTGGATGAAAAATTACTATTAGATCTGAAGAGATAAAATTATCTCAGTGCTTCATATGTTCCTTATTCCCATAGCAAAGTGGTTCTGAGAGCACTGAAATTACAGGAACAAGAGCAGAGCTGCAGTTTCTACCCTCCTTATTCCCTATTGGGTTCTGTGGTTTCAGATTGGAGAACTTTGTCTTTAACGTGTGTATTTTATTGTGAGCTACACTCAAATCAACAGTCATGTTTCTTGATCCCTCATATTTCTTATCATTCATCATCTTTGATCTGGTTTTGCAGCTGTGCTTTATTAGTTACATTTCAGCTTTAAGCCATCCCTCTTGTACCTGAGCTGACTTTTATATTCATTTCCTCGTACCTCAGGCTCTTATTTGTCCTGCTGTTATATTGCTGTTAATATCATCTTAAATATATTAAATAACCCCTTTCCATGTGCAACATGTCCTCAGGATTCTAATCTTGCCTCCCATCTAACATCCTCAATCACTGCTAGGGTGCTTTGCTCCCCCTGGGAGATGTGCTGCCTCCAGTTTCCCTTGAAAAGGTCTTACACTTATTCTCTGATGTTAATGATTGTCCTGTGGTCATCTTGCCCTGAAGACACTACACGCTCCATGTGGTTCCCTGTCCTGGCTCCCCGCCCACCTCCAGTTCCTGACACAGCTCCCCATTGCCTTTGCTGGGTGCTGCCAAAAGCCACCTGGCCCGGCTACTTGCCTGTATCTGCAGGGCAGGAGCAGGCCCAGAGCTGGCACCAGTGCTGGAAAGAAGAGAAGAATTTGGCTCTACACTCCCTTTGATTAATGTCCATGCTGTATGAAGAGCTAGTCTTGTGGCAAAGAGTTAGGGCAGCTGCCTGGGATAGAAGGGGATGGGTGTCTGCAGTGGAGGTGGGGGAGAGGTGCTTTTTCACTCCTGCTCAGGTCCCTTGTAAAGATAATATCAGTCATGACTCTCTAGGTATTAGCATTTTGTACTTACCTTTTGTTCAAGCCCTGTATCTCTTTGGTTTTAACATCTGATTAATGATGCAAGCTGAATAACCAATAGTTTTCATGTGTTGAAGTAATAAATTAGTATTTAATATGATGCCACTCTTGATAAGTCTTGGTATAACTTTAATCTTCATTTGATATATTTTAGTTAAATTATAGCCAGTTCTATCATTATAAAGCAGATAGAAGAGTAATCAATTCTATTTTTTATGCATTATTCAGAAGTATGTCATATATCTGTCATGTGCCAGGTAATCCGCTCTGCTCTTTCCCCCAAAATATTTATAATTTCCAAACATTTAAAGTTTCCCTTTTAGCAGTGGAATGAGACTCCAGTCAGAGGAGCTTCTGTTTTCATTGATACTGCTACAATACATCAACAGGCATCGTTCTAATTGCATTTCTAATGTGATACTGCATTAGATTAAACCGGAGCAAATTACCCTAGACACAACGGAATGCTGCTGGTCAGTGAAGGTGGACCAGCAATGGGGATTTATGTGTTTTTGGTGAAGAAGTTGCCTATTGCAAGCCAGATTGCCGCTCTGTGATCCTTTGGAAACTGAGCAATGCCTAACACAGAAACCTTTTCTAGGCTGGGACTCTCTCTTTCTCTGCAAGGGGACATTACGGTCCTGCTTGCCCTCCTGCGTCATACCTTAGTGAGCCTCTAATGGATGCTCCAAGCCATTGCTGCCCCACAGGGACACAGTAAGTGCTTTACAACTGAGGTGTAGAATCCTGTAGTGGCTTTGCCTATTCCCTCTTCAGCCTCCCTTTTTACACCCACGTGTGAGACAAGGAGAGACTGAACTCCCTGAGAGCAGAGCTGAGAGTAGGGAAAGCTTCTCGTCATCCTGTTTCTCCATGTAACTTCTTCGGATGAGCTCTGAAACTGATTCACTTCCTTGCTGTCTACACAGGAACAAATTAGAGGAAGCTATAATTCCCAGTTTGTTGTGACTAAAGGATGTGATTCCTAATATTACTCAGATAATGTCCTAGAGTTATATGAGAACACAATTTGCCCCTTTGTGATTAGATGTGTCAACAGAGCATGCCACATGCTCAGAGCAGAAACTCGATTACCTTCTCTGCTTCATTACTCTTCTTAATACACTCTGACACTGAATAGCAGCACCCTGTTGGAACCCTCGTCAGACTAATTTCACTGTGGCATTAAGAAGAAGGATATGGAAGGTGCAGAGGAATTGGGATCTGAGTGAAATTCACCTCACATATAAATCCTGTTTAATCAGGCGCAGCCTCAGAGCTGCTGGGGATTGACAGCCTCTCTGCAGCAGATACACAGTCTGTTAAGACCAGTAGATCTTCACACATGGCTCTGCAGCCCAGCCCTCACTGCTGTTCTCTGTGCCGCCCAAAAATGAATCACTGTCATAACCACCTTGCTCTTAGGGCCCTGTGGGTTTAGCTCTCTGCCCTGCACCCCCAAAGAAGGCTTAAATAATATGGAGGGCTTCATGTTGCCCATTAGAAAGAAATGGCCCCCTAAATGTATATTAGGCCCTGCAGAATCTTATTTACTAGATTTTGAAATAGAAGATTTACAAAGAAGCAATACTCCTCTGAAATAAAAACTGAAGGTAGCTCTTGGTTTACAACCAGCATATTATTTTAAAATTTATATGCATATATATGAAAGATGTAGGGGACAAATGGAATTATAGATCTGGAAAGCTTTTGTCAGCAAAAGACAGGGACTGGAGCCCAGTCTGAAAAACAATTCGAAGATCCTGACATGGCATGGTCACAGGAGTACTTTTGTGCCCCATGAGCTCATGGGCACGGCTGTCTTGTCTCATGGATGTCTACAACAGGTACTGTACAGTTTCTCTTCTTATGGAAATCCCTGTTGTGGAGGCAAAAAGCACAGGAATTGGGGGAAAATCCTTCCCAGGTCTGCCAGCAACACTGAAGAAATCCATTCTCTAGGTGTTTGCTTCAAACACTGAATTGTTTACCAGCTGTCATTGATAGTAACCGTGATAGTTTTTGGTATTCCTATGCCTGCTTTAAGAACTTGTCCCCTTCAATCAAGAGAAATGGAAAACCACAGATACTCCCTCTGAAATACTAGCCTACACTTCCTGCCACTCTTGCACAGGTCCATTTGCTTCCTGCTTTCCCTGTGACAGAGCCGTGCCATCCTGCATCTGCCCACAGTTCCCCCTAGCCATGGCCGTGGGCATCCTGTCCCATCCCCATGCAAATCAGGCACAAACACCTGCGCTGCTCCTCATTGACATTCATGGAGCCACAGCCATACCTCTAATCTAGTGGGTTTTATATTCCTCAGGGAGACAGCGTGTGGCTGAATACACCGTGGCCCCTGTTGCCGTTGTAGCTTTTCCTAGTTAGATTTGCTCTTTTAGCTGAGAGGGAGACCACACAGGCCACGTGAATCTGCTCAGCCTCAGCTCTGCTGGTTAGCTGTGGGATTGAGGAGAGCACGGGAGTGGGCAGAGAGCCCATATGTTCCTGCTTCTGTCCAGTAAAACAATTCCTTGCACTGGAGCTGAAATTATCCCCAGTTTTGCACTGACCCTTGCCAAAACAGCTACATAACCTAATACCAGTTGAATTTAGGGATTACTGCTGTTCTAACTTTGATGCAGCTGGTTCTGACTCGTACTGCAGGGTGTGTGAGATGATACATTGCATAAGAATGATTTCCTCCAAGGAAACAAAAGGATAAAGACTGAGTGCTTTTGTCTGCCATACTTAAGAAAGAAAAGAAGTGGAGAGGAAATGTTGGAGGTGAGAGAAAGTCAGCAATGGTAGCATTAACTCAAGATTAAGTTTGATATTACGAATTATTGCCTTTTAACTGAGGTATATCTATAGGGACATCTCTGGCTGTGCATCAGGGTGTCAGGGTCCAAGTCCACCACTACAAGCCCGACCTCTATCCTATAGTGGGGCTGAAGATCCAGGTCAGCTGCCCCAGGACTGTCACTCAGATGTATCCAGATGCACAGCTCTTAGCATACATCATTCACAATAAATCCATCAGCTTTCTGGGATAGGGCATGCAAGCACTGTGCACCAGTGTGTCAGGATCCAGGGCCAATTCTCCTGGCCACTTTGCACTAGGGGGGTCCTGTCCCCTCATAGTTAGCCTGGGAGCAGCTGCATGTTACAAAAATTTAGTATTTCTGATTTCACTTCACGTTTCTTTGCCATTTCTAAAAGCGACAAAAGTATTTCCATTGTTCTTTTTAACTGAGTATATTTTATCTTTTAGTAGTAGGGCACTGTGTTAGCTTAAAACATATTTGACTCTTTTTAGAGCTCCTTGCTCACTATGATTTGTTTTGACTGCTATTTCAACTTGTTCTTTCAATCTTGTGCTGCCTCCCTCTTTTAAGAATTAGCTAATTTGAAGCAAAAATAAACTGTGCTGGAATTTCCATATGTTTGCCAGTCTCTAGAATTTGGAAGTAGGCTTTCATTTATTCCACCAAAAATATATTTACTTTTATCTATCCAATTTAAATGAGGCCCCTTCCTCAACATTTCTTCCCCAAAACATACTTTTTCTTCAATCCAAAGCCGATTTAGCTGAATTTTGTCAGCTGACTGGACAAGGAACCCATTGAAACACAGGCTGCATTTAGTTTTTTGCAATTCTTCAGTTTGGGATGATGCAAAATCTGTGTCTTTTCTCCTGCCAGTACACTACTAGCTCCCTTGTTTTAGCTTCAGAAGTGCTGAATCAACTTCCATCTAGGACTTGCCTCCTTGCAGGAGGAATTTAATAGAAGGAAGAAGCAGAAATGCCGTATGAGAAGTGATGATCTAAACATGAGCTGGGCAAAGAGCATTTCAGACATTTCTGTGGCAGGAAATCAGCAACTCTACAGGCAATATCAGCGAGCATAAATTAGCCCAGCAGTAGAAGATGACAAATACACAGAGAAAATAATCCCTGGGAAAAGCAGCAAAGACCCATTCCCCTGCATGCCTTTTGGCAGTGAAACTATTAATGTACTCATTTGTTTGATGCTATGTATAGTTCCTCCTGATGGAGTTAAGGTGCTTTATTCCATGGGTTAAGCATTAATCCATTTCTATTTTTACAGGACTTCCAGGCTCCTGACATCATGAACTTCACAGTCATCTTTTAAATAACGCATCGAAACCTTGGGTGCTATAGTTGACCAATCTTGAAATGGCCTTCATGTCTCAGTGCAAAAGTATCTCTCTCTGCTATTCTCAACATCCAGCTGTGCAATGTATTTGTGGGTTTTAATGCCTAAGAATAACGTGTCAGTGCCTCCTCCTTTGTCAGGGACAAATCACCCACCATGCACTTTGGGGTGCTTCACTCCTATTCCAGCCATGCCATGCCTTCAAGCCCGCAGGTGCCAACCACTTAAGGAGCAGTGCTTATATCCCACCCTGCTGCAGGGCCCAGCCCCTTTGCATGGTCTGCACGATGACTAACGTGTCCCTTTCTGTTCTTTCCTAAAGGCCTATAATATTATGAAGGTGACCCATGGGACAGATCACAGCCTGATGAAAGTCTTGATGGAGATAAAGGAAGAGTGTGAGGCCATGATGAGAATACAGTGAAGATAATCTCTAGTCTAGAAAACAAAATATTCAAGGACAAAGTAAATAAAATGGTTTTTATTTCATTATGAAGCTTCTCAATGGTTTAGTGTCTTTTCTTTAGGTCCTATTTGCTTTACAAAAAGGTTTCATATTAGTTCTGCTGTATGGTCTGAATTGAGTTGGTGTTTGGCAGAATTCCTGTAATTTTCAGAGGATTTTTTTTGTCATCAATCATCAGTCTTATTGACTATAACTAACAACACCTAATTATTTGATTGTAAGTATTGGGAAATGCATACAGTCTTCATCAGTTACAAAGTGATCTAATTCCACTGATATCAGCAGTCAATTTTTTATATCAGTTTATGCCAGGAATCTCTTGTCAGACACATTATAAATGAAGAGAATATACTTTTTCCCTTTGCCTTGCCCTTTGATATGGTTTCCAAAAGCCTGATCCAGTGCTCTTTGACGTCAAATAAGTTTCCCAATGTTTTAAATGAGATATTCCTCTCTCCCAGTATATCTGCAGGGCTTTGTCCTTCTTCTTCTTGCATTTCATATGTTGCAATATTGAATACTAAAATGGATTGAATAAAAAATTTTATCAAAAGTGGAAATTGTTTACTCTGTTTTTTCCCCATTTTGCCAGCTTCAAGAGTTTCTCACTCCATACTGGTTTTAAAAACAGATATTTGGACCTGTGAGCTCAGACCTTTCTGAATCTGTGGGGTTTGAATGTCACATCCACAAACAGAGAAGCCTAGAGACCTACAGATGAACATCGTCATCCCTGGGGAAGACAAGGATGTCTTAGAATGCACAGGCACTCTATTTCTTCACTCTCATCAGCGAGAGACTTGTTCTTGAAGAGCTGTTGACTTCCATTTTTAACACAGAAACAAATATTAACAAAAGCCAATATTTATGAGGGACGTTGAAACTTAAATAATTTAAGGCCTTTGGAAGTATTGCTTCAGGTGTGTCACTCCTCTAACAATTTATTGCTGCTACTCCAGCCATGACTGTTACTTCATTAATCCATCGTTGTTGTAAAGTCAGGCTTTTTTCACACCAGTAACTTGACACCATTAATTATTACAAGATGAGAACACATTTAAAAAGAAAATGAACACTCTGGGCGTAATTTACAGCCACGGCGCATGAATGCCAGCGCTGAGGAAGATATCTCCTTTCAAGACGTTTGAATTTGTTCCAGTGTATGGAGCGTTCACTTGCCCGGCAGTAATGTGCAAGCAATAACCTCTGAAAGGCAGTGCATTTCTGGAGTACGTAGCGTGGCTTGCTGCCAGAGGCCAGGTCATATCAGCCACCCAAGAAGTGCAGTAATCCTCACAGAAATTCACTGCTTGGTTGGGTCTTCCTGCTATTATAAAAAGGAAATTGTCTGGGGGAAAAGGTCAGACCTTTGCATTTATTGGGAGTTCTGACAAAGTGCTGATGGACAGTCTTCAAAAACTATTTTCTGGTTTTAAATGGGCACATGCATATTAGAATTTACGTGATTTTTGTGTAAAGATCATGCTTATGTTATCTCATGGTGACATATCTGGTACTAAGGTTTGCAAAGGGAGGGGACTTCAGAATGTAAGGTCAGGTGATGCATCAGTTTGTGCAGCATATCCTGGGAGACAACCCATCAACTCTCGTGCATGCAGACACATCTGCAGCTGTGAACTGCAGCACTGTTTGCTGGGGCTTCTGCTACAAGGACACCTCAGCAGTGGCCTGCTGTCATATGAGAGCAGCCACTTTACAGCGAGCAGAAGCACCTACCTGTGCTGGGGCCTTCTCTCCAGCAGTGGTCTTCTCTAAGGTCTAAGAAGACACTTAGAGAAAAGGTACAAAGGAAACAGTTCAATGACAGCCTGCTGGGAAACAGAGAAGGAGCGTGCCATCAGCTGTGGAGTGTCACAGCAGCAGCTGTGCTGCCATGAGTGCAGAGCTGTTGGAAATCCATCTGCAGCCCAATGCTCAATGCCAGAAACCGAATCGGCACCAGGATGGTCTGTGGCTCTGGGTCCTGGGGGCATCGTTGCGTTGCCTGCCCTGCCTGGCCTTCTCTGGGCTGGTCTGAGGAGGATCCTTAGTGTAGGGGCATAATCCATGCTTCACATTCATTACTGTCAATGCAAAACTTGCACTTCTTTCAGCTTGGTCAATGCAGGAGTCACGTTTTCTGGTTGTTTGCAGTCACTTACTGAGCAATTTCCCTTGGAGATTCCCATACACTAACACCACCAGCAGGGCTGGCAGTGCTGCAGGGGAGGTTGCTGTGGGCAGATTTTCTCTACTGGTGGTCCTACTCCAGGCTATTTTCTGCAAAGAATTCTGGTCTGTGGCTGTGGAGGGATTTACCTGAATGCATCGTTTGAAAGCGCGGCAGCAAGCAAGGGTGCCGGGGAGGGGGCAGCATTAGATAAGCACTCATTTCAAATCAAGTAATGTTATCTTTGCACAGACATCCTGTTTCAGTTTTCATGAATAATATCTGTCAAATTTTTCACTTGGTGGTATTAGTGGTAAGATAAAGATGCTAAAGTCAGAACGAGGCAGACTGTAACATTATCTGTAATGCTGGCGGGTTTGCTGCTTGCTTCCCACAGGTTGGAGGCTTTTCCAGTGCCTTTTGGAAAGCAATGGTTACTTGATTTCACCTCAAGTTTTAGGAATGCATTTTGAGTTACTTTTGTTTTGACGCTCTCCCTTAAATTAGTCCAGGAAAAACAATGTTAGATTGCACTCAGAGGGAGCAGAATTGCACTATTTGTTTGGAAGAGAAGCAGTAGCCAAACACAGGAAAAAAACCATGGGGAATTATACAGTTTTTCTAAGAATAACTGATTACAGTTGAACAAAACATTTGTCTTTTTAAAAAAATGCTCCCTAAACTCTATTTCTTTAAGCATGGCATAATTATCTGTATCCATGCCCCTTGAGGGTGCTGACCTGATGTTGGAAGTAAAAACTCTCCAGGCCCTTGGCAAACAGGCTATTATGCAGTGCTACTAGAGTAGAGGTAGTAGAAAGTAAAAGAAAAGCAGTGAGGGAAAAATGCAGTAAACCAGTTTTTTAGAGCTTTGACCTCTTTGAGTCTGTCAACCTGTGTGTGAAGTCTATCATGCATGGGTTTATGCCAAGAAAACTCGCCCACGACCCAGCCTTTTTTCTGCTTCTAATTGTAACCCTGTTCTCTCATAGCTAGGTTTTTAAGTGGGCTTTTCTTAGACTTGTTATTTTTTTACAGAGCATGTTTATGAAATACAGAGGCTATTTCCCCACACAGTATATTTCAAACAGTCCCTGGCCACTGCAAAGCTCTTAATGAACAGAGTTCCATTTTTCACAGAGGTTGTGCCAATTGTGAGGATTTTTTTTTCTGAATCAGAGTTAAACCTCCCATAAGACAAGGAGAAGAAGGAAGGTCTTACAATTATGGACACGGAGTGCTGGCATGGCTTCTCTGCTGCACCAGAAATTGTGTCTGACCTTGGGCAAATCAGACAGGGTTAGACATCCATACTTGGGTTTTCTTATTATTGATCCTTGGAAAATAATGACAAGAAAAGAAAAATAAAAAGAAAAGAGAGAAGAGAGAAGAGAGAAGAGAGAAGAGAGAAAAGAAGAGAGAGGAAAAAAAAGAGAAAGAAAAGAAAAGAAAAGAAAAGAAAAGAAAAGAAAAGAAAAGAAAGAAAAGAAGAAAAGAAAAAAGAGGAAAAAAAGAAAAGAAAAGGGAACTGGCTATGACACTCTCCATAACTCTGCCTTGCTACATCCCTACCGATAAAGGCTTAAAGAGCCTGTATGTATTCACTTAGTGTATTACTTGTAGGACAGCATCAGAGAGAAATATTTGGCCAGCCTAGCTTTTGAGGAAGGGAAGGAAAAGAGCTGGTTGCCATGATAATTTACAAACATTACTCCTGTCCCACATGAACATTGGTGTCAGAGCTGCAGCAACATGGCAATGTCTGCGTTACAGCCCGGCCATCGCTGGCTGTGGATGGCACGGGTGGGAATGACATCATCATAGTTCTCATAACTGCGGGTATTACCCTGTGGGACTTCATCCACAAGTGAGTGCCAAACACGGGCAGAGAGCTGTGAGCTGCCCCTGCCTATGCTGTACGTCCTCCAAACAGACAAAGCTTTGTTTCTACCTATGGAGCTTCAACAACATCTAAAGAACTGTCAAAAAATCCAGAGCAAGTGCTTTTGTTCATTTCTAGACCAAAGCCATGTTAGAGTTTCTCTTTTCCTTTTCTCTTTTATTCTTTTTCAGATGACTATTTTCTCTTTCCTTTCGATGTACATTTTTCCAAACATATCTCCTTTCCTTTTTCATTTACAAATTTTATTAGCCTGAAAATACATTTGTTATGGCTGTTTTGTAAAATGCACCCTACAAGAACATCCAAGTGAATTTTCTCTGCCCTAAGCATAAGGAGTGCACCTTACCTGAAAGTCTGTGGTCTGCAATGCTTGTCATTCAGCACAGTGGTTTCTCTTTATCCCCACAACACTGATGTGTAAGCCAGGCCTATGTGATCCCTGTTAGTATTTCCTGAGGAAAGCTCAGTGTTTTTGTTTGCTCTGCACTTGTGGTCAACATGGACAAATCAATTCTAATTCCATTGTTTCTTAGACTTTTTGTAGGTTTTAATAAGAACCTTAGAGATTCCCTGCCCCCCAAATAAAAGAATAACTCAGGCTTAGTAATTAGGCTTCATACAGTCACTGCTCACACCGAGGAACCTAACAGGTTCTTTATAGTTCCCAGGAGACCAATTAACCTTCTTTTAAACATATAGCCACCGAGACAGGCACACACAGAAATGCATATACACACAAGCTTCTCAGCAGTCTCAGATGCTCCAGCTCCTTGTTAACCAAATTCTGATGGGGCTCATGGCAGGAGGGCAGAGCTGAAGCATCCTGCCTGGGTCCATTTTAACTCTAAAGGTGACTAAATCAGGACAGAGCACAACCTCTTCTGATTTCCTTGGCCCCAGGACAGGAGGAAAAGAATAATCACAGAGCCTCTTCTATGCTTTAAGTTCCCCTCCATCTCTTGGGGTCGGGCAGGCACCACTTGCTGGTCCTGTTACCAGCTAAGGAGCCTGCTCCCCCATCTCTGTTTCAGTTAAGGGCTGGTCTGGTAGGGCTGACAGGATGAGGAAAGAGCAGTGATTTCTTCCTCCGCCCCTCCAATTCAGCAGCTCTGATTCTCAGTCCCAGAGGCTCCGAATAGGAAGGTGGCAATTTTACATACGTCTTGAAGGAAAACTGCACTTTAAATCACAGGTGATCCCTCTTGACAATTCCACTTGACTTTCAGAGCAGGAGCCAGGAGACAGTAATAGAGAAGGGCGTCTGATGAGAAAATTAGCAGAGCGCCACTCTTCCCCTCCCCCAGGCCCTGTGCTCTGCTCCGAGCAGTTCTTGCCTATTTACTTTTAATGAAGCCCCTTTAAATGAAGTATTTCTTGTGCTGTCTTCCTGTTCCTGTCTCTCCTTGTGGTGCTGAGAATCCCATGATAAAATAGGTAGAGAAGAGGTCTGGCCTGATCCTCCCTGTTCTGTCCCTTGGGGATACCCATGTGATGCATTATGAAGCTGTGGAGCTGCCATCCCTCCCAGCAGCAGCAGCACACTGAAGAGCCCACAGGGAGGGATGGAAAGGCTGTTGTGGTCTTTAGATAGAATTTCAGGCATCACAGTGCTGCCTGAGGAGGAGGAACTGCTCTCCATACCTGTAGTGATAGCCATACAGCTGAGGGGCAGCTGGTAGTCTCCAGTCAGGGAACTGGAGTAGCAAAGATCACAGAATCCCAGAACAAGGTGAGCTGGAAGGGGCCCTCAAGGATCGTCGAGTACAGCTCCTGGCCCTGCACAGCACCATCCCCAAGAGTCACACCATGTGCCCAAGAGTTTCACTGCTGGGGGTTTGCCTCTGCTTTTCCCATTCCCCTTTACTCTACTTCAGTCTCCTTGTGAAAGTCATGTCAAGCTCGGTGGAGAGTCTTCAGTGAGGTGCTGGTAATGTCTGGATTTCTGTTCTCTCTAATGTCATTAACACTGCGTACCCAGCTTACACCACGTACAGGACTGTGATCAGAATACAATTACTGGGGACTGATGTTCCCCATCATGCTAACAGAAATGATGATTGAGGGAAACTCTTATCACGACTTGGGAATGTTAATTTCTGAACATCTGTGGCTGAATGCACCAGTAAATAACAATATTTTTAAAGGTCAGAGTAATGAGGATATACAAAGGCTACTTATCATTACCAAATGTTTTCTGTGGGGACTGTTACATAACTTGTGAAAAATAAACAAAAATCTGATTTTGTATTTTCTGCAAAGACCAGAGGACTGCTGATCCCAAGTCTGGGAAGGGGCAGCCTGCCAGCAACCAGGCAAGGATGTTGCCTTACTTACAGCTGGGAAATGGGAAAATCAATAAAAATCCTTCAGATGGGCATTGTCCAAATTCATTTCACAGGGGCCCCAAAGCACTTTATGCAATCCATGTAATGCGACTGATGCATCCAGGCCACAAAACTGTTTGTTTTACCATTAAAATCTAAAGCCTTGGTAAAACATGCCCTTCCAAGATAGTGGAGAAGCTCCTCAACAGACCAGCATTTCTTCTGCTATGAAAGAGCCCTTTGAAATCTGCTGCTAAGTCACGTTAAATGATGGTTATTGGGTGGTGGAAGGGAGGAGCTTGTCCTGCTCATGAATTAGAGCGAGACTGGTTTGCTTGGTTGGTGTTTGCAGAGCTGCAGAGTTAGCACGGGTTTAGGGTTCTGTAGTCCTGCAGACTTGCTCAAATCGAGCCCACGGCCCAGACAGGCTTTAACCTGGGTGTCTTTACTCTTGACCGAGGCCTGTCAGGCAGGCACTGAGCTGGGCAGGTATCCCAGTTCAGACCAGAGCCAAATGGGGAGCTGAGGGAGGCAAAGGCAAGGATTTCATTCCTGCCTGATGTGACGCCTTCAGCAACACCATTCCTCTACAGGTGGGGAATGCAACAATGTGCCAAAGCCAACTGCAGAGCTTATTGCATTTTCCTCTGTACAGGACAAAGGGGCCTTGGGGTGTTGTTTGGGGCCATCCACCTTGCACTGCAATGTGAGCACTTTGTGAGCCTAGGGGAGCTTCCCTTTTCCCTGCTCTTCAGTGCAGAGAAACCAGCACCTTCCTCATGGCCCACTTTGTGTCCTGTTCTGCCACTGATGCAGCCTCCTATGAGGGGCCATTGCTCTTGAAGCTGTGGAGGTTTTACCCTTATAAAAAGATGTCAGGTGTCCAACTCCTGTTGCAAGGGGATGAGAGAGGGAACAGGGAGAAAAAAGCTCTGTAAAAAATACCAACCACAACACAGTAATTTCTGAAGGGGCATGGAAATGTTTGTTGGCAAGCATCAGAGAACAGTAAAGCCGGACAAGTCCTCAACTGCTACATCGGCTTTGGATCACGGCAGCTGTTTCGTGCCTGCTGCTCTCCGGCAGCGGCTGAGCCGGGCCTGTTCCGGCACCGCCCTGCGAGAGGGGTTACAGGGCTTCAGGCTCAGCTGCCGCCACCAGTTTGTGGAGCAGGGCTTTGCCACCCTGGGATGCCCATGGAGGGGGTTTGCAAAAGGCAGCCAGGGAAAGACAACCTCGTTATGATTAGGCTTGAGTGCCCTCCGCAACTGCCGTCTGCAACTCCCACGAAAAAGCTTGAGCAGTTTACCAGACGAAAATGGTGAAACCCTGAGGTGCCTCAGGCCAGCAGCCGGTCCCAGGCAGAGGAAGCCAGGTTTGGCACCAGTGTCCCTGTGTCAGTCTTCACCCAGCCCTGCCGTACACCTCAGGCACTGTATGAATTTTCTCACAGCGAGCAGGCCAGCTCCTGGCCAGCCAGTATAGTCCTGCAGCCAAGAAAAGCTTCCAGGATGTGGCCAGAAGTAGGATTCCTTAGTGAAACAGGTTTACAGCTTTCCCACCTGAAACACAGGTTTAATTACAAGTTACCTTGCTGTGCACTTAAAATAAAATAGGAAGTCCTACTCCATCTTGCCTAGGGAAGAATTTCTAGGGTCATAGAATTTAGAGCTCAAAGGCTTACAGTCCCAACAAGATAAGGCAGTAAAACAGCCTCCACACTTTATGGTGTGAGCTTACGAAGAGGTCAAAATGGCTTAGCGTGAGGGTCAGTTTTACTCAAAGTCCCTGTTTGAGGAGAGGAAATAACATCCTAAATCTTCATAACTGGCTTCAACATAACTGTTAGCTTATAGGGGTTTGGATTGTTTGGTTTTCTTTCCTACCCTCAGTGGGTTTTCTGCTTCCAGTGAGACAACAAAATGAATCCCAAAATGAAACTGTGCCTGTGAGCCGGCCTCTGGCCAGCTGGTGCCACTGCATGTCCTGTGCCTTTGTAGGGACAGGTGAGGAACTCTCATTGCTCTGGGATGTGTCAAGGGGCTGTGCACAGGCAGCATCACTGTCCTGGTGTCTGTGTGATGTACAGTGGTGAAAATGGCCAGTTCAGAACAGTCTTAAAAGCACCTTAATAAGAAACTACAGATAGCTTTGCAGCAACCTCCTGGAAGGCTTGCATGCCTTGACTGATGACTACACTAATCTACCACAAAGAACTGGGAAACCTTCATCTTGAGCCATCGTGTGTTGCAAATATATGGAAAACTTGGGAAAACAAGCTATTAACAGGACATAAAAGCAAGCAAGGAATTGTTCAGAGGAGCAATAAATAAACATTTCACAAAATGAGTCACGGGTGCCTAGGTGATTTTAGTGGGTGGAGATATTGGTCCCAGAACAATTTTTTCACAGTAGAAGTATTTCAGTGCCCTGGTACTCTCGCACTAACTGCAACCCCCATCACAGATTTCAGGTGCAAAGCCCTCTTGCTAGGCCACAGGTTCATGGAGTGTGCACATAGTGTTTGTGACTGACCTGCTCTGTGGGTCACTTCATGCCACCACAATGCTGATTGTCAAGCAGACTGGAATGGATACTCCCATTGTTTTGGCCTTGACAGCAGAAAGAAGAGTTCGGTGGACGCAAAGTCTGCAATGCCCCAGCTCAAGGGCTGTCCAGAAGCTTTTCTGTGGATTTGACAGCATCTTAATGGCTTTACACGTAACCTTCAGAAATGTTTTTTGAGCCTCTGGAAACTCAGGGCAGGCACGAGCCTGAGCTAGGCCAGTCTCTGGGGTGCACGAGTCACCAGACACAGGGCCAGGAGCCAGCTGTTATCTTGCTCATTATTCCAGTAATTGCCATGTCTTCCATTGTCCTCAGAAATTAGGAGAAAATGCTGTTTACAGTGTCTTGCTTGGCTCCCTCAGTGCCCCTTGCTGGGTACTGTAAGGTTTCCATCAAATATGGTTTAGCAGCAGGCAGCTTGCTCTTAAATAAAACCAGGCAGCTGCCATGACAGTTGTGTCCCTGGGCATCCAGCTAAAGCACAGACAGGGAGCGAGCTGAGCCCCTCTACACGGCTGGGCCCTGAAAGGCGGGGTGAGTGGGAGCAGTGCTGCTCCTTTGGTGCCACCAGGAGCTCGTTTCCATCTGCAAGGAGCAGTTTGCAAGGGGCTGGGCTGGGTGGCACAGAGCATCCAAGGACGTCGGTGTGGAGAAGTCTGCACTGGCTTTGTGCTCCCCCTCCTTCCATATTGTAACTACAATGAGCGATTCATCTTTTGACAAACTAAATACAGTGAAATGCCAGGGTTTTCTCCTACCTCCCTGGTTTTCTGTCGTTCAGGGAATGAAGATGAGCAGGAGTGGGAAAGGGACAAGGACAGTCCCTGCTCCTTTTAAAGCGAGTGACAAAGGTCCCCCACTGCTGGAGGTGTGAGGCTTCCTCACCACAGCAAGCCTCGAGTCCCGCACACAATCCCGACGTGTCTGGCAGCACTTGGGTTCCTAGGAAATAGAAATGGAAATGTGGATATGTGCCAGACACACATAGCTGAGTACGTTTGGCTGTCGTTCAGTTGGCAAGAAAGTCGCAATCTGACGCAAGGCCTGGGTGCCAAACCTGTGCTATAAGGGTCCACAGAAGAGACACATATAAACATATATGAAAATGAATGCAGGTCTTTTCCCCAGACAAGCATCCATTGAGATGGACTAGGTTTTGGCCGTCAAGAAGCTTTTCCCTAGTCAGCACTTGCCAGGATAGTTCTTGAGAGCGGGCAGGACCTCCAAGCTCCGTACTTGTTCCTGGAGGTTTGAAAGTGGTCTTTGAGCAATGTGGAGCATTTGTGTGGTCACAGCCAGCAAAGCTTTGCTCAGTGGTTAAATAGCAGATGTCAGCCTCCAAAACTGCCAGATCGGCAACTGTCAGGACTACTAACTATCATAAACTGTAAAATCCACAGATGGCCTTTCCCAGAGCAACTAAATATTAACTTTGTGTTCGTCTCAGAGGCTGGGAACTGAATTTTCTAGCCTTCATCCCTCTTCAGATGAAGATGCTGCTAGCCAACATGAGGGCAAGCTCCTGGGAGCCCGGTTTGCAGATGGATATGGGAGAGGAACATGCTTTAGCAACAACCTGACCTCCTGGTTTTCCAATAGCTGGAGAGCTTATTTGGAAGGAAGAGGTTTATTACCTCGGAAGGAGATGCGGTTGGTCAGGTTTCCGCGCAAAACCTGACTTTTAGTCTGTCAAGTTGCTTGTTTTAAAGACAAAACTTGGTCATTGCTAGGGCATTACTTTACAAGAGGTTCAACAGTTTCAAGCAGGCCTCATTTGGACACCAGCCTTTTGCCAGGTGTGAGCCCCTGCTCCCACTCCGTGAAGGAAACCTTTCCTTGCTGTCTTGCCCCAAACCAGAAGTGTGTGGTATGGAGGTCTGTACGGCTCCAGATCCGACCAAGAGTGAATGGACTCTGTTTTCAGCTCATCTAGAGCTCCTCACCATCAGTTCTGTCTTAGACAAAGTCTAGGACTTGCAGTAACCCATTTTTCTGTTTTTGTCCCTGTAAGGCACTTCGGGCTCCTTAATACTGATGCGGCTGCATGATAACAGCAATGAAGATAAATTACCTCAAAAGTAGGCAATAAGCCTTTTAGCTCTTTAGAGCAAATCAGAGCTATTCTGAACAGCCCACAGACGAAAGAAATAGCTGTTTATCTTCATTTACAGCTACTGTGGAGAGGCACAGCATGCAAATTCACTGGCCTGGGGCAACAGCTAAGGTAGTACAGGGCTCGCTGCTGTAAGAGGGGAAAGGAGACTGTCTCCTCCCCACCACCTCTGCCAGCCTTTGCCTCTGTAGCCACCTCAATATTTTTCCTTTAAAAGAGCTGTTCACCATAAGTGACTACATTCCCTGCCACGGTGACTGCTAGATCTGCCACTCTGCTCTATAATAGTAAGATAGAAAAAAGGACCTTAATAAATTCTCATCAAACTGTTAACCAAATATTTAATGCCTAACACCCTAGCATATCCCTCCTAAAGTAAGGACTATGAGAAAATCATCTACCAGCACATGACGTGTCTTAAAGGACATTTTAAATTCTTTTCTTTTTTTTTTTTTTTTAAATCTTCCCCACACGTAACAAGATCTGTGGTTTTCTTCCAATGGGAATAGCCCAGTGTCCTTATCAGGGCTTACCCAGGTGTTGATGGGCATGTGAGATTTGCCCGGAGAGCTCACTCGCATCTTGTCCTGCAAGCAAGGTGCTCTCTTAATTATCAACAGGGAGCACCACAAACGTGAGCTGAAGGTAAGCAGATCTTGTGCACACCTCAGCAGCAGCTCAGGGGTCAGCTGAACCTGCCACCACTGCCTCTCTGAGACAGAAAAATGTCTTGAGTAATGGACACAAACTCTTTTTATCACTCCCATGTTGCATTACTTACCTGCACAGTGGCCAAGGGAAATGTGACACAATTGCTAAAGATGACAAAAAATTATACTTATGAACACATCTTTTATATTTGTTTGGTTTCAGATTTTTCCCTTGCTCACAGATGCAAAAGAGCAATGCATATATGTGTATATGCATAACCAGCTTAAGTAAAAGCCTGACCATTTCAGGTCTGTGATTGTGTTTTCCTTCTGTTTCTGGACAGCAGCAGAGGAGAAGTTACTGGTGCTCTGCTTGCTTGTAATATGTCTGTCACTGCTATCAAACCCTGCAAATCCTTATTGTTTTCTGGTGAATTTGCTTCTTAGTAACACTTGCTTGATAGAACCCCTTTGGTCATTTTATTTTCAGGTGTGATCTTGCTCTCTTGCTCGCTTTCACTGTTATGATACCACATCCTCTTGTGGGTCAAAAGCATTCTCTGGTATGAAATGCCATTAAATGCTCTCATCTAAAGTGAAAGAGTCAGGAGGAGGAGGCAGATATATTGGTAAGATAAAAGTAAACATTTAATGCCACTATAGTTTGATTTTTTTCCAGACATCATATTTTTGACAATGTTTCACACCTCAGATACCACAAAAGGGATATTTTTTAGCCAGCAAACAATAAACTTTACAATTTTAATGGCAAAAGGTTCAATGCATTTGTTGACAAACTTTGAAATGGCTGTGACTTTCCACATTGTGAACTTGTCCTCATGCTGTTCTTTCTTCTTTTTTCCCCATAAAATTTAGTTGATAAAATATATATATATATATACTACTGATACATCCTCTTCTGGAATTGCCCACTGGTGGGACCAGCATAAGTTCTCTATCTATCAGTTTCTCTCCTCCTTAGCCCTATTTTATACCACTGTTATAATGAGAAAGAACATAGCCACGGACAGAGTGAAATGGATTTAGCAAACATACACTTCAATGCATAGCACTTAGATAAGCATTTCCAACCATGATGTGTAAATAAATTATAAAATACAAGCAACTCTATAAAACAAGAACATCCTGAGTTTACAAATAAATTATATCCTTCATACATAGAATATGATGTGGATGTGGATGTTAGTAACCAGCAGTTTCAGCTATGGGAGGGAAAGAAGTAAAATGTAGAAAAGTTAGTATCTATGCATACATAAAACATATATGTATGTGTGCTACGTGTAAATACTCACACACATACATATACAATATAGAGGGTGAATACATCCATATCTATAGTATATAGAGAATATGTAATATAGCTGAAACTGCCTCAAGCACCAATTTATTACCATTATTATAAAGTTTGCTCAATACTTAAGTAGGACCACTCAAAGTAAGATGGTTTGGGTTGTGTTTTATTTCCTATCCAGGAGGGTTTGAAGGTAGTTTGAAATATTATAGCTGAATGCTACTGAATGCTACTATTTCACTTTCAGCACCTCCATTCTTTGCAGAATCATCATGCCCTTTGTGAGCTTCAAAATTTTGCATAAGTGAGCACGAGACTGCTGTTCATGAATTTGGTAGCAAAAGGGTGCTACATTTCCAAGGAAAAATTATTTTTCTGTTGTTTTGAAAGGTTGCTTGAGAAGGAGAAAGAAGAAAAGATAAAGACAATAATAAAATGGTTTATTATTTCCAGGAGCAGGTATGGAAGCTCAGATAACCCTGGGATGAGTGCACAATAAATGCAAGAGAGAGAGAGAGATTATTAACTTTGTATTGACAAATCACTCACAGTTTTGTTTGCTATAGTTACTTGGAAACCTCTTTCAAATCTTAGGATAGCTAGCAACAGCCAGCCTTGTGTCTTCAAAAACTGCTGTGTGTTGCCAATGCAAAAGCCTGTGGAGTTACAAAACACAGACCATGAGGACGTGAGGATTAAGCAAGGCATGACACCATCCATGGATTTGAGAAGAAATGCCTCTCTATATGGTCATCATCCACTCCTGTCAGTATTTAATGGTACCAATGCTTTGATCTCTGCAGCGAGCTGGTGCATCCCTGATGCTGTGCCACCATCCCTCCCATCACATGAACTGGCATCAGAGGCTCGCTCAGCCTCTGGCTTAGGAGAATTGAATTTGCTTCTGCAAGGCAGAAGCTTCAATTTACAATTTTAAATCTGTTAGGACTAGACAGAAAGCTTCACAGGCCACCAAGAGTCCAGGCTCTCAGTTGATGTAACTATGCTTCATGCCTCAAGCATATGCAGAAATTGTTGTGTTGAACAACTGAGATGGTAAAATATCTTGCCTTAAATTCATGACACTGAAATATAGAGTTCATCTGGAATACTTTTACAGGCTGTAAAAGCCTCTACATGAGAACTACAGCAATTTGGCTACGTAGGCTGAAGAATCTGGGTAAGAAAGAACTTTTTAAAGAAGCCCTTGAAAGAGTTTCAAGCATAAATTTTCCCTATAGTGTGGCATAAGTTAACTTCATCCAGATGAGTGCAACGGGAATGGTTTTGTAGGCACTCCTTGGAGGAGGAAAGGGGAGTGGTGATGTTGCCATTTGTGCACAGCCATGCCACCTCCCCACAAAAATGTGCAAGGGGGCCATCTCAGGCTGTGTGCATTTATCTGTGTGTGCATACCTTCTGTTCTCACAATGATTTTTAGCTCATTAAAGATGCAACAACATCACAAACATTTGTAAAATGTGATTTTTGTAAAGGAGTCTATATTCTTCAGCTGTCATCACATTTGAATTCCATGCCACAGGTAACAGTCCCTATTTTAAGACAAGCCACATTATTGAGATAAATGAAAAAAGTGAAAAAATTAAACCCACACTTCAGGATAGACTGAATCTGTCCTGTGAACAAACATGGGATTTGGTGTCTATTACTCCCGACATCACTCCCAAGTTTCAGCCTCTATAATTGCCACATTTAGAGATAAAAGAAAAAAAAATGCCAGTGTGAATCTTTGATCCTTTTTTATACATTTTCTGCAGCTCTCACTAAGAATTATGTCAGAGGATCATGCCATTGCTTGTTACCAGTTACTATTTTATGGACCTGTAAGTTTCAGAAGCTAGGATTTAAGGCAGTGTGTCTTCCAAGACTGGATGGAAGACAGATGTTCAGCAACAGCCCTGTGTGTGCGTGGCACTTACACAAAATGAGGGGGTGTCAAATACGTAAGAGTAGCATGTTCTTCTACTATATAATTAACAGTAAATACCCCCCAAAAATGGCTGGTGGATGAATTTTCCTCACAACTGGGTTTACTCTGCTATAACTCTTCTGATTCTTAATGCAATTGTGCCTCAGTTTTATCAGGGCAGGTGAGATGAGGAGAGGACCAGTAAAGACCTAAGAAAGGAGAGTATTAGTTTCCTTCCTTGCCTTTCTCTAAAGTAATGCTTTGGATTACTTAGATCTGAATGAATTGACAAAGAAACGTTTCGAGGCAAATGCAAGGCACGCATGGCAAAAGAAAAAATGTGTGACAAATGTACCAGGAATTAGGGCTCTCCCAGACCCTTTAGAGCACAAATTGACCCAGCATCCAGAGCCAGTGCAGCCTCTGCCTGCTGTGAGAGCTCACACAGACCAGAGGGACGTCTGAATCCACAGCAGAGCCGAAGTCTCCAGCCTAAGGTTACACTTGAATTTGTGGCTACAAAGCAACTCCTGTCCCTTGTACAGATAAGGTTCACGTGTGCCAAGAGGAGCAGTTCTCAGAAAGAGCCCCCAGGTGCCAGTGGAGCAGAGCCGGTGTTCCACAGCCGTCACCCAGCCTGACAATGAAGAGCTGTGGTCTTCTGACACACACGCGAGCAAAGAATTAACCTTCAAACCTAATTTCATTAACACTGCTGCTTCCTGCTAAAGCTGTCCCAGGGAAATAAGATTGATTTCCGAATGTGCAAATGATTAGGCGTTACATTCCTGTTGCTCTTGCGTATTTTGGGCAACACGATGCCTTTTAAAAAATCAGCATAAAACCAGCATTGTGCTGGCAATGCCTTAAAGAATGGGACTTCCTGGATGACTTGCAGAAGTGTATGAATCTTCTCTAAAATGCTGGCTACTGCAAACTAAGATCAATAAGGTCCTGAATGCTTTGATTCATCTGTTTTGCAAATATTTGAATTATAACAATATAACTTCTGAAGCAAAAAGCAGTTTTCAAGAAGAAAACATTTTATAGTTGTCAAACCTCCACAAAGTTTCCGTTCCTTTTTTTGTATTAAGCCATCACAGCTATTAAAAACATAGTGGCAAATTCTGAAATGAAATGACAGAAAGTCAAGAAATAGAAGATGAGTATGGATTTTAGGATATGAATACTAGTATATTATGGGAGTTAATGGCTACTCTAATTAGGTCTTCAGAAATAAAATATTTGTAAGTACTGTGATTCTGCTCAATTAGTACATAATTTTTAGTATGCGAAATTCATCCTTGGCATAATCAATTTGGTTTCAGGGATCAGTTTTTGTCCATCATGACAAACAGGATGAATATATGCTCTTCCTCTGTAAAATAATGGCTAGGTACACGTGCTTTTTGCTGTGCCTCCTAAGCTACAGAAGTACCGAATCGAGAGTCAATGAATAATTGAGTTAATGTTGGGGAGGAATATTACGTGTGATAAGGTGTTTTACATAGCTCTGAAATGCGTCCACTTGATTTATAGAAACTTCACCACTCCTGTGTAAGTCCTGGACTGTGTGCAGGGACAATTTCCTTGGCTCTCTGCAGCTATAATCAATCCATGGGGCTCTGCAGAGAAGAGGTAGCCTCCAAAGAACCAATACATTAGAGGTGCTACTGAAATTGCTATAAAGAGAATAAAGCCAGTTAAATTGCAATGTTTGGGGGGATTTTCAGAGTTGGTTGGGATTTTTTTCCTTGAGAGAGAAAAGGATGTCTTTAATAGTTACTTAGAATATAAGTTTTATGATAGGAAATTGCTGTGGAACAGACTAGAAAGTGACTTTCACATAGGACCTTTTTTTCCCTTCCATATAATCCTATCGATTGTAAGTAGAATTTTCTACGAAATCCAGTGACAAGGGTAATAGAGTGAGTAAGATTTGTTATTACAAGTTGCAGAGCACTAAAAGAAAATAAAACTATACAAATGTTATTTCTACTTTTTAAAAAAGCTATTCTGTTCACCTAACCACTAGAAAATCTAGCAGTATTATTTTTCCAATGGGACTTGCTGCTTGGGGTGTTGTAAGATGCCATTGATACAATGGTGCAGGTGAAAGAAGAGTTGCACTTAAGTACAGCAATTAACTGATGCATTTCGAGTATATTAAATAAGAGTCTTATTTCCTCATAAGCAACAGGGAGGTAGCACAGATGTATGTGAGAGAGGAATTTTTGTGAATGTGCTTGTTTCAATGTAGAGGAATAAGAAACCTAATTCAACAAAATAATTCTTCATGCTCGTATGCAATTAAAATGCAGATTTTGCACATTCGTTTATGAAATACAAAGGATATTCCTTCCCACATACTGTTTCATAGATAAAGAGGCGAGCCAGGAGAATATTTGGATGAGCATGGAGGTGCAGACCCTTGTCCTTTTGATGTCAATGTGAATGTTGCTGTGGCTTCAGGTACTGAGGATTAGTAAAGATGCCATACCCAACAAGCTTGAAGTGCTGTATCCACTCATTTACTTTATTTCCAGATGTGCTGAGCTGAGCAGAGCCTGCACTTCTCAGGTATGTCTGTGACTATGGACACACCGGGCCAGGGATCAGAAGCTGACAAAACGTTTTGCAGTGGTGTATGTTGTAAAGAGGCAAAGCTAAATTTTATCAGTCATAGTCTCAAGAAAGAAAGACTAAATCACTCATTTTTGGACTGATAAACATGGGAACCCTTAGACTACAGGGTAATTTTCCAGCAAGTTATCAGCACCAGAAAAAGGGGTTAGGATAAAAGTACCTCCTCATTCAGAACTCCAGCCAGTACAAAGCAAAACATTTATGAACAAGAAAACAAGTTATGGGAGTTGGATCAAATTGAAAAGATATTTACTTCACAGTAATGTCACTTCTCTCTCATACACTGCAAAACCTATAGGCTGGGAAAATGACTGTGTTCTCCAGCATATAAGAGAGTACAGAAGAGCGTTTAAACAAACCCTACTCTCTGCTAGAAATATTTTTGTGTCATCTGGGAAAGCTGAATTTCTCTTTGAGTGGCCTTACTCTGGTAACAAGAAAAGACAGTTAACATTTATTCATATGCTGTACTGATTAGGAAATATCTCTACAAACACAAGTTACTTAGAAACAGCAAGTCTGAAATAGGAGAAAACACCAAGAGAAAAACAAGCTGTAAATACATTTCAAAAGTGTATTTGTTTTTTTTTTTTCCTTTTTCTTTTCTTGACTAGCACCATCTGTACACAATAAAGTATGAACATAAATGTTTGGATAACAAAGATTTGCAAGGCACTTGAACAGTTTTTCTGGATAGGTTTTCTTTTAGTGAACCTCTCAATGGAAGTCCCACAACCACCTTTCCTCCTTCCTCAGCTAATGCAGGGAAAGAAGTGTCTTCTGCCAGCAGTTCTTATTTACAGACATGTCCTTAAAAGGTTCCACAAAGTGCTCTTTTAGGCTAAGAGTATCGACAACCTTCTATCTCCATTTTCCATGCTTGTTCTGTTTGTTTTTTTAATACTACTCCTCTGTATAGTATAGCAAATCTCTCATACACACAGCTGAGACTTGACTCCAACCTTCATCCTCATTCTTTTGTCTTTGGGATGCTGTTCGGAAGGGAAAAGGAGGATGGCAGAGATGCGCATTGAAATTCTCTTGAGGTTCATACTTTATCGGCGCCTAGAGGTGATGTCAAAACAGGTGATCATCATGAGATGGGCCTTGCAGAAGTTGACACGGTTTTCCAAACGCTCAGTCACACATTCCAGGGCCTCCAGGTATTCCAGAGAATCCAGCTCAAATACCTGCTCCAGATCAACTGTGAGAAAGAAAATACGGAGATAGGGAAAGTAGACAAAACTTAGTGATGGCTAAATCGAGCTCATTCAAGTCTTCAAACCCAACAGTACTGCATACAACATTATCTCTGGCTTGCCACTGTCATTAAAAGTTGCCTTTCCTGTTTAATGGCTATTAAAATGGCACAGCAGCTTGCCCACAGTGAAAAATACTTTAAAGTTGCATTGGATGCTTTCTGGAGTGATCTGCTCTGCCATCCTCACCAGAACTGCAGGTGCCTTTGCTGTGCTCCATCGTCCTCCAGCAAATGTTGAATGCTAAGCATGTACTGACTGTCTCACACATTCTGCACACCAGAAAGAGCTTTAAATAGCCACTCTCTCCTGGGAAGGCAATTCCTTTGCTGAATTCATAACTTAGAATTAAAAACAAACCTCTAGGCACCTTGTTCCTCACACCTCTCCCTATTCCATGTGGTTCTCACTAGGCCACTCAGGCAAGGCAAGGGAAGGCACACACATCAATCACTCCAACACAGGTGCCCAGCAGCTTCCATGGAAGCCAAGTGTGAGATACATTGTCTGAGCCAGCACTTCCCATCTAGTCTGGTCCCTGAGGCCTGTGCAATCCTTCAGGCTTTCTGCATTTACCACACTGGAACCAGAAGCAAAGGCATCACACAGTAAGTGGACAGCAATGCATAGCAAACTCTCTCTCTCTTTAAAACTGTCTTTTTTAACTCTCTCCCTTTATAGTGTTCCTGAAACCTATATGTGTTTGTTTTGCAGGATGTACCAATCTGGTGTCAGCTTAAGGCAACTGTCAAAGGAAGAGGTAGGATGTTGTAAGAGAACGCACCAGTGGGCCTCCTTTTGCCACCTGCAATTATCCCAAACAAACTTTTTCACACTGTGGGTTTCTTTCTAGAAGTCTTTGATATGAACTTATCTTCTTGCTAATACTAAAAACTGTTGTATAACTACTGCAGTACTCTTTATGTTTTTTTCCTTAGAAGTGCTGAGGTCCTTCTTCATTTGAATGCGAATGCCCTTTAAGCTCTCTGAACTTTACACATCTATAGTTATAAAAAATGGGCCAAATTCATTTTTCATGTAAGCCCACTGCTGCCAAGGGACAAGTTTGCTCTACAGTGTTATTTTGTGGTAGAAGAGCAGATTTATAATATTGCTCATATGTTTGAGTGATCTGAGGCCAAAAAAAAAAATCTCATTTTCAGAAGCTGTGGACTGAAACGCGTGAACGTTAATCTACCAATGGCAATATCCACCACTAGCATGCTGTACCATTTCAACATTCAGCTCTCAGGCAAAAAGGATTGTTCAGTTCTACTGTCAACATTTAATAAGAATTATAGGAAGTAGTTCTAGAAAGACAGTCAATCTAAAGCTTGCCCTTAGGTCCTACGTTGGTTCATTTTAGTTTACAAACAGTAGCTTACATCTCACTCTTACCAGACATTTCTGCTTCCCTCCATCCCCCCATTAAATAAACCAAAGGAAACTTATGAGTTCAGGCAATAAAACAATGTCCTTACATTCACTGAGCCACTTATTAGGATCCAGCATCAGGTACTGTTTGGTCACCTCCAGTTCTCTCATTAACCACTCATACTTGGCCTTGACCTCGGCGATTCTCTGCTGGCGATGCTCCAGGATTTTCAGCTTGGCATTGAAACATATCACCTCCTGCCAGCCAGGAAAAAGCAGCAGGGAAGGAAGAGGTGAAGAGGAGAAGAAATACCCAGATCCATTCAGTGAAATGATCTTCCAATCAATAATACTGACAATGAGCCATTTATTCTGGAAACCTATGAATCACTGCATGAAATCATCCATCATCTGCTTTATTTTTATTGCTTTTGTTTGGTTTTCATGTTTTCCATCAGTGAGCTTTGGAGACTTTGCAATGGTAGTTAATAATAAACCATAATAATTAATAGCAGGCAGCATCTTGAAATTAGATTAACTGTAGGAAAACATTTCTGGTTTTTTCACCACAGTTTGGCTAAGAAAATCTAAGCTCTTGGGAGTAGGAAATCCATTGCTTGCTGTATTGAAAGCCTAAATACACCCCTGTGCTTGGCGCATAAGTAATGCATTAGTCATATTTTAAAATAAGAGAACGGGTAGCAATGTCAAATTTGAAACATCCTTAAACAAAGGGAGTATGTTATGAAAAGCCCTAGCAATTCACAGTCATTAATAAAGAAGATATATTTTCTGTAAAGCTCTGGGGCACAGTAACAGCATGAGGTGCAGTGCTGGAGACAGCCAGCCTGGCCTCGCATGACTTCTGAGGGGTGGCAGCCACCAAGACATGCAGCAAATGAAACCATGCTGAGGACTGTGCTACCCTCGCTAGCATGGAAGCAATTCCAGTAACAGAACTACCCTCATCCAAGCCTGTCTGAAGGTCTCAACACTATCCCACATTCTCCTCTGTAAACAAATCTGCTCTGTGGGTGAAGTCCGGTGGAAACCCCACTCCAACAAGTTTCTCCAAACATCACAAATAGCCTCAACAGGTGACAGGGGCTAGGAAGAAAAAGTGTCTTAAAATAATAAGGAAGTCTGTAATCCACCATTACTCTAAAATACTCAACTTCAGACACTCCTCCCAATCTTATGTAAGTGCTGACCTTTGAAATTTACGCCATCCAGGAGACTACATGGATTGCACTCACCTTGCTGTCCCCACCTCGCCGTCGCTGGAGCCTCTCCACATCATCTATCTCATAGACTTTGATCTCAAAGGGCTCCCCCAGCCCCCGCTGCCCACTCCTCAGTGGCCCATCCACCCAGCGGACCCCGGGGCTGTTGGCAGGCTTCCTTGCTGGGGAGGCGGTGTCAAGGGATAAAGCTGGAATAAGCCTCCTCCTCTGTGAACCTGCAGAGGGAGAAAGTGCCATTGCATGTTAGCACAGTTACTGCTTCTCCTTTCTATTGCAGAGAAGTCTACAAATGATGCATGTTTGGCCTTCTCAGACAGAGAAGAAAACAGAGGGAAAGCCCAGGGAGGCCATGGGAGCTGCAGCTGCAATGTGCAGCACCCACTCACCGTGAGTGAGACCCTCAGTGTTCTTTGGTGCCTGACTCCAGGATATGACACTCAGAGGGCACACGGGTACCCTGAAGTTCACAGAGCCTGCGTCTGCTCCCTGTTAATTAGGTCTCCATATGTACAGGTGAGCTGATGAAGGACCCAAGCCAGCAGGATGGAACTAGTCTAGCTTGGCTTTCCTATCTCTTTACTGGTACTGGCTCTTACAGTCAAAGGACAAGCATTAGCCAGTCTCTGCAAAGATCATCTCCAGGAGAGGTGTGGGTTTAGCTTTTTTTTGATCACAGCACAAAAAGTGCTTTGACAGTCAAGTTCTGTTGCCGTGCTGGAGCTGGGTGCCAGCACAGCACCACCTAGGCCTTTGTATAGCAACTCTAGGCTGGCTGCAGCAGTAAGGCCAGTAGAGAGGACAAAATGCCTGCAGTAAGTACACCCAAGCTTTGTTGCATTAGCCTTGTCTCTATTCAGTAGAATATCCCTCTAAAAGCATTTCCCACTTTTGGACTTACTGCAGCACTGCTGATGGGCAAGGCAGCAGCAAGACCAAGAGGCTGGAGGAAGGGTCCCTGTGCCCGCTTCCATACCAGTGCTCGTGCACACCCATCCCGCTTTGCAACACCAGCACAGCCAGTGGGAGCACTGCAACAGCTAGAGATGTACATGATTGATAAAGCCTATGCTGCATGGAAAGCATCTGCCATGGGAGATGCCACCTCAGGGTACCTACGGTAGAGCAAGGAGGAAAATGCTTGTCACTGGCCTAATGGCAGTGGTTTGTTGGGAGAAAGAACTAAAACACACACAAAAAAGAAAAACAACTGGTTGCATTCCCTTGCTTGGTTTAGTACAATCAGAGCAATGGCTTGGTTTAAAAAAAAAAAAAAAAGAAAACAAAAAGTTTTGTAGCTGACACAGAGTCTTCCCTAGGACTCAGCAGGGATAAAAAGGATGGGAGAAGCCAAAAACAAGAGCTGGAGCCAGCAAGTTTGAATGAAACTATTAACTGACTCTCTTGGCTGCAAGTACGAAAGTGATGCCACCCAGCAGGGAAGAGATACTGCATGATCATGAAGATTTTATTTTAAAAACAAGATAAACTCATTTATAGGAATTTCCCACATTACATTTATTGAGACTTGAGTGTAAATAGTTTCAACATGTCTGTCAATTTGATGCTTCAATAAAAGCTAAAAAAACCCCAAAATATCTATTGACTGCCTAATTTTTGGATTTGCAAGTAACAAAGTATTGCCTAGTTTCATTCATGGAAGTCTGCTTCTGTGCTGATTTTGAGAACTATCACATCTTTTCCCATGATTTCTGAGTACAACGGTCTGTGCTAGAAACCAGTAGGTCTGTGTTAGAGACCAGTAATAAACCTGTAAATTCCAGCTTTAAAATGGATGAGAATGGTCTATTGGAAAGCCTAGTCTACAGAGCTTTTATTTGGATGCATCTGAGATAACTAAATGCAGGAAAAAGAGAGCACAGCCAGAGCTGATTGACAGAGAGCTCTGGTAGACAGGGAGCTCTACAGGGCCCCTTTATACCAAACAACCTGAGATCTGGACTGCCCAGCCTGTGGCACTTACCATAGTTGTGTTCATTGCTCAAACTGCAGCCCAGCAAAAAACCTCATGACAGAACAAATGAAGCCTTACAAATACCAGCAAGCAGGAGTTATTTTAGTTCTGCGGTACCAGTCACTGGAAGACAATGTCAGCATTCCCCTACCTTGAATGCATTTCAGTTAATCTCTAGATTAAACTGCCTGATCAAGAGAAGAGTCAGATCTTGATAAAAGGAAAAACAAGGCCTGACCCATTACCATAGCCAACCATGAGAGAGACAGTTTGGGAAGACCTCAACACACTGCAATGCTAAGGGTAGTGCTAGAGAAAGGTAACCAAATGCTGGGAGCAGCTGCATACTTGAAGGGAGGTGAGAGAGCATGGTGGACTATTCAATTTTGTTACATGCAGGGATAGATCCTGAAATGGGCTCAGCCCCTCCTGGGAATCAAGTCCTCCACTTGCTTAGATGGGAAGGGCCCTGAGTATCATCTTAGTGCCACTTAAGATCATAAGGATTCAGGCATTAAATATGTTTTTAAATATTTTTGAGGCTTTTGGCCATGGTGTCTCACAGGAGCAGTCTCTCAAATTTTGTCTGAGTGTAAGTACAATCTCTTTTCTGTTCAGCAAGTTTTAGAGACAGCGATATCTATAAGCATCAGATCTGACCTTCTGTTTAATGCACCCAGTGCTGTTAATTATTTTTACTTTCTGCCCCACAATAATGGTCACATCTCCTTTCCTGACACGCCTTCAGATTAGCTCTAGCATTTCAAGGAAGCAGCTGAGCAGACTGGAAATTCCTTCTGCCCAGCTCTCCATGAATGGCTGGATTATGATTAAGGTAGTGCCTTTTTCCGTGATGCTTGATTTTCTTCCTGTTTTCCCCACTGTGGCTGTTAAAACCATCTCTTTGTGTAATGAGGCACTTTTAAACCACCCCACTGGAAAAACTGTCTCCAGCCAGAGTTGAAGTCCAGGTCCGAAACTCTCTGGGAATGCAGGTGGATGGCTCCAATGCACCTTGCCACCAGAACAGCATCAGGCTCCTACTTGGAGCAAAGCAAAACAGATTGCTGGGGTGTGAAGTAGAGGAATGATGGTAAATTATTTTGCATTTTGCTCCCATTCATATCCATTTGGCTCAATGGGAAGCAGAAGCCTGCGGTCTAGAAGGAGGGCTCCAACCTGAGGCTTCATTTAACAGCGCTTAGCCCTTGGTAGAGAGGCAGCTGAGACTGCAGCAGTGGCAGGAGACATTAACTCATTATGTTTTTCTAGCCATAGCTCGTGTCTGGATTGCCTGTGGGTTATGCCAAGAGGCCAGGCTGCAGCTCTGGGTGCACTGGGGCAATGCAGCAGGGCAGAGCTGCCTCACGCCGCTGCCTTGCCACCCCCTGCCAAGGGGCTGCTTTGGCACACGGGCAACCTGCTCAGGGCTTCCAGTGGCTACGGCTGTATGAGGAAAAGAATGGGAAGCTCAGATCTCTTATCTGAGCCTTGAATGCTGAATCAGGATGATTTATCTGAGGCTTAGAGTGCTTTGAGGAGAAATTAAAATGAAAGATCTTCTCTCTCTTTCCAGTAAAGAAAAACCTGGATCTAGTTTGTTCTAAACATGCACTGTTTAATAGGTTGTTTATTAGCCCAGGTACAGAAAATAATGGTGTCTTTTCACAGGAGACTTCTGTCACTGACCTCTCCATTTAGTCTCTGGTTTTTTTTCTTATTTTACCTAAATTGGGATCAGTAAGGAGATACAGCCTAAGCAGAGCTTTGGAGTGAGTGTCACAAAGCAGCTGACAGCTTGCTCATCCATAACAACACGCAACAATTAAATTGTTAAAATTAACGCAGTTTTCCATTCATATAGAAAAAGTCCCACATTTATTGGGTGCACTTGATGGAGTTAGGATCTCATCAACTTTGACTGCATAATAAATAACACACTTTGTGGGAATTACAGTACACTACTCCTCTATTTCCCATGTATGACTTATGAAGAAAGTGGGCAGCCAGGGAGCTCACCAGGAGCAGCTCTCAGCACCCTCCCACCTCTGCCCCACCTCTGCACCTCGGCAAACTGGCTGACTCTCCCACCATGTAAACAGAATTCATTCCTCCCTTCAAAAAATAAATTTATACCAAAAATCAATCCAGAAAGAAATCCAGTAAGATGAACCCAGGGCAGAATAACCACATGTCCATTTATGACTATGCAGTATGTAAAGCAACATGCCATTTGCTAAATGCCCTGAAGGATATGTTTTTCGCTTATTTTGATTTTATCCACTCTCAGAATAACCCCTCTTGAACCTAGCTTGAGTATGAATAGCCATGAAAATACATGGGATACAAGATTTGCTTTTGCAACAGAGCTATTGCTCTACCTTAAGCTATAGGTTAAGGTTTGGCCAGGTTAAGTTTAAGATAAAGAGACTAGCACAGCAGTGAAGGTGGGCAGTGTGAAAGTAGATCTGAATGAAGAGTGGCACTGAAGCTACAACATATTTCAGCAAAGGTAAGCCCAGAGGAGCCTTAAGGTATGAGAAACACAGACCAAGGAATGTGAGGGTAACTTTAAGGATAAGAAGACACACTGACCTCAGCAAAATTGCCAAACTGCATAAGGATGCGTGCTCATAAAAGTATGTGTTGACCAGGGTAAAAGCTCTAAAAAGTCTGGTTTTGCTTAAGTACTGTGTATTTTGGAGTGTTCCCCTTAGGCTGCTTTCCAAGCACACATTCCAGATTGAGCATCTTTTCTGTGAAAAAGGTAAAGGCAAAAACTGCAAATACAAAATCTTAATGAAAAACAGTGTGATGCGTATCTCTTCAAAGCAGGATACATCCAAATGGGAAGCAAAACAACTGCTGTCCTAGAAATTTCAAGGTGCTTCAAACAGAAAATGAAACTGTAACCTGATATATCGTCGTTTCAGAAGTTTATAGCGTGTGCTCAAAGGCGGGATGTGGAGCCAAGGCTATTCCCCTCAGCACTTAATGTCATGGGATGTAAAACTGCCTTTCTGTACAGAACCCGTTCTTCAGCATTTTGGTTTTTCTCACCAGACAGTCCAGAGAAATTACAAAAACCAGACCTGGCTAACTAGAGCAGTGCCCCAAAGCTCACACTATTCCTTCTGTGGCTTCATTTCCAAGAAGTATTGTGCCTTCAATAGCAATAGCACCAATGTCAATTGTAGCATCAAACTTTGCTTACTAGCAAAGATTATTTATCCTGTTTCCCCTGCTGCTCCTCGCTGTCTGACAACAGGGCTCCTGCTCTGTTTGAGTTGAAAATGTGATGCCTACTTTGCCTCTCATTCTTATTTCCTAGTGGGATCTGCCCTTATGGTCAATTGTCCATGACTGAACCAACTCCTCCCCTTTCCTTTGACCTCCTTTCTCCCAGCTTATTTTACAGCGCACTTTACCCACTGCAGAGCACACGGCTATTCTCGCATTTTCATACAGTTTGCACAGGTCCCCTCCTGAAGGGGAAGTCACTGCCAATGTTTTCAAGTGGAAGGCCCCTCTGATGATGTGGGGACTTCACCAGAAGTATTTAGGGTGCCCATCTTGAGGTCAGTACTCCAAACGCCAAAGAATGGAGGCATATATTGCCAGAAAATCTAAACAGCATTCACTCATCCTCACAACTCAGATTGCACAGATTGCATAGAAAGGACCATGTTGCACCCAAACACCTGGAACAGGATACACTGAGAGGATCCACCATTCAGAAGAAAATTTTCTATGTCCATCTGACTGTAAAATAATCCAGGCTATATTCTGAATCGACTGTTATGCAAGCCCACTGTTGTGAATTGATAAGAAGTACAAGGACACTTGAGACACGAAATCACTGTTTCCTGTATATATTCCTGGAATAAAGCAATGCTTGTTTGTAATATTCCATCCACACCTATACTAGATATGTTTTTTCTGTACTGGTATAAGGAATACGCTGACATGCAGCCAGCTTCTAATTTTTTTCTATCTGTGCAGTTCATTTCTATCTACCCAGTTCATTTCTTAACCTTGCTTTCTGAATTACTGTCTTATTTTAAAAGGAGCTTTTCAGGGCAGTTTAGAGCTGGTGAATGAGCAGTGCTGAAACCAGATCAGAAAGCAGCCCTCCTGTGGCGTGGCAGGTTGACAAGTAATCTGGGAGATGCTCCAGGGAAGATGCACATCACCCACAATTCCTAGCAAAAAAATGCCAACCAGAGTCTCTTCTAAACATTTCTCTCTCTTCAGGCTGGATTTTGGTTTAACAGGTATTTGTCAGCATTGGGAAATTATTTAAGAAGCTGGTTATTATTACTACAGTGCTGCATTGAAGAGCTGCTCCAGTCCCTTGGACAGCAAAGGCAGAGGCTGGAGGGGGAAGGGCTCTAAAGCCAGAACATTAGCTCCCAACAGGACAGTAGTGGAGGCATTCCAGTGAGCTAATTCTGTGGCAGTGTCAGGAGCAGGTTTTATTTACACCCAGCCTAATGGTGTGCAACTCAGTCATGCATGTTACATGGAGCCTTCACCGTGCACAATAGCCTGCTGCCACTTCCTCTATTAAATCATTCCTATGTTCATGTGGCTGAAAGCTCAGTGCTGGCATGCAGTAGTCAAGCGTGTAAAAAATGATTACTCTGATCCCTTTCAACACAGATTTGCTGCATGAAATGGCCTGGCTTTGACCTGGGAAAATCAATGCTGTTGTTTTAATGAACAAAAAAAAAAATTGGAGCTGAAGCCTGCACTTCCCCTCCCTCCACTCGCCCCAGGGCTGTCCAGTCAGCAAGTCACATGCATACAGTGGTAACCTGCATGCAAACAGCATTTTCCCATATAATTCTAAACATCCTTTGTCATGGTAAAGGTATAATACAGGATATCAATTAGCTACCATCACTTGTAAGCAAGTTAAAGTAGAAATGCTGGAGGCGCCCTACAGCTTTCTGATACAAAGGGCAATTTTCAGCTCCCCACACTGTGCCCTAGGCAGTCTAAACATGAACCAAATTCCTTTTCACTTGGATTCAACAAGAAAAGCTCAGACTCTCTTTGTTGGTGTTTTGTTTCGTCATTATCATTTTGGCCATGTTTCAAAATGTGATGCTTTGCAATATTGGTTGGAGACAGACTTTCATAATTTACAGTCCGTAGATTCAGCCTCTGGCTTTTTCTGCTGCTTTCATAGACAGGGTAAGTGCTTCCAGAGAGTAAATATGTTCAAGTATAGAGTTTTCAGGCCTTTCCAGGAACCTCTAAATCTCCATCTTTAAAACCATCCCACCAGTGAAACCCAGAGCACACTAGCACGAGAAAAAAGGAGGCCAATTGTAGATAATTAGTCATGTCTCAACAGTCTGTCTTTTTATTAAAGTGTTTAAAATCATGTAGCAATTTGCTCTTCTTTGGTGTTGAAAGTTAGTACCAAGAAAGAGCTGCAAGGAGTCATGAAACTTTACTATGAATGTCATCAAATGCTGCAGCAGAAATCTTTATCTATAGTCAGATCGCTCCCCATGCAAAGAAGACGAAAGCACGTGCGCAAACACTCACACACACATGCACACACACAAATCCTATCCTGGACTGACAAAAGCAGGATCCTCCAAATTCTGAGATATGCAACTCCAACTCAGGGCATAGGTTTAAACTTCAGGAATTCAACCTTTGGAAACCTTAATTTCCCCCCAGTCTTGTTTCTGCTTGGCCTGACTTTCAATAACATCCCTTAGGTTTTTGTTTTCTGATGTTCACTGATACTTAACATCCAGGAAAATGTAAAGTATCAGTGGCCCTGACTTATCCAACTGGAAAGTGCTTTACTGGGAAGGACTTTATGCCCAAAGTCTCGTGTCTTTGAGCTGCCTCCTTCTGCCTCGCATCTTTTTCTCATGCCCCAGTCCCAGGTCTGCTCCCATGAGAGGGGCTGTGCACACCAGCTGTGAGGCAGTGATCCCCACTAGCACCTAATGCTTGCTGCTCACTTGCTGCTCCCCCAGGCCTGCTTGGCCCACAGATGTTTCACCCTGCCCACAGATGTTTCACCCTGCTGACAGAAGCCCCAGCACCAGCAAAGCTCCAAGCTCAGACTCAGCTCCAAAAAGCCTCAACTGGAGGAATCAAAGGAATGCACTCCTCAGCAGAGGTCGGTCCCATCTAGCAGAGGGTTGCAAGCAGTGACAGACTGCAGACCATAGCTTTAACTCAATGTCACGTGGGATGGGGACTTTCTTAGGTACCCAACCTCATCTCATAGGGAACAAGAAAGAAAACATCTTCAGGAAGATCTGTGTGATCTCAAAAAAATGCCTTGTTTATGATGAATGACCTCATAGCTCCTCCTGTTCTGTTGTTGCCAGGGAAGATTTCCCTGCAGAGAGTACTGAAGCACTGTAAGGGACAGGAACCTGTAAATAACATCTGTAGGAGAGGGCAGAAAAAACTAGAAACAGCACATTTATGCACGTAACATGAAAATGCAAACAGGGCTTGGCTTTACTGGGTAAACCTCATCAGAGCCTGGACTCTTCCTTTGCTATCAGCTCACAGTGGGTGAGACCCAGAGCCAACACCAAAGCTGCATCTCTGAAATCATCCAGTCATGTTTCGCATTGAGAATAACTTCAAAGTAATGCCCACATACATCCAGACTAAACTCAGGAAAAGATGCTAAAAATCAAACCAGAAGAGCAAAAGGCAGGTAGATATCACTTCTGATCTAAGGACCCTGCTATTACTTTTTCTTTGTAGCAGCATTATCTACTTTTATGAGCTGGTAACAAGAGAACACAGAAATTACACGAGTTGCCCAAGGTGATACAGCGAACCAGCAGCACACCAGAGAATACAACACAGATCTTGCAAGTCCTAATTTGCTGCCCTGCCTGCCTGCCTGCCTCTCATATCTGTTGCACCCCCGGGATACAAATACAGCTTTGGTAAAACTAAAGTTCAACCAGAATGCACTTCCCGATCACCTACAGGAGTATGCATTACAAAAGCACCCTTATCATTGCCTTTGCATGGAGCAGCACTGGGCCATTGCATTTGGAATTTCTGAGGAGTTAAAAAATAATACATAACTGCTGCAACTTATAACTGTACAAACCATGCCCTAACACTTCAGTGCCCTGCTCAGTACAGCACTGCCTACCCAAGAGAGAGGAGGCTAGAGCCAGAGACAGGAATATGGCTGAGATGCCAATTGTTTCTTACAGGGAAAGGCTAATGGAGTGAGCAAAGAAATCAAAGTACAATGCAGTTGTACAGACGATTGCAGGCAGAGAGGGAAAAAGGGCCTGCCACAAAAAGAAAATAACAAATGAAACTCTGTTTTCCATTGCTCAGCAAGGGCAGGGGAGGATGTATGGCAAAGTCAGTCGTGGTTGAGGTTAGGAGTCGAGGGTGCCTATAATTTAACCCCGGATCTGGCTCTCACTTGGCTGAGGGCATTAGGCAAGTCAGTAACACTCTCTACCTTCATTTCTCCATCTGTAAAATGGGATCTGGAATAATACTTACACCACAGGGTGGATTAGAGAGCAGCTATCCAAAACTTTGAAATGTACAGCTGTAGATCAGGGCTAAATAGCTTTGTTTCTGCCACAAACAGTCACTTTGGGCCAATATTTGCTGACATGATGTTGCAGAACCAATGTTAGATGTTAGAAAAATGGGAATGTTTATTAAATGCATAGGTTAACTTCAGGGGAAAGGCTTATGTGCTTTATGAGGCAAATACATGATTTTTCAATAGGTACCAGAATGCAAAAGGAATTTTTATTATTATTATTATTATTATTTTCTTCTAATTTAGTACATACATAATTTTGTATTGCGCTGTCTGTGAACTGTACAGGTACCCAGGCAGAGCCCAAAAATTAACCTAAGGCTAACAGTGAGGGATATGAACTAGCTTTATCCTTCAAAAGCTGTCAATGTAGGTCTGATGCTTCATGTATGACATTCAGGGCAGAAGCACCTACACATACAAATAATGCACTTAAGAGCACTGAAAGACAAGATCTTAATCTCAAGAAAAAATGATGTCTCTCCAATGTGTCAGAACTTCCAAAGTAATTGTGAGATCTGCTGGTGATTCTCTTAAAGACTCTTTATAGCTCCTTTTACAGGGGCCTTGGGCTGATTCATGTTGATCGTGTCTGACAGCTAGCATTTCTGTTAATAATAATCATAAATAAAGTGGACAAGGTTGCCTGACCTGAAATGAGCATATCTATAGTGCCATATCCATTACAACACAGTGGATCTGTGACCGCAAATCAGGAAAGGTCCAATGCTCTTGACACTTTGTATTAAAATAATATCTGTCTTTTAAGATCTCAGAACCTTCGTGTGCTATCTTTTTCATTAAAAAGTGTTCCTTAAGAGATAACACTCACACTATAAGAAAGAAGATGTTACGGAGGATGAAAGATTGCAAAACTTTGCATTTTTTCATTATACAATAAAAATACATTCGCGAACAGCTCTATTCTCCCTTATATCTTAACTCCTCCTTCATGTTCTCCTGCATTGAGGTAATAATCCTGGTTTTATGCCATCATAAATCTGCTGACATGTGAAAAATTATACTATTATCAAACACATCAAAACAGAATTATGATTTCACTGCTGCAGGACCAAATGCAAACAGGAGCTGGGTTATATGAAAGTGAAGCCTGATTAATTTCTGGGCAGTGCTTTTCTGCTGGAAGTAGGGATGGTGGAAAAGACTGAGTTTTTTTAATTTCCATAAAACCCCTGGTTGCACTAATACACAAGTCATTCCAAACAACGCAGGAATTACTTGCTGATATAGGGGATCACTCTCAAAAGTAAAGCATCGGAGATGATACACTGAGAATCTCTCCACATCAGGTGACATGCTGAATTGAGAGAGAAGCTTTGTAAATTACTGTAAGGGAGGTCAATGCGCCAGGCTATGCTGAGTCCACTGGGGCAGGCAATTTCCAAGGACACAGACAGGCCCTTCACGGAAAACCCTCCACCCCAGAGATTCATGTCCAGCATCAGGCAGATAATTGCGGCGTTGCTGACGAAGGAGAGAGGAACTAACTCACACAAGCAATTGGAATAAAGAGATTAATCTCTTGGCCAGCCAAAAAAAAGGTGTATTTGGGGGAAAAGACAATGTCAAATGTTACACAGCAGTAAAAAAGCAGCAAAGCTAGGACTCCTCATGTTCCCTGCTAAAGAGAGGTTCGTACTTACACCCTCACTTGCTAATTTTACATATCTACACTGCATGACAAAACGGTGTCACTGTTCTGCCAGGTAGGCTCAAGGCCTCTTCTTTCCTAGTGTGTCCTCTAGACTGCTACAAGAGCAGTCTTAGACCTGAGTATCAAACAGATCTCTCCTTCACAACTCCCTTTTCATGACCACTAACACAATATTTAGTCCTGCACAGGGGTTACCAAAAGCCAAAGCTTTTGGTGAGCCAAAATACAGCCCTGGTATAAAATACAACACGCACACATCTGAAGCTTGTCTGTAATTAGAACACCACAAAGACAATGCTTTTGTCACTCATATCTCCAGCCTTGTCCAGGCTCCAATGTGCTATCAAAGCAGAGAGAAGTGAAATGAAACACGCAGTTTTGTGAGCATTACAGTAAACAAATCCTGGTCCTCTAGTGACTTAGTTTGGGGATGAACTCTGGAGTCTAAAGAATCCAGAGACTCTGCCTGATGTTTTCTCAGAGTATTTTTGTAAAATATCTCCCTTGGGGGAGAAAGGGGAAGGGGGGAGTTCTCTCGTATCTAATCTGTTCCCTCATCTGCACAGATGCCTGTTTTCACAGAACTTGATAAATTTTTTCCATCTAAATGACCTGTGGAAAAAGTCCATATTAGATTGGCAGTTTCTCCACAAGACCCAATCCAGTTGTCAGTTTACACCCACAGATGCCATCTCTGTGAACAGCTTTGTTTTCTTTTTCCACAAGATACAAATCATTCTTTTCTTCCTTGCAAGTTATTGTTAAAAAGTTTATGTTTGAAAGGGGTTTTTAGAGGCAGAACTCCTCAGAAAGACAAAAATTAATTTAGTACCATTTAACTGAAGGGTTAGGAAAAGAGGTTTTCTCAGAGAATGCAACGTTAACTTCAGAAATATTATTCAGTCATTTGGTCTGGGCTTGCATCATGTAGAGTGATCACTTTCAGATGCATCCTCTGAACAGGTACAATCAGCCATGCATTCATGGATGTTGCTTTAATAGCAGTATCTATTGCATTCACATCTGTGCTGCACACGTTCTTTCTGCTACCACAGTCAAGAGCATAAAGAAAGGGAGAGTTATGCACTACTCTGTTCCCTGGAAATGAATTCCAGAGGTGAGTATCACAGCCAGTGGAATGGCTGGTGAATTAGGAACACTATGAGAAAAACACATTTTGGACAGACAGAGCTACTGTAGAATAAGTAGCTACTGATATTCCACATACCTGTGCCACCAGGTCCAATGTCAACATGAATTTTTTTTCAGAAGTTAGTTAGGCAGGACTTGCACTACAGGTTGGGGAAACAGCACCCAGGAAAAATGTGAGGTGACCAGCTCATGAATGGTCCCCATCCCTGTTCTGCAACTTTATGAAACTTGCTCTAGTGGAAAGATGTACCAGTTGCAACTGCACAGACTCTTGATATGACCTGGGAGGCTCTTGCTATCTAATGAAAAAGTCCTGATGTAGTGTGCAGCTACTGGGGATTATGTCTGAACAAAGATGAGGCTTCCTGATCCATTCCATGATCACTAAAAAAGTTTCAGATTTGCAAGTGCTTCAGTGCAGTAGTTCCCATATATTGTTCTTAATATTATCTATTATTTCTTGTCAATAAATTTCTGGGAAAAGGAGCCACCACTCCAAAGTTAAAAGGCAAGAGTCTTCAGGTACAGGATAGCATCTTTCAAGGGGCATGGGCACATTTTTGTTCCATCTTCTATGTGGGAAGAAGGAAGTCAATAGTCATTTCAGATGTAGGATATCTTGCACCTTCGGGCATCCAGAGCACACAAGGAGCAGAAGTGGGCTCACAAAAGTTACAGCTATTCAGCAAGACTCTGGTCTTGGGCTGGTGAAACTTGTGCATATTAGGAGGGAAGTCTGTGTCCAAAGTGCTTCAGAATAACAGTTACATTTCCTAGCCTCATAAAGGCATCTTTCTGGAACCAAATCAGAATATTTGTATAAATAAATACTTGAATGTGGCTGTCGTTGGCAACATTAACCAGTTTTTGTTCATCTGAAGTAAACCTAAGTGAAAGAGGTCAGGGGGAGACTCCACTGCAAAGGCAATGCAACCACAAAGGATTTGTGAATGTTCCGAAATGAAAAAAGGCAGAGCCTAAGATACTTACCATGTCCTTGCTTCTCAGATAAGAGATGGAACTGGTATTTAACCAGCTCACCCTTAGGGCCAGCCTACCCACTGCGTACTAATCTGCTTTGGTCTGTGTCCCTTCTTCCCACCACCACAAGCTTACCTGCATTTAATCGTTTCTTTGGGGTTTTGAGGCTCCGGCACCTGCCACTGGCAGAGCTGCTGTTCTCGCTCATGGAGTCCTGCGCTGAGGAGGCGCTCCCCGTCGCCTCGCTGTCCCTCATCATGCTCTCGTAGCCGCTGCTGCCCCCGCTGTGGTAGAAGAGGGCTGTTTTCCCCATGGCGGGGGGCAGCTCCCCGCTCAGGACACTGCTGTTGTCGCTCCCATGGCCGCTGCTGCAGCGGTGAGGTTTCCGAGGAGGGGTGATCTTGCTGTAAGGTGAAGGCAGCATGTGAAGAGCTGGCTTCTCGTCGCCGGGAAGGCCCCCGCGCTCATCTGTCTCCGAGCCTCCCCGCAGCTGCACGCCTCTGGCACTGGTGCTCCCTTGGAGCAGCTCTGAAATCCGCCCATTGACGGCTCGAAGGGGCAATTTGGAAGCAAGGCTGGAGCCCCGGCTTCTGCTGAGGGACTGCATTGACCAGGACATGTTCTTCCCACTTGGGGGCAAACTGGAGCTCTGCCCCACGGACTGAGGCAGAGACTTGGTGGAGAAGCTGAGTGTTTTGGTGGCAGAGGCAGAGAGGCTGCGGGCCTTGGGACTTGCCAGCAGGAGCTTGCTGACTGCAGAGATCTTTGACTGGCTGGCTTTTGGGGAGGCACCTGCCGACTGGGAGAGGCCTGAGTTGGTGGGTGAGGACATGGCACTGCGGCTGAGGCTCCTTCCAGCCCTAGGCATGGTGGTGTCTCTGCCAGGGCTCATTTTGGAGCTCACAGAGGACAGACTTTCCGCTCTTTCCAGCGACAAACACTCATAGTGGCTTCCTGTGGACCTCCCTAGGGAGTTGGTCCTGCTGGCGAGCTGCTCCAGCTTGGCACTGAAGAGCTTGCTGCTGCTGTTGTTGATGCTGCTGTCAATGCCAGGGCCTTTTTGTTTGGCATTGTGCTCCTCAGGGAAGCTGGCCAGGAAGGACACAGGCTGGCTGGAGGGACTGCTCGTGGTGCTGCTGGCTGCACTGTGCTGGGGGCTGGCTCTGTTCTTCTGATCCAAGCTTGACTTTCTCACAGGTGGCAGAGGAGGGGTCCCTTTGGGACGAGTAAGGATGCAGTGTTTGGGAGAGGCCATTTTCTTGTCAAGGCTAGCCTTAGAAAACTGGGGGAGAGCAGGAGAACTGAGTCCGCTGCTGTCAGTACAAGTGGGATGGAGATGACCATCAGACTCCTCCACCTTGCTTGCCTTTGGGAGCCCTCGAGGGAGGCTACAATTCTTCAAGCCATCACTGCAATGAACAGGGCTTTGGGTTGCAGAGCCGGATGCTGCCACCTCACACCCATCCACAATCCTTTTCAGACTGTCAGACCCTGGGGAGATAGAGGTGTCCCCACTGCTGGTGCTAAACCTGTCTGCCGAGGACTGCTTGGTGCTGTGCTCAGGCTTGGCTGAAACCATGACTGCATCAGGCCTTGGCCCGTCACTGCTCCCAGAGCTGTCCTTTTTAATATCTTCTTCTCTCTTCAGCCAAGGGTCTTCAAATTTGATAACCTTCTTAGCAATGGATTCTTTCCCGTCATGGGGATGAACAGCTTTTGGGTCTGCAGTTACTGCCGGTACAGCGTCATCGGTGTCTTGAGCTTTGAAGGAATTAACGGCAATACATGGATACACAGTAATGTTTGTCTTCATTGGGATGTAGCCTTCACAGCTGCTAAGGCTTGCGGTGTTTTTGATTGTGACAGTAGTTTTGCCTAGAGCTGATATTTTACAGCCTTTGATGGGTGGCACTTTGCCGAAGGCTTCCTCCCCCATTTCCGACAGTATAAGCATGTTGTCAGTCACTGACTTCTGTTTGTCACTTACACAAATCATGCTGGCACTCTGTATGGTGCTTGCAAACTCGGATACGGGGGGTTCTGCCATAGCTTCCCCATGCCCATAGCACGCCTGGGCTATGAAGCTGTGGCACGACTGCTCACCGTCGCTCCCTGTGCTCATTTCGCTCAACCATGAGCTGATGGAAGAGCGCCTGCTGCCGTCATCTTGGGGTTTGTCGTCCAGGCTCAACTTTGGAAGGGGAAGAAACTGTGTGATGCTGACTTCAGACACAGGAGCTGCACTGGAGTAACATTCAAGATCTTCAGAGATGCTGCTGATAATACTGACTGGCCTAGAGCCAGAGGCCAAAGCCTGCACGGAGCAGTCACTGTTAAAACTGATGATACTGGTCGGGCGCCCATTGTCAAGGACACCACTAATGGTCAGTTCTTCCACAAGGGTGAACACCAGCTCGTCCTCTCCATTCAGCTCCAGTGGCTGCTGAACAGTCACCATGGTGGTGCTCAGAATCTCCTTCTTGGATTCTGGAGAAATGCCGTGTTGCCGATCTTCACTGAGAACCGTCTCTTCAAAATCCCCATTGCTGGACGACACTGACTTTTTCATAATCTGAGGGCTCATGCCTACAGGGGGGGTCCGGATTTCTGGCTGTAATAATGATTCACTAGATGTCATTGCAGCATCCCTACTCAGGGGAGCTGGTGGGGGAGTGGAGCTGGGCAGGACTCCTTTCTGTGTATAGACCTTGCACCTCTGGGAAGGAGAAGTTGGTGGCTTATACTCAGACGTCTTCGAGAGGCTTGCAATGCCAAGCCGGGGTGAACCCATTGGCCGAGGTTTGCCTTCCACAAATCCACAGGTGTTGAGCCCTTCTCTGCTGCTCTGCAAGCTGGTGCTGTGTGCTAACTGACAAGAGTTAAGCTCTTTACTAGAGCTGCCTGTTACACTCCTGGGAGAAGAAGGAGTTGAAAGATTGGTAAGAGCTCCAGAAGGAACAGGGGAGTGATTTCTCCTAGTTTTGCTGGGTGTTATGTTTGTATTTTCCTTGGCTTCTCTATCAGGATGCTGACACTCTGGCATCGTATCTTCCTTATCTGACTCCGGTAAGTGGCTAAGCTCTGCCAGCTGGCTTGAGACAGTGCACTTAGACATCTGGTCTGAGCTAAATTGAGCGGGCATCTCTTCAAAGGGAAATTTGTCAGTCTCTTCACTGCCATCTATGCAATCCAGCCTCTCCTGGAGCTCTGCAAAGGTATTGCACTTCAGGCAGTCTCTTTCAGACGTGCTGGGCCCTGATTCACTAACTTCCTCCAACCTGCCCTCATTTTTGGTCTTTTGCAGAGCAGGAACTATGGGAACAAAATCGGGAGGACCCTCGTTATCTGTTAGTTCCTTGTCAGAAAGGGCAGTGCCATTGGGGCCAACGTAAATCACCGTGTCACACGACTGCTCACTGCTGGATGAATAATCGGGATCACTTGACAAATGCAAAATGGGGAAGTCTGGGTCCACAGTGTTTCTAGAATGGAAAGGCCTCAGCTGGGTTGGCCTCCGCATCCTGCCTTCCTCACAAGAGCTCTCTCCTCCAGAAGAACTTGATGTGTACTGCAATATGAGAGAGGGAGAGTCTATGACATTTCAGCACTGCAAGCTGCTTTTTGCACAAACTGCATACACAAAAAGGTCACGGCCTCATCTGAACTGGGAGAACTCTAAACTAAGGCACAGAGCTCTGAAGCTGCTCATCCACAGCCCTAGGGCAAACACACAGCTATGTTCCATGGAGAACCCAAAGCTCCAATTCTGAGTCCCACTCAAAATCATAAGACTTCCCAAAAAAAGTACTGAAAATACGGATAAGGATACCTCCCTTAACTGAGCCTGGCCAAAGAAATCAGATATTTGGAAAGGCTTTGCTGATTGTATGTGTATTTGAAGTGGAACAAGAAAACTCCTTACATAAGACCCCATACTACCAGTGTGTGGAATTGTGTAACGTGCACTCAGAAGTCTCTGGAGACACAGTGCTCTGATGGTGTCTGGACTGAACCCTTCACTTGTCTCTCTTCAATCAATTGACAAAAAAAGCTTTTGTCAATCCGTAGGCTGCCAATTTAAATTAAATGCATAAAATTCACTCATTCTGCCCAATTCACATCGTCAGTTGCAGAGAAGCAACCAGAACTCTAAAACATGAAAATGGATATAGTCTATCTTCACTCTACTTCTTGGAAAATCTATCACCCATATTTAGAAGCAGTAGGAATAAAAGAGTCATCAATGCTGGCATTGGACACAATTGTTCTGCATTTATTTTGCTCCCGCTCTCTCTGAGAAGCATAGAAAATCTAATTCTTAATTAATCCAAATTTTCTTTAACTCTACAGCAGTTTAACTCCTTATTATGTCATTAGCACTAAGAGCATAAGGGAAAATAAATGCTCCCTGACAGCTGTATTATTAAACAAGGTCAGCTTCCAAACCTGCTACAGCAGATGTGTCTGAACTCACTCCTCTGTCTCTGAAGCTGAAGCATTTACCCCTCTGATGTTGCTCTCTGACACTTGCCTAGGACTGGGTACATACAACCCATACACTTTGGAACTGATTACTGGTTTTGTTACTTGCTGCTCTTCCCAGTTAAGGATCCTTTATGATCCTTCTTCCTCCCTCCTCCATCATTCTAAGAAGGGAGTTACACATTGTCTTACCTTAGTTTTCTTTTTCTTCATCCTGAGGACCCTTGAGGCAATCTGGATGGTGGAGAGCGTCTCGGCGTAGTTCCCTGCAGCGGCTGAAATGTGAGCTATCATGGTGGTGCGGCAGTTCATGTTCCCCAAGGACTCTCGGAGCAGCATGGTCAGCTTGCTGTCTCTGCAAAATAAAACAAATTAAGGCTACATTAGCCAGCAAGGCTTCGCTTTGGCCATCGTGATGTAACTTGGGTCTTGGCAAGACATTTTCTCCTCTTTTTAATGGAATCCTAATTAGTTTTCTTCCTCAGGTTTGCACTATGATTCACAGCTGAACACGCTGAAAGACCCTGGACTACAATTCAAACTTCTTTTCTCTTCCCAGTTCCCCTTACTTTTCCTTTTGGTTTCAGTCCTTCTCCATTGTTACCATTGCCAATAGAGAGATGCAGACCAGCAGTGGAGACTGTTAAGGAGCCACAGCAGCAAACACCAAACTGCTGCTCTTTTAAAGTGCACAGTGTGCAGACAAACCCTGGCCCAGCTCTGGGGGACAAGAGGGTACTGGATTAGATTACAGAGCACAATTTTTTTGTTGCCTTCTAGGGCATTGGGTAACTCGATATTAATAACAGTTAAATCACTGAAGTGAATTTTGGAAGATGCTGGTAAAATACAAACCAATCAAGCCTTCAAACTTCACACAATTGTTCTTTCATATTAGATCTTTTCTTTCACTGAGGCAGAAGTCAAATTTTCTGTTCTAGCCATGTACTCTATTGTTCAGCATCAGATAGCTTTTGAAATGCTGATGCCTTATTGTGGGGCTGTCTGTGACTGGACTGAGAATATGAATTTTAACAGAATAATGGTGCATATATAATACTTTTGAGGTGGTCATCTAATCCTGTAGTCAGAAATGCACAATATATAATTTTTAAAGAGACCTTTAGCTGCATGGTGTACAGCTGGATGGTTAGCTGGGAAATGGCGTTCTCTTGAAGAGAGTCTCCCCTATGCTAAAGGTTGTGGATGATGATTACATACGGCTGGAAACAAAGACAGCAACAGCCTGATATTTATCTATCACTAAAGGAATTGCATTCGCTGTTGTAATGATGGTGATACCTTCAGGGGCTATGGATCAGATTTCTGGGATTCACTGTTAAATATCTGCAAATGACCCATGGTGCATGCCTTGCCTTGTTCATTCACTTGAAATTTCCAGCTCACAGGAGCTCTGCATTAAGCTGCAACTGCTGGGAACTGAAGCTATGCCTGCTGGATGGGACTGATGGGCAAACACTCTTGGACCTCTCTTTTTGATTGAATAAACAACAACATTTTGCTGCATCTTTTGATGCAATAGCTCTGGAGAGTTCTCATCTCCTGAGGCTTCTAGTACTTCTAGTACTGCAGTAGACTAGAAACACTGAAAGTAAAACATTTTTTTTGTTTCAGGATTTCTGCTTCCGTCTGCTCCAGACACATTGAAGACTGTCTTTGAGAAGCAAACAAACATCCATAAAGACTATACTGAGACAGCCTCACTCATCTCACTCATGACCTAAGGCTGCTTTGAATCCACACATCCAGAGTTAATAGGCTGCTGTGTCTCAGGTTAGTGTCCCTCCTTTCCATCACGGAATAATTAAGATGTCAAATTTTGTACATCAGTTACTGCCACTCCAATGCAGAGTAACACAGAAATTATTAACATCTCCACAGAAATCAATAACAAGCCTTTCATTTCCCAGTGATTCTATCATAGCAAAACATGAGACGACAGGGGAAAGCGCTAAAGAATGCATTCTAAACATGTTGGTCTCCTGAGAATGCATAACCCATGCAGCCAGCATCAGCACTGAGGCGTGGCTTTCCTAGAGATATATGCATTAGGAATATAAAATAACCTGTGCCATCTGCCTTGTACTGAAATATCCACTTGCAAGAAGAATAATGGTACTAAGGAAATACCTATTTATAATTCAAATGGTCCTCTGATATGGACGGGAACTAAAGGGCAGATTTGTTAAGGATTAAAGCATGGACCTAGCAGTAAAAATCCCAGCTAGCACTGATTTCTAATTTCAGAGTTTGTTCATTCAGCACAGTCTGCATCTTGACACTCAACTTCACCTTGTACCCAGAAAAAATAACTAGCCTCATGTCACTACTGTACACTGAAAAATAACATAAAGAGGAAGAAAGTTACTAAACACAGATTTTTGTCTATTCTGGACATTGTCGTAAGACAAGTTCAGCTGTTCAAGGTTCACTGACCTCTCACAATAGCACCTACTAACCTCGGAAGGAAGGAAGGAAGGAAGGAAGGAAGGAAGGAAGGAAAGAAAGAAAGAAAGAAAGAAAGAAAGAAAGAAAGAAAGAAAGAAAGAAAGAAAGAAAAAGAAAGAAAGAAAGAAAGAAAGAAAGAAAGAAAGAAAGAAAATAAAAGAGAATATAAGACACAAAAATGCGTGGTGTAATTTTTAACTCACTCTATCCTCTTCAATTAAAACATTAGTAAAACATTTTGGATGTCTCACTGAAATTCGCTTGACAAACAGTGTGAGACACAAAGTAGATGCTTTGTTCTTCTGAGTGTTGACATGGTATTTTTGCCTGAAAAAATGAAAGGCTATGAATTATTTCATTAGGTCATTCATCAGCTGTTATTTGAAAATGCAAAACTTCCTATGAAAGCAGAAGTTTAACAAAGAGGAGGTCTGCACTTCTGCACTGGAAGGGCTTTGCGAAGCAAGACCTTTGTTGATCCTCTGGCTCTGCAAACTAAACTGAGACACAGGAAATTTTGAAGAAAGTCACAGAAGGCCTGCTGCTCCTAGGTGTGTGCTGCTCGTCGTGTTAAGCAGAGGCTAGCTAGCAGAAGGTCCCAGATTTCTCATAGCAGCAGAGTGAAATGCACCGATGTCTTCAAGGCAAATAAGAGAACTTCAGGAATGCTAATGGTCTATTTCTATTCTGCTCCAAAAGCAATAAAAATTATAGGCCAGAGCTGCACGATGACACCATTTTATAAACCTGTCTTCATTTTAAATGGATTTCTATCCCATCCGCTAATGTTTCTATAGTTTAGGAAATGTACCCTAAACCATCATGATTATGGGGATACAAAACACACAAGAAAATGAAGGTGGGGTCAGGATACCACACTTCAGACTCCAGAGCCTGTACATCAGTAAGTCAATTCTGCAGTCTTTTCAGTACTTAAAAGTCACCTCATTTTTTTCTAACTATATCACTTGGTCTAATAAAATGCGTTACCCTTACTTGTAAACTTTTTCTTGCCTAGCTTCTTAGACAATCATGGCTACAGAAAAAAACTGCTAAATATTATCCACACAGGTGAAAACAAAAAATAAAGTATGCAAAGCTGCATCTCTGGAAAAGTCCAGAGCAAAGAGCCCTGCATGCAGGAAACCAAACTCGGATATCTCTGTGAAGTATGTCAGCAGGTACGGTACAGAGGTGCAGGCTGCCAGGCAGAAAGCTTCAGTTCATTCCAGAGATTACCAGCCCTTCGTATGGAGAGGACCTCTCTCTTCCTCACTGTGTTCCCTTTCCTCCTCCGTTGTTTCCACCCTCTCACATTGCAATAGCTGCTGAAGGACTTACCTGTTTTCCTGCTGTTTTTCTGAGTCTCTCAATAGGAACCCTAGTACGTATTGAACCTCCCCAAAAGAGAGAGAGATGACAGTGCTGCAGTGAGCAGTGTTCTCCTCTTCTGAGACCACCATGCAAACTGGGATCAGTGTAAATTAGTCCTTTCACTTGCTCAGTAAGAAGGAAAGATGTACATCTTCATGTTCCTCTTATACGTATTTCCCTTCCTCATGAATGATTGATTATATCCAACTTCAAACAACACAGAATCTTACATTGAAGAATGAAGCACAAAATATCATGATACGTTTCCTTGGACGCTGCATAAATCCCAGTTGCCTGTGTACATTTAGTCAAAGTCTTTAATTTCGTGACTGGATACTACTTTTCCACTAGAGCCCAGCCTCGAACCCTGCACAGAATAAACAGTGCTTACTGAACCATAAGTTATTTAATCCTTCATTTAATCCTTGCCTTGCAATGTATGGATTTATGCCTTATTTACTGTTAGGAGGATACAAACTCTGTTCTGAATCCTGAATAACTGATTTCTTCAAAGGCTCTCTATCATTTTTTTCTTTTCCCTGTGGAGCTCATCAATGCAGTCTGATGAATGCCTCTGAGGTGAGGCATATATTCCTCTGATAATACCTGAAACATTGAAGACTTCATTAAGTATAGGTGTTTGGTGTGAAGCACAGATCTTTCAGAGTATTGATCACTACATAGTCTTCATATCCAAAGCACAGCTAACTTTGACTTGAACAGAAAATGGGGCAGCTGGTTCTCAATCCGGTTACCCAAAAACCCAGGAACATACAATTAGTAGCCTATCTAAAAATTTTAAGAACACGTTGTCAGAACTAGTCTGAAGGTGGTACCAGGTCCTTTCAAAATACCTCCCTTCTCTTCCACAGTCCTCCATCCTATCCTCCACATGTTTATTGACAATGAGTGCATCACTGCACAGTCCTGATTCATGTCTAAAGCAGGTCCTTTATCTGCCTTGAAAAAAGATGATATTTGGGGATGGAGGGAGACCCCTGAAAAGACAACACAATATATAGCCCATTAATTCTGAGATTTCCTGACCCCGTAGCAATTGATTTCATGATCCAAATGCTCTTATTATATGGATTTTATGCAATTTCATGTGGATTTGTGGTTACACTTCCATGAGACATCAGCAAGGAACATTCTGGTGTATCAAATAGCCTCAGCTGCTGAACTAGCTGGCAGCAGCAGTTGGCTGCCATCTTTTGTTTGGACAAGCAGTAGAGAAGGAGAGCATGACTTACAATTTACCATGGGGTTTTGATAGCACTTGCTACCTGTAGAAAAACACAAAGACTCAGGAGTAATGCACTCCTTTCCTGTGCTGTAGGAAAGCTGTGCTCTCATGTGTTCATGTCCTTCTTGATATGCTCTTCTCTCATCAGACAATCCTGCACTCTTCTACCAGGATCTATCCTGGGCTTTCCTTATCTAACCTTTTTGCTTGTTCTTATTCCCGTACCATGACACTCATCCCCAGTTCCTCCCCGAAACAGCCTGGCAGAGCTCAGTTTCATCTTGCAGTGGTCTAAGCAGCTACACCAGACGTTGCCATTCTCCAACATCACCGCTAGACACTCTTCCAGTATTAAACTCCTCTTTCTTCCCCCTCTTCCTCCCACTAACATCCTCCACTCTCACTGCCTGACCTCCAAGGCCCCTCTCCCCACTCAAGTTCCCCCCAGGTGCTCACTGACACCCAGCAGAGGAACCCCAAAACGTGGCCATAATTTGGCATGTCTGCTGTATCATGCTGCCAGGTGAGGGGCAGGCCAGGGCGAGGGGGCAGAGAATGGTCAGTGCCTTCCTGGATCTTCCTCTGCCAGGTCCTCCAGCTTTAAGAAAATCTGTGTGAGCGATGTGTTCAAAGTGAGCTACACAGAAAAGAGGGAAATGGTAATTGCTTTTGTTTAGGGCTGCAAAATAGAATTCATGAATAGAAAATGAAGCAATAAGAATAAATATTGTGCTCAGGAAATTCGCAGGAATTTTCGTTGCCCAGAGTTTCATTCTCTGTCTGGGAGACACAAACACAGAATTGTTTCACAAAAAGGAGGCAATACTGGAGACGAAGATCCAGCTGAAGTGTTGGAATAATGATTTTTCTGTGGATTATTTACCCAATTGTAGTCTATGCTTTGTTTTGTTTCCCCCCACCCCCCCACCTCAATAACAAATATTTTCTTTGTCTTCCCTTTCCTCTCACCCCACTGCTATGTGGATTTTGGCTATTCAATGACAACAGCAGCACCATCAGAAATAGGAATAATAACATTCCACAAGGGAGACAATACAATAGTACAGCTCAGCTTTCGGAAGTGCAAGACTGCGTGTTTGTGCTCTCTATTAATCATATACCTTAGTGTCTTCCTAGGCACTTGGCCAAAAGGAGAAAGTTGTCAACTCCCTCAAGGTGTTCTTGTTACAGCATCAGATGATGTATGCCCTCAGGTGCCTTGTAATATAATTATTTATAGAGGAATGTCAAAGGAAAAATCTCGGTAACTACGGCAGTCATTTCTGATCGTGAAGTCTTAACTCTGCTTCTTTGAGCTGATGCACTGCTTTATTCGCAGTAATAAATGTTTACATAACAAAGGAACCACATAAAGACTATATTTGGTTTTGGCTCTTACTGCATGGGAATAATCTCTACAAAGGACAGTTTATAGCTCCAAAAGCACAAGCCCAACAGCGGATGTTACAGGTGTGTAACAGCTGAGTTCGCTACGAACCAGTACAGTTTGCTTAGTTATGTCTTTCCTTTCTGTTAATAATTTTGATAGAGGGGGAGAGGAAATGGGAGCAATGTGTGTAGGCACAGGCAAAATGAGGCCAGGTGGGGAGATAAAGCCCTCGGTGGTTCAGCCATGTAAGCCTGGCTTTGTTAGCAGAACAAAATGAGGCAGTTGAAGAAAGATGGGTAACGTGTCAGCCCTTTAACCTGGGGAATTCTTCACCTGGTGAAACGAGGCATTGGGGAGACAATGAACTTGTTCCAGGTGGAAGCTGACTAGCCTTAAAGGGAAAATGAAGCCAAGTGGAAATTTCCACTGCCACTGCAGTTAGTTATCTTGTATGAGGTGCACAGCACAACCCAGAACACCGTGCTCACTGCAGAGGGGAAGGGGGAGCCGGCTGAAAGGACTACACTGAGGGGACACTGTGCTTAGGATCATGTACTGGGATAATTCCACATCTGGAAGGGATGTGACACTACAGCAGTCAAAAGGTCAAGAGCAGGAGAAAGGTGTTGCTGCAGCCAACTGTGGGACTTAACACTTAAATTGTGCTATTACAAAATGCATATAAAATGTAGAGGGATTCCCCCTAAAACTGTTGTCTTTTAAGAGAAAATTTCATATTGCTGAACAATCCTTGTGCCTGTGACAACACATGAGCATGTGGCAGATGCACAAAATAGCATCTTTTGTTTCTTTTCACCAAAGGCAGGAAAGAAAATCGGTGACAGAAGGACAGAGTCCTATTGGTGAGGCTGCACCTCAAATGAGTTCAGTTTTCGGCCCCTCACTGCAAGAAAGACATTGAGGTGCCGGAGCCTGTCCAGAGATGGGCAACAGAGCTGGGGAAGGGTCTGGAGCACAAATCTCATGAGGAGTGGCTGAGGCAGTTGGGGTTGTTCAGTTTGGAGAAAAGGAGGCTCTCCACAACCACCTGAAAGGAGATTGCAGCAAGATGGGGGTTGCCCTCTTCTCCCAAGTGTCAGGGAACTACCCCCCTCACCATAAAAGAGGCTCATTCAAGAGCTGTAACTTTTGTATAAAAGTTGCTCCAAAGCTGATGAAACTTAAACAGTCCACAAAAGAGACAAGGAGTGCCCGGTTATTCATAAATGACATCAAAGTTCCCCACTTTTTTAAGGTCTTGCTGACGGACCTCACAGCAGAACTCTCTCCTAAAAAAGCCGTTGCTAGGACACAACTCCACTTTTACCTTTCCATCTTAAAGAGTGCATGGTTTCTGACAGTGCAGCCCAGCTTTAAGCTGGGCACCACCGTGCTAGCCCTGAAGACGCACAGAGAAAGACGTCTCCTCCCTCTTCTCATTTCTGCCTTGTGCCAGCACTGGAGCAGAAGTCACACAAGCTTCGTTTAAATAATTCAACCATCAAGAGAAAGAAGTTCTTCTCAGCCTTTGCCCCAGCTCCGTGAATTTTATGTAGTTTGGTTCAGGTGTCCTTTGCACTTTGGCAACACCAAACCGAAGACATATACCTAGCTCAGTGCGTTACTCTAATGAGAGCTCAGAGATCCAGATGTAGCTTAAAGTCACAGCAAGTGCAGGTTTTGGGTGGGAGAGAGGAGGTGGTTAGGAGTACAGTTCTGCTGAGGGCCAGTGATTATTTCAGAGAGAAGACTACAATGAAAATGGAAAAAATTATCCCTCCCCCTCTGTACTTCGAATCTCAGCACAGAATCAAACATCATTCACAAGCAGCCATCAAAAACATCCAAACAAAGCTCAAAGACAATCAAAAAGAAAAGGATCCTTGTGGTCTGTCTCATTACAGTGCCAGCTCCTAATATATTCTAGCTGAAAAACAGGAACTCCATTAATCCAGGGAGCTAATTAGGCTCAGCAACTCTATGCTAGAGCTAAAGCCAGATTCCCCAAAAATCAGCAATGCCACTTGTTAAGAAAACATGCTCTATAAGCAGACTGTGATTTACAGGAGAAAAAAAAAAATCATGCAGTTAAAACCAATAATGATCCAGATTTTAAATAATTTAGGGACTCTGCACTTGGCTAGGCTAACTTCTACCAAGATACACTCCTAAAGGGAAGGAAAATATCTTCTCTCTCCCCTTGTCCCTCCTTCCTTGGCTGCCTTACTTGGAAGTATAATGGCAACCACAAGCTTGGCTCGGCTTATCTGTATGGTTTAGTTGCTTTATATGAGAAGACAACATAGCTGCTATGGAATAATAACAGGAGCAGCTTAGGAGCCTGCCTGCCTCTCCTCCGGGCTGCCTGTGCCCTGACAGTGCAGCAGGAGTGCTGGGAAGGCAAGGGTTAGAATGTGGCTGAACAGCGCCTGTACCTATAGGGCAGTCATAGAGGAAAAAACATGGCAAGAAAAAGTATGCAGAAACATTCCCTGACACTCTGCTAAGGACGCATTCTGGAAAGCACCTTCCCACCAGCCCCTCTGGCGGCTAACATCAGCAGGAGCAGAGCAAACCCAGTGAGGACATTTCCACCACCCCTGCAGGAGCACGAAGAGAGGGCACACTCCCTTCGTTCCGCGTCTTTCCTTCCAGCGCTGCTGCCCCAGCTCCCGCTGCCTTCCCAGGGCCGAGCAGCGGGCAGACTAAAGCAAGGCTCTCCACTCGAGAGGAGAGGCCAAGCAAAGGGCTTGTTTGTCAGGAGGCCTCAGCTCCCTGCAGCCGAGCTGCTGCCAGTCTCATGGCTGGGGTCACACTGAGGAGCCACTCCAGGTGACAGGCGCTGCAGAGAGGGCAGGGCAGCAACCACCTCAGCTCCCCTCTCGGTGCCAACAAGCACCTGCCTGCCAGGCTGGCCTGACTCCTGTGGTACCCTCAGCCCAGGCGGCTCGGTGACCCTTTCGGCTGCCGCCCGGTGAATGCCCCGTGGCGATTTGGAGCGGGGACAGAGCGGGGACAGCCGCGCCCCCCGACCGGAGGTGCCCACTGCCGCACCCTGCGGCACCCGGGAGCCCCGGCAGCGAGAAACAGCGCCCTGCCCTTCGCCGCAAGGAGTGCTAGGATTCAGATGTGCCCAGAGTGGAATACCAGGGTTATTTCCTCAAACGAAAATTAACTTCAAATGTTTGTAATTGATACATGAATATTCATGATCTTTTGGGAGGATTTCATAATTACTTCATTCTGCTTAGGCTCATTTGATCTGCAGTAGCGACAGCAGTAGTTTACACTCCTTCATCAAGATGCCAACAATTTGGCAGCATGACCTTCCCAGTTTCCTGTGCTGGAGAGCAGCTCTAGTTATTCTAATTGCAATCCCAAATGGAGTGGTACCTGAAAATAAATTGACTGCTGTTCAGTTTTAGAAACCACTCCACTTGGCACTGCTCCTCGTGTAAACAGATAACATCTCCAGGAAACTGGGAAGGTCACTTAGCAAAACACTTTGCATTTTGGTAAGTAAGATTTTATATGTCAACCTCCTACAGCCTTCAGCCCACAGCATTATAGCAGAGGGCAGTGAAAGTGCACATACTCCCATGTGGAAAGGGGGAAAAAAAAGAAAAAAGAAGGCAGACTTTGGTTGTCGTTAATGATATGGAAATTATACAATTCATCTATGCTACTCATTAGTTATATTCCCCAAAGAAAGTTAGGCTCAAGAGTTCATACTGCCTCTGCACCTGCACACAAGCTTGCCTTATCACCTTCAGCAATAAACTTCTAGGCTGTTGGAAAATTTGAAGAAAGTTTGAGAAAATAATATGCAGAGCTCGAAGACAGTAAGCCTCTGTAAATGCTGTAAGGATTAGCAGCTGAGTGGATAGAGAGAAATCTTATCTGTGCTCCCACAGAACTGAGACAAATGCCTTCACCTCCATTCTTGAACACACCAGAGAAAGCACACACATGAGAGAAATTCCCAAACACAGGAAAACTTTAGGCCAGTATTTACACCCTTTTGGATGTCAGACTGAGAGACGAGTTGTCGGAAACATTATGTTCTTGATGCTGGTGCTCACAAAACTGTTCATTTCGACCAACAGCCAAAAAAATATGCACTTACATGATATTGGGTCCTGACTATAAACTGTCAAAACCCAAAGTAAAGCAGTGAAAATATTAAACCCTCAGCATTAAAGCAAAAAAAAAGTCAGAAGCCCCAAGTCATGCTTCCAGTTCTGGTAATCAATTTGATACCATTTAAATTTCCTTTTCACATACGGCTCCAAATTGCTTCACAGAGATGCATGAAACTGCTAAAACCTGATAAAAGAAGCAATCCCTGCCCGTTGTCAAGGAAGATGAACTTTGCAGCAGCCAAGCGATCTGCAAACTAGGATGGGAATTAAGCAGGTGGTGCAAGTTTTAGAAAGGAGGAATTTTTTATGCGTCGTCTCCCATTTAACAGCAGAGACACACTGGCCTCAGTTGCTCAGCTCCAAACCATCTGCAAATTAAAACCCCATGACTTCCATTTAGGAATACTGTATTGGCATGTACAGGGAATATGTCCAGGTCCTAGACAATGTGCATAACTGTCTTTCTAAAAATCAGGATAAGTAATAGGGGTAAGGATGGACTTAGCGGTCTAACTTTACACGCTCTTTCTCTTTAGAGAAGAGTAAGAAAGCTGACTTTCTCCATTACACCTAGTTCTTTAAAAACCTAGGACTAGGAGGCCAATTACACTTCAAGGTCCCAATTTACTTTACTACTCAATATATAATTTTAGGATCAAAATAAGTTTCTTAGACACCTGCAACGATGCTTGCAGAATCTCATGAACAGAGCACTCTCTGGCCTGCAAATCCTTGGCCTCTGTATTTGTACTGCCAACAGTCAATATGGATGGGGTGACCTTGTCAGGAAGTGGAGACACACCAAGAACTCCATTCACATAAAAATGAATGGCTATCAGACAGCCAAAACTTTCATCCACAGATGGGCTGAGCTACTCACACAGCTGGCTGATTTAGAGATGTGATGAGACAGGCTGAGCAATAGCAGCGATGATGGTGACCTGCATGGCAAATAAAGATCATAGATGAAGTCCACAAACCAGCCCCAAAAATTAGGATTTTATTAACTGAAATCCACTGGCACTGTGGTCCAAACCGAGCTGTCACTGAAATCTCCAGAAAAGCTCCCATAAGCGTTGTCAGCATCTGAACTGGGTTTTTACGGATTTAGTGACAGGATGCATGGGACAAAGACTAAACCGGTCCCTTCTGACGTCAAATACATGGCATTGAAATTAAACTGTGGAACCACACGCAGGTTCATGATGACAGTTTTGGCAGCACAGGACCAAATCTAGCAGCTGGTGCAGGGCAGTGGGAATTCTGTCATCTATAAACACAGGCGTAAGGAAACCAAATGTTTGATTCTTCTGTATCTCTCACACTCCATACTTCATTCACAAAGAAGCCTAAATAAAACCTGAGGGACTCCAGGCTATGCAAGTGCTGTGTGTTGTAAGTAAAAGTAGGAAACTTGGTATATAAATATTTTTAATGTATATATTTCCTATTTAAATCAACTAGGGATGGTCTGTATCGATATATTTATCTTCATCCATGCAGCAATTTAAAATATTAATGATGCACATACATTTTTTATGTTATCTGAAGTTTCCCTCCCCCTTTAAATGGATTCTTCTATTTATTTCGCCCACTATAGTAACATCGATTAGACAAGATTCTCAATAGGCTCTTGTACATCTGACACTTCAGAGATCTTACAGCCTGCAACAGCAAAGGCAAGGAACTCTTTTAAACTTGCTGGTTAGAAATTGTGACATTTGTACTAACGAATGTTACTACAATTGCTTGCAGTTTTACCTGAGGTAACCAGACCATGCTTTAGAGCTTAACATTATATCTATTCTGCTCAGGAAAACAACTATACATTTGAATATTTCCATGTTAACAGCTGCCTCTCCACAAGACTGGCAGTCAAACAGAGTTGTAAGTGGCAGAAAGCAATATACAATTCTAAAGTTTGTATGTATTTAGTTTTAAATCACAAAAAGACTGCTCTTAAAGGTAGCTGTTCAAAATCCAAGAAGCACTAAAAGAAAATTTCAAAGGTAAGCTGAACCAGTCTTTCATAAAAAGATCCTTTCAGACTTTAACTGTCTTTAAAAAGCCTCAGACTGGAATCATTTACAATGTGCCTGGAAGGTCCTACTTCTGTTTACAAAGCCGCTGCTGATACTCAGGAATTCCCACAGCTGAAAATAGTTGGGGCTTGAGCACTTTTTGGCAAAGTACTTATTTTAGCCTTACACTCTATCCTTGGCATCTGCTGTTGAATTTAGCCAGACAGGATGCTATAAGGACATTTGGCCTGAATCACTACAGCCATTCTTACATTCTTAGAACTGGCTTATAAAGGTTTACAGCCCGGCTCTGCAGCCTCCTTCCTGCATCCCCTCGGCATGCCTGCTGTGACCTCCTAAGGACACAGCAAAGAGTTCCCCAGCATTCAGTCAACCCAACCCTGGCCAATGTGTCTGGAGACACAGAGAGGCCAAGAGGAAAGACAGTCATTCTGGTAAAGACAGCACATGGACAACCACCACAGGGGGAGAAGGCAGAAAGAGAAATGCATTGCTTGGTGCTGTGAGCCTAAGCCCCATGGGACAGCATCAAAGCACAGGTGATGCCTGGGGTAGGAGGAAACTGAATTATAACCTCCTGCCCCTACCCAGTGCAGAGAACCATATAATCCTCCTTAAGCATTTAGAAAACCCACCTTTAAAAACATTATGGCTTTCTAACACTACCCCCACACATTTCCATTTAGTAGTGGCATGCCAACTACTTTTCTATTTGCTCATGCTCTTTGCTTTCCATTGCTCTGCCTCCCCAGGAATGGGAATGCTCCTGCCACGTATAGAGACACATGCTCTCTATTCCTTGACTCTATTTGGGTATGCAGGCCAAATTCATTTCATCTTTTCTCATGTGAAAAACTCCCCTTGCCAGACTTTCTTGTACTCATTTCAGTCTGAATTCATCCTTCATCTATATGGGAGACCAGAGCTGCACCCAGGAGAGGATCTACTAGCCCCTTGCATAACTATTACTTTTTTTCTGCTGTCATTCCGAATGCCTCCTCAGATTTCATTACCTTGTCACTGTTAGTTTAGCTGTGGACACCTGTGATCATTAACCAACATGCCTAAATCAGCACACCCCCCCATCCCCTCCCTGGCTGATGAGCTCCCAGATTGCATCAGAAATTATTAGCAGTCCATCAGGGCACGCCCTTGCATCAGTGCCGTTTGTATCACTGTAGCCCTCGATGTCCCACAGCTGCTCCCATCTGATGTTCCGATCTGCCTCTGTACAGATGATGGCTCTCAGCTTTGTGTGAGCAGTCACTATGATTAGCATGCTCCTGCTTTGTGTGCCAAGGCTGCTAGCACTAAATAAAACCTCTCCCAAAACTGGTCCTGGAAGAATTTTCCTGGTGGCCTTCCCTCTGGTTTGATGGCTCCCACTTCAATGCTAGCTACTGCTGTCTCTGCAATCTTCACTACTTCGTGCATCTTACTGCTCCTTGTCGTCTTCAGCTTAAGTAGTACATTCTCAGGGGACACCAATTCAGGCATTTACTCAGATCTAGACAGATTAAATATCTTTCACCTAGACATTAGGTACCACATCTGCATAGAACAGAGGGTGAGGGCTGTATTCTGAAGTTTGTATCCAAATGTATCCGTGTCTTGAAAGGAGGGTTGAATTTAAATGCACAGACATCTGTTCCAGATTTCCTGGTCTTGGGAATAGGCAAGATATTTCAAGGCTCACCGTCTGAGAAGGCAATACTTGTTGTCTGGATTTACTTTAAAGTGAGTTTCAGCTCAGGGTTTCAGGATTTGTTCCTCTCACATCTGAGTGCTAATACCAAATTATTGTTGCAGCAGGACTTTCTTAACATGTCAGTATTAACTTTTGCAGCTATTGCACTAACAAAAATTGATCATTTAATTCAGATGATTTAGCAGCGAACTCATTTGAAATCCTCTCTTATATCTATTCTTCCCCCTCCCCCTCCACACACTGATGAGCAAGTCATTTGGAGAGAAGTTTGTCTGCTGACTGTATGAATTTTACTCGGTAGGAAAATACATTCATGTAATTGCATTTCAAATGGTGAGGATCTGAATAAATGAACAAGTTGTTCTATGAATAGAGGAAGTAATGAAGGCTAGTTTCCCTGAGTTTGTGTCCTGTGTTACCCCATTTTCCATACTTTGGCTGTCCCCTCTTCTGCATGGTTCCTACAACCCCACCTTGCCACATCCCAGATAACTCACCTCCTTCAGCTGCAGCTCCGTCCTCTCTCCTCGTTAGCCTGTGGCTCAGCCGGCTGGCAAGCCAGCATGCAAGGGAGCGGTGTCATCACACCTTCATGGCCCAGCCTGCTTCTGTCCCACCCCTCTCTCAGTCTCAAGAGTCTTGCACAGACCTCAGATATCCAAAGGCCTGTGCCTGCATTAAAGCTGATTGGAAATGGTCAATTTAACAGCCAATTAAAAAATGTATTTGGATGACTAGCAATGAGATTGTGAGACCATGTATACTTCAGCCTCTCAAGAGATAGCTAAAATTCTCTCAGAGCACCCATGTCAGAGAAAGTTCTGCTCACAGAGTTTGTCTGGCTTCACAATTTGGAAGCACATCATTGTGCATAGCAGTCATTCCCACCGCCAGCTACTGAGGGCAGACAGGACATTTCCCGTATTAGCACTATGAGAGTGATTAGAACCACCTATTTATAGCTGTGCAATGAAAAAAATCTCAGCTCACAGATGTCAAGTTAGCCAGTCTTTTAAGTCTTTCCTATCCAGTGGCTTAGATTATTCCTGCCTTATAATTTTTCAGATCCGTGTTATGACTTTATATCCAATTAATTATGTGGGAGGACAGCAGTTCTGAAATGAACTCAGAGTAAACAAAATCATTAAGAAATGGACTGCTATGAGAGTTCAAGTTGTCATTGCATGGTTAATATTCTTCAGTAGTTCAGGTTTAAGGGGGTTTTTGTCTGTTGTATGACATATTAAATACATAGGAAATGGCTTAAAGGCCCTGTTCTGTTTTCAAAGCCACTACGGTACCAATTTTTAAAAAATAATAATTACCCAAAAGGGACCAGAGAAGTTTTGACAACCCATGAACCTTCCCTCAGCACAGCTGATTTGCATATAGTATAGCTAAGAGGTGTGTTTGACCCAAGCACTTGCAGTTAACCCTTAACTTGTCATATATAAAGAAAAGCTTTATTTTCATTCCAGTGATTTTGTTGCACTGTAATTTCAAGAAACACCAATTAGCTATCAAATGCTGACAGCTTGCACTTAGCACTGATTAGGGCTAGATATGAACTATAAACCTATCACATTACTATAGTGCAACAGCTCATTACCAGTCTAGCTTTCCTAGCTAATCTTTTCTACTAATTTTTATTTAGGGACCTACCGGCCAGCTCATCTGAAAATTATACGCTAATGATCCACAAAGAATTGAGAGCTCTAAATGGTAACACGGGAGAAAAAATAATTCTGTTTGATCTCTTTATGTTTTGATAGATGCCATTTAATCAATTAGGACAGCAGAACATATCGTTCCATTCCAGACCTGACAAATTCAAAAGAAAACAAGAAAGGGTGAAAGCTTCACACATCTCGACCTTCTCCACGATGTAAAAGAGCATCATGTATAGTATGAGAGAATGTTTAGGAGCACAGTCACTGAGACAGCAGTCAAGACACTCTTTCCTGCGGGTCTCCTGCAACAGGGGCTTGCCAAGGATGTGACTGCTGCTAGTAGAGGGGACCTGTCAGAGACGGGGTCACAGCACTGTGCGCTGTGTCTTGTGGAGATGTCAGGCATCCTGGGGTGCCTGCTGCCAGTTAAGCCTCCAGAAGAATTAACATGGAGGGCTGGGCCCCTGGAATGTCCCAGAATCAGAAATATGGCACACAGTTATGCCTGCCTCCTTCACCCCACCTGCTTGAGATTATGAAAGTATTTGGGAAACTAAAGGTACTGCAGCAGTGACAGTGAGCGCTTCACGGTTATTTGCCAGAACTCTATGGTAAATAAAGTTATTTCTGAGATACATTGGAGATGCAGAAGGAAAAGAACACTATGTTTCATAATGTTACCACTTGTTAATGAATAGAAAAGATTATAGGTGGAAAGACGTAGGTAGGATCAGGTAGGAAAATGTGTCTGATCCATATTCTGTTAAACTTGTGTAAACTAAGGGCATCATGGGATATAAAAGTCCTATATTTAATAACTAATATAAACAAATTGAGAGCAATGACAGAAATATTTGAAAAGCAGAACATGATCACATTTAGGGGCTATCTCATCTCCTGCAGTCTCACTGGGCTGGAGATTCTTTTCTGAAGACTGTGATATTCACCCAACAATACCAATATTGTTTCCTGTGTTTATTGGTTCCAAGGCTGAATGAGTCAAAAATAGACACGATCACACATTAATGCCTAAACCCCCTCAAATTATGTCTCTAAAACAACCACTCAAACACATCCATTGCTGGTCTGTACTTGTGCAATTCAGAACTTGGATAATGGCAGAGCACATTATGCTGAGCATGTTCTCAATGCTCATCTAGCCCTGACCTCAAGACAATAAGCCTTTAATATGCCAAAAACTGGACCTTTTTTTTTTGCTAAATATGGCAGTAGAGATTTTTTCTTCCTGTTGAGGAAGGAGCAAGAATCCCTCGTGACTGCCCTTCTTGGAACCTGCACAGCAAGAGGACTGAAGATCTGCCACTCTGCCCAGATTTTTAAATCTCCCAAAAGAATATTCTCTACATAAATATGCAAAGGTTTTCAAATTTCAGTGCCAGATATGTTTCAATATGAGCATAATCAGACCACAGGGTTGGGAGATGTTCCTTCACTATAATAAAGGAGCCAGAAGGAAAAAGCACTGTACAGATAGTCCTATTGCATGCTATGAGGTTAACCAAGGAGAATTTACTCATGCATTCAGGCATTGCAAAATGCAGTGAAAGATAATATGAGCAGCATATAACTTACAATGTCATCAAAGAATACTTAACTCTTTGTTAGATAAGTCCCTTTGTATTTATGGCAATAATCATTGGTAACATGTTTTAGTTGGCGTCTGGAGAAATGAGAAAGTACTTTCAAATTATGCAGTCTTAAAAAGGGGCTTATACGAAGCTTCAGTTAGTGGCACAATTAATGGATAATACACAGGGAAGAATACGGAATTCATTAGCTAATATGGATTACAGATCAGATATTAGTAGGAAACATTTGGTATTTTATATTTCTGAGACATGAATTAAGGTGAAACAATACATTGGTAACACATCACGAAGCACACAGTTATTGGTTTTATGTCTATATGAATACGAAGACAAAATTATTAAGAAAGTTATTTGTGTTCTGAATTTTAGTCCCAATAGATAACATAGCTATTTAATGCATAAAATAGATGTGTAATCGCTAGCCAAAGTGATTCTCACATACCCACACTATTACTGTGTGAATATTACCTTACTATATGATTTCATACATAGCCTGCAACATTCTTTATTCATAGCCCACAGCGAACTGTTGCCTGTTGAAAAGATCTGGTGTTTTGTTGTTACTCTCTTCAGTTACCTATTGTTCTCTGCTCTTTCCTGGGAGGAATACGCTTAGAAACAGCAGGGTTTTCCCTATGATTAGGTATCAGAACGGCTACTAGTGTGATGCTCAGATTCCTTACAAGAATCAGGTATTGTTCCACAGAGAAGCACCATTGATGGATGGAACCTGGCCAATGGGATTAAAAATTTATTTATACTATCTTTTGCATGGGTGTGATAATAATAGCGTTTTCACGGAAACCATGAATTTTCTTGGGAGGATGAAAAAATCCATTCCAATTTTCAGAGAACGTCTAACATACGTAGTTGTGATACCACCAGAGACCGGGTGAGTTCTGCTACAGCGCCAGGGAAGCAGTATGTCCCTGACCCTGCTGGGAAGAAAGTGAGAGTCCCTGGGAGCATGTACATTCAGGTTCACAGCAGCCAGAGACTTGCTGCAAACAACATCCTCATCGCCACGAGGCTCCCTGCACTGGGATGAGTGTGAGGAGAATGGACACGGCACCAGCAAATGGACACAAAGGACTGTGTAACCACCACACTGTGTTACCACCTGTGTAACCTACTTGATGTTTACGTCTGACACACACACATAAATGATTCCAGGCAAAGGGGCTCACAAAGGACTGTGTCCTGGTTTCAGCCACGCCAGACTGAAATCAAGAGTAGCTCGAAATCAATAAAAGCCACTGATTACAATGCCATTGCACAGAACATACCCATCCAAAATGGCAGCAGTCACCTAACAAGAGAACAGAAAATCTGTTACCAGCTTAACTGGCTTATTTTGTATTCTGTATGATGCAAAGATTCTAAAAGTTACCAAAGCACACCCTCACTTTTTCTGTAAAGCCCATTCCACAGTAAGCAGCCCCAACATTAGCTGAGTGTTTCACAAATCTCAGTGGAGCACAGTGTGGTAGGGTGCCAACAGGTTCTCTTTCACATGTATTTTCAGAGTCAGATCTTATTCAGCTTTGATCCTCCATCAGCCCCTCACCCCCACAATAATTTATACATCAGTGTAAACTACTACAACTACAGCAGTTACTCTCAGCTTCCTCTGACATGAGAACTGTCCTCCATCACACCAGTAATGTCCACACGTGAGAGAGATGACCAGGATTCAGGAGGTGCATCTTGGCATGATTTGACTGAGAACACAGAGCTCCTAGAATACTCTCTCCCTCTTGGAATAAGTGCAGTTATTTCTCCAACACCGTACCTTTGAAACCATTTTTGTTTGTTATGTATACATGCCAGCTGGGTAGCAGATCTGGATACTGCATCTAATTCCTGTCCTCCCGCACAGGCATGTAACTTCAAAACACTTCACTCAGAGCCTGTGAAAACTGTTGTTTGCAAGAGAGAGGGAACGCAGTCTAGGAGCACAAAAGATTCTGCTACTCTATTTATAGCTGGAGGCAGACATGAAAATTGTGTTCAATCCTCACAAGACTGCTCCAAGGAGATTCAGGTCCCACTTGCACAGAGATGATGAGGTGCTTTTAACAGCTCACCTTGCAAGGGGCTCCCCTCCTGTGCTCTCTGCTGTCTCTGAGCTGAGCCATATCTGTCTGTAACAGCACCCAAAACAGCCACCACCACCATCCTGCTGCACAGCTCTCTGCTCTCTGGAACCAGCTGTACCAAAGGGAGCCACAAGGGCTGATATTTCTGACAGTGTGGACATAAATTTTGTCATTCATTTTCAAAGAGAATGAGGGGTTTTTTCCTGACCAAGAGCATGAACTAAGGAATAGGGAGAAAACAATTTAGTGAATTACACCATCTCTCAAAAATAACCCATTGGAAAATAATTTTAAACTGTAGTCATTTTAAATACAGCAAGTAGAACATTTTTTTCTGATGGGATGATAAGGCAAAACAAAGCTAAAAGAAAATACAGCTAAAACAGTTCAGTCTTCTGTCTGATATTAATTTTACTGAGTCTTGTCAGATATTGCTAGAAAAGATGTCACCTGGATGGCACTTATAAACAAAATACTTTAAAAATTAAAATAATCTAGCAAGTTCATCCTGCAGCATGAGAGAGTTAATTTTCATATTTCAGAAGATAGTTCTAACCAGCCTGCTTAAATCTAAAAAGTCAATGCATATTTTTAAAAAGCCACTTCACATCTGTTCATTGTGTATAGACCTGGAGGCAACCACCAGCCAAAAACTTTGATCATCCAGCAGAATCTGGTATCTGAAGAGTACAAGAGGATTATCTTCATTGCTTTACTCTCAAATGTGTTATGAAAACAAGAAATTCAAGGAAAAAAAACATCTTGCAGTTGTAATGCCATTCAAATACTCTTGAAGCAATAAGGCAAACTGGCTGAAGCATCCTCCGCTTACAACCACACAATTCTCTTAAAAGCTCCTAGGGCCTGTCAGTCCTTTGAGAGGGTGATGTCAAATAGAGTCCAAGGAAAGAAGGAGTTTGAAGAAAAAATGTTCAACTATTTGCCCAAAAAATCTAAGCAAAGCTTATGTTTATTTTTAAGTTAAAGTCACAAATACTATTTATATACATTGAAGAGGAAAATAAAATAGTCCTGCTTGTGCCACTTCAGTAGTCTCAAATCCCCATTTATGTGGCGAGTTTCTGTATAAACTTCTTGAGCTCCAAATTCCTGGTCACAGATCCATCTGCAGCCAATCAATAGATGATTGTACTTGTGCAGTTTTCACATTCACCAATTCCATCAATTATGTCCCTTGCAATTCCAAACAAACTCAACATTAGGTAACGCTTAACCACATACTGGGTCTTTCAACAAATAAGCTGTTAATCATCAAATACGGAACATGAAATATCCCTTAGCAAGGATTTGAGGATTATCTCATCTAATTAGATATAAGCATGTTTTCTAATCTGTGGGTTTAAGCCAAATCCCAATAAAAAGATTTCCATTGATTTACATAGAGTTTTGGATCAAGCACTGGGAGAACTTGATTTTGCAATTCAAAGAGAAAGAGACCTTAAAAAAAAGTGTAACTAAATAATGAAGGAAAAAAAGTGGTTAACTGAGTTAAATCATCTGGCACAGAAATGGACTGGACAGTCCATATCCCTGCTAGGGTAGGGTCTTGAGAAACACACCGCTGAGGCTTTCTGGATTTCTTTGATGTCATGCAAGTGTAACAATCCATCCAACCACTGGTTTTCAGTCTCCTAAAAGCAGAGTTGATTCTAGCAGACACATTAGAACACATTTTATTGTTTATTTGTATAACTGCCAGCCATGTGCAGACACTCGACAATCATGGACGAAGATAAATTATCAAAAGGAAGTACAGCTATTGAAAATTGCAAAAGCCTAGCCCTTAACCCATCTCAAACAGTTTATTATGTAACTGCTAATGGATATTTGTTAGTTCCAAGTTTATTTTGTTTTTAAATGATTCTACCAGCCAAGTGTTCGCTTTAGCTCTTGGGTAGTTATTCCACTAACAGGAACCCCTGTTAGCATGCTTTAAAGTTTATATTCCTCCACATCATTACTTAAAAATAAGAAATCATTCTGCCACTTATGTCTCACCAGAAGCAATTCTCTCCTCCTGTGTGTATTCACATCCTTGAAACACTACAGAGTAGTTGTCATCTCTTCTCTCAGAGGCCTCCTTTTCCCCTTTTCCCTGCAAGCTATGAAGCTTTATTTCTGTCACAGTGTCCTTCCAGGTGAGTAACCCTTTCATTTCAGACCATTCATAATACTTCGTGCTTCTCTTTTAAGTTCCCTGCAGTCTGTAACCTTTTCTCAGCAATGAGATGCACAACTCCAAACAAGCAGCTGTGTACTGCCAGATAAATAGAAAAGCTATTTTCTTTGGTCTACTGCAGTGGAATGTCTTTTGCTCTGAGTCACACTGGTTTTGTACAAGCAAAGAAGGATCAACAGGGAAATGAAATTTAATTTAACACATCATATCCATATGCAACTATTCATGAAACTGGAGGTAACCAAAAATGTGAAATAAGTCTAGTAAAAATTATTACATGCTTTTTGATAATTTGCTGCATTGTAGAAGAGGTAGTTATTCCAAGGATATGACTATTTAAAAATTGTTCAATTATACATGAAATGAATTATCACCACATTTCTGTGAGACGAAATGTATTAATGCTCAATTGAGCCTGAACCCGTGGTGGAACAGGTGAGAATAAACTGCTGGATACCCTGACTAAAGGTTCAAAATCGCATTTTAATGAATTAAGTACAGATTAATTTTTGTATGAAATTACCACAATGGCCTATTTGGGTTCCACTCAAGCTATATTTCAGGAATAACTGCACACTACTGGATTGCTTGTTCATTACCAGTCACGTCTGCGCTGGCCCGGGACCAAAGTAGTGTCCTTCCATGATGCAGCTATCTGCTGCTCGTAGGAATGGCTATTTAAATGCAATTAGTAATTGCTGTTAAGTCTGGCTATAAACCACAGCACTTCCCTTCTCATTTAATTTTGCAGTCCATCATTATTTGCTTGTTACAGTATCCATAAAGTACTAATTCGTTGAGTGGTTCAAAGAGCATTCAAAGAGATACTTCATGAGGCCTGATCCTTCTCACTCGAATGCTTGTGCAGAATGGAGTTTGTCAGCTGAGGTCTGTTGCAAAACTGGTGCAACAGGAGTTCAGGCTCAGCGAATGCAACATGGCCACTTACACCCACTACACATGTTCACAGACACCGCTGCTCCAATTACTGTCACACTGCCAGACTGGCAGGACTGAGTTGAAAAAGCCAAAGCTGGGGAATGGCAGCTCCACCGCAGCTTTTCTTTTGAGGATTTTGTCTCCTCTCTCTCATTAACTTGATGATCTTACAATGCTGTAAGATGTGTGCAGATAAAGCTCACATCTTCACTATCGGCTGTACAAACTATCCTACAACAAGGTGCATCGTTGATGAACACTACAACAGCAATTGCTGGAGCATGCAAACCTGTCACCTGCATGCTCCTGAGCTGCTGATTAAATTACTCTAATAAAATGCAAGAAGTTCTCCTACATTCACAGACTGTGCATGCCTGATTCCATCTACTTTATGTAGTTCCCTGGAATAAAGGAGGAGATTTCCAGAAATTCAACCTAGAAAAACTGTCAGATACAGAAAAACTCCAAAGGTGAACGTAATTTCCAGATGCTCCGAGTCCTCGTTACACGTGTGCTGACAGAGTTTCAGTGCTTTTGCAGGCAACTGCATTGCACTTGCCCAGTGTCAAAGAGCAAGCACCTAAGTCCAGGTCCTCCTCTGGTATAAGGTGGCATTGCTCCAGTGGCTTGTGTCTGTTAGCCAAGGTTCTAGTCCACATGACCTGGCTGAAAACATTAAGGAAAAATTCTTTTGTTCCTGAGAAGACCATGGTTTTGATAGCTAATTAGGAACTATTTCACATTCAACAAAATGTCCATTGACCACTCTCCTACACTCTCCTACAATTGGATCATTCAGGGGTATTTCTTAGGCTTATTTCTCTTTTTGAATAGGCTCATTTCTTCTTCCTTGTTTGCTTCCCAGTTCCTCTCTGTGGATTGTTGTCTCCTCTACACATAATTTCAGTGTCTCTCAGAGCTTTCCCATTCATTTTGGGCCATTTCCCAGCCCTGTGATTCTGTTTCAGCTGTCTCTCATGTCCTCATTTCCCCCCCTTCTGCTCTCACATTTCCTCAAGTAAAACAGCAAAACAGTTTTTTGTCCACTTCTGGTATATTCAATATTAAATTAACACAGGAAGATTGGAGATTCTGAAGGGCACACCAGACTTTTTTTTCTGAGGCTTTCTGTGATCTTTGTACCATATTCTCATTGAGGAGGTGCAAAAGTAAGGAACAGAAGACATAGATGAAGCAGTGGAAAGTAAAAGTGATTGAAATTTCTTAATCAAAAACAAAACAAAAAAAATTCTAGTTTCAGGTGCTGATGAAATAACCATTAAATAGATTGCTCACTTGCCATGTAGTTCAAATGTGTCATTAAATTCTTATACCTAGGAAGCAGACATGGTTGTGTGAATCCAACAAAGCTGAGACTCGGTACGAGCTCATAAATAAGGATAAAAACTCCAGTAATACTAATTATAGTCCAAGAACTGTATTGTGAACTGATTTTTAGCTGGCCTTATCTCCTCCTGAAAATTTTCTGCTAACGTATTTTCTGAGAAAAATAATATAACTCATGCTAAAAATTCAAAGGCCGGGCATATAAACAAGAGATACCTGGCACTTCAGTTCTTCTCACACACAGCTTTTACAAAGATGAAACAACTGCAGACAGATACACCCATCTAAGTGAGAAAAGAAACTGAGGCACTGGATCCATTCAAAACCCATTTTCATTTTTTTCCCAATAATTAACTAACAATTTAAAGAAAATATCTGATATACAGCTCATTCTTTAGACTAGTCTACCAAAACACTGTAATCCAACACTTTCCCTTTTCTCTTTACTTAAAAGCAATAATATTCTACCTTTGACCAAAAAACCCCTCAGATTCCGCATGCCATTAGGACTATTTATGTGAGTTATTAACTCTAAAGAAAGGGGAAAAATAGGGTAGCAGAGTCCTAGCAATAGTGAAAAAATGCTTTTTGCCAACTCTGAATGCCCTTTACAAATCCTATTTGAATTTTTTCTAATTCAGTTTTATAAATGTGAATAAAGAAATAAACACCTAAATAAATTATTTTCCAAAGGTCATGCAGAAAGAGAGAATGGATTAACCCATGTTTTAAGCACCAGATTGGATCTTAAAACATGGTGGCTCTGCCATGAAGCCTCTTGTGCAACCTGGCACCAGTCACTTAATATAATTTTATTTTCTGCAGATAGGATTGAATAAAGCAGTACTAGCATGTAAGATCTGGGAGGAAAAACAACCATATGACAGAGAAGCAGAAATGCCAAGAATAAAATCCATGCTTTTAACTCACACCCATCTATTTTACAGACAAGACTCCCTCCTTGGATAAGCATAAACATGTAGTTCAAAATATAGGATGCCTCTAGAAACACCAGCACACTGGGATAGCACATTAAGAGAGAAGCCTATTAAATAAAACAAGCAACAATTTCTGGAAGAGAAATTCGTATGGTCTTGCACTTTTCTAAACAGTTTTCTTACATTCTCACAGTCATTAAAATGCATAAAAATGATTATTTCCAAAACAGCATTACCATGAATTATCACCACCCATGTTGCCTAGCAACTGGAGTAATTTTTGAATAGTAAGCTATAGAAACCAGTATTGGAGTTTGTGCAAATGGGTGTTCATTTGAGGGTTTAAAACACATTCATCTTGGAAATCAGAGGCAGATAATGCAGCACTAATATAAAACTGAAATTCTCTTAAAAACATAAAATGGCACCAACAATTACTGCATCTCAGCAAAACCCTTCTGTGGCAGATCTAAGCCCAACCATATTTGGTGAGGCCAGAACTGACTCCCTTGCTCTTCCTTGAGCTTGCATGTGCCTCTTTCCAATATTTTGGAAGATATTTGACATTCCCATGGAGAAAATAATTCTTTCCCAGTCTTCTGAATGATTTTTTTCATACCTCAAGAGCAAAAGAAACTCATGACATAAAATGGCAATGTATTTAAGTCAAATAAAAATTCTATTTTTATATAACACACTGAGCTGGAAGAACTTAGTGGTTCATACCATGACAGAACAATGGGCTTATTAAGGTTCAAAATAGGTCTGGAAACAGTGACAGTAATACTGACAAAGACACAGAGATGTTAGAGAGAGGTTAAAAGTACATGTATGAAAGATACAAACTCCCAGAAATCATGTTCTGGTCACTTATTAGCTGCAAGTATTTGCCCAGTATAGAGATTCTTGTCCATTCTTCAGACTTATGTGAAATTTGACTTGAATACAAGACAAGATCCCCCAAACCATATCAAACCACATTGTTTGATGTCTGAGAATTTCTACATTACTTTCTCACAACTTCAGTAGACAAGTTCCTGCTCAAGCTAATATCAGTCTTGGTTACTATTCCCAAAATGGGAGTGTATGGGAGGCTCTTCCCGAGGGAGTAAGATTCCCATCGAATAGTTTCCAAGGCTTAGCCTTATGGGCCAAAATTAAAGAAAAACAACATGTGCTGATAAACAGCATGTGCTTTTCATACAGACTGCAGGTGGAGAAGCAAATTCATCCCTGGCACAAACACAGAGACCACTGAAGGTGATGCAGTGGCATCTTCTTACACCAGCTATGAGTCTGAACAAGCTCTTCCCTACAACTAATACCTGCAGAGATAAAGCTGGATACAAAACTGAAGCGAATTTAAGAGCCTGAAGCCCCTCAGAGTTTAGAGAACCAAATTTCTGCACTAAGAGAAAACCTATGCATTGTGAGTTTCCAGGCTCCCAGGAAGCCATGCAGTGCCTACTGACAGGCTGCCATGAAATACTCAATGGCTGTTTGATAGCTCAGATGCAGAAAAGGTGCTCCATTCTGTCTGCTGCTCTATGGAAATTTACTGAGACCACACACAATGTGCAGAGCTGTCACACAAGAAAACACTTCCAATTGTTTTTCTTTGGTCCCACTCAAAAAAGGCAGTTAACAAAAATATAATTTTATACTTAGCAGTGAAAGAGAACACCCCTAGAGAAAGGGGAATTATCCCAGCCAGACAGGCTAGTCACTGCTCTAAACGAGAGGTGCCACTGAACACACATCACCTCTGTCTGGGGGGTACTCAGCCTCTTCTACAATGCAGCACAGACACACCCACATCTCCCATCCTCTCATCTCCGCCAAGGAGCAGGACACACCTGTACTGCCAGATCACTGAGCTGATGGTGGTGTCTGTGCTCATCCAGCCTCCAGAACTCTTATTTCCATTGCTCACAGGAAAAAATGCTTTCTGGATTCTTCTCAGCAAGAAGTTTTCTCCAAAATATGCCAGTATATTTTTCAAATTATATTTTAAAAGTCCTCTTGGAAACAGGACATTGCCTCTGATTTACAGATGACCAACCACTTCTTTATACTCTCTGATATCTTCTTATAGGAAGAATTCTTATCAGGAGTGAATTCAAGAGGGGATTGTGGCCTGAAGAGAGCTTTGATCTTCTTTCAGCAGTACAGACATTGATGAGAAAATATGCTGACATCTCTGGCTGTGTAGGCTCAGAAGTGCAACAGATGGGAGTCACAGCAAAAAGAAATTGAACACACAGCAAGTAGAAGATGTGTTTGGTAATGCTTTTCTCCTGGTCAGTCATTGCCAGGAAAGACAATTGTTGTATTTGGTAACTGTTCCCTGTATGTTTAGTTCTAGCCTAGCGAGCATCACTAATGTCATCTTTTGTACTCCTACAGGTGACCTTCTCTTCAATCCATAAAATCCAACAGGAATACAGGTTTTTGAGAAGTGTTGCTTGAGTTACACTTTGTGAAGTGCAGAATTCAAGCTGTTTTCACACTATGCCTAGGTGCATGATCCACGAAACATTTAATGAAAATTTGGTTAGTCATTAACTGAATTCCCATCTGATTGAGCTCCAGGAATGGGAAAGCATGTTTTAAGTCCAAACTGCCAAATAATTTTTGAAAATAAAGGTTGGAAGAGAAATAGAATTATAACCAATCTCGATTCATTTTTATTTTCCAAAATGAAGACAAAACCAAAGAAGCCATCTTGAACGAACGTGTGAAAATAATCATATTTGCAGCCTTTTAAATGCTAAAAAGGGTAAAATGCATGGACTGAAACATTGCTCTGTGGATGACCCGGTTCATTCTCCATGCCATCCTGTTGTTCCTAACTCCCGATTCATACACCTGTCCGTCATGAATGGTGACATTCATCGGCAGTTTGATTACAAGATGCTGCTGGAAGCCTTTCCCATGATGCTAGTTGCTACTCCCTAGGTTCTAAGCTACAGAAAAGCAATACAGCCCACAAAATCAGAAACTTCTCAGTAGGAAGGCAATGCGACTGCCTGGGCTGGGTAATGAATCCAAGCTTCCTCTCAGACCTGCACCCCCATGACACATGGGGCAAGGCAGTGATGAAGAGAGGTGAGCACAAGGCATACCCACTAGGTGAGCAATTCCTCTCGTTTCCTAGAAGCCACCTGCAGTAGCAAAGGCCACTGGTCTGCTCTGGCAAACAGGGCCTACTTCTTTTTTTGCAAATGAAAGGCTGAGATTCAAACCATGCAAAAATAAAACGCAAAGTAACCTTAGGTCACAGAAGGAATCTCATGACATACATGCATGCTCATTGTGACATATATTTCCAAGAAAGTAAATTCCATACAATGGACAGCAAGATAATTTTCTCTACAGTGCTGCATTATGGCAGCAATGTTCCTCTCCTTCGAACAAATATGAAATGCTCTCACGTGCTTTGAAACATTAAAAAAAATCTTTGAACAGTCACAGAAAACAAAACCCTAATGTGTTGAACTTCAAACCTTAAGCTCTTTCAGCCACCTGGGTCCTATTTCAGCAGGCTTCTTCCTTTGAAACCTATTTTTCAAACACAGTGTAGCTACCAAGTGTAAGGTCAGATCAGGTGTCACAACCTCAGGCAGCTTTCGCTGTAGCTCAAGAGGGATCCATTGACCCCAGCAGACTGTTTTCCTCCTTACCTAAAGCTGCCTCAGGCCCAGACAGACAAACTGCTTTCAAGCATCCTCTCATTAGGCACAACCCAGACCACCACTTACTTGTACGGGATGTGTTTGCTTCCATTGACCAGGGCGAGGATGACATTGCCCAGTGCTGGCAAGGAGAGACAGAGGCCAGAGCTCCCCTCACGGTTTTTGCTGAGCACTTTCACGCAGCTGCCCAGGTCAATAAGGTGCAAGCGGCTGCGACCTCCAGACACTGCCATAAACAAAGAAAGCAGACAGTTAGTGTGGGCCTCCAAAAGCAGCTTCCCAGGAAAGCAAACGGCTCACCGTGACTCGTGAAGAGGAAACAACCCAGAAGCCTTCCCTAATTCCTGTTAGCAGACACAGCTGTAGGGGCCCTGCTAACGCACCGTCAGCCTTTATTGCTGTACATCGCTGTTCACTGCTGTCCACTCCAGACTTGCTTAAAAATTGCTGAGTACTCACCTGCTCCTGCAGGCCTAACTCTGTGAGAGTCACCAATGTGACTGTACTTTTTTAAATATAGCTCTATTATCCTGCACCTGAGTTGGCTCTGTTTCTCTCTCAGTCACTACTGTTTCTCTGTCGGGGAAATACAGGCTAGGAATTCCTGCTTAGTGAGTAAGGATACTTCTCTTATTTTTCCCATCCTGAATACTATATCTTAAGAAGCACCTGTGGCATCTGTGGGATGCTCAATTTTTCTTCAAGCCTATATTCTTTCACAGTATTATTTCAGCTAAGAAAAGGTTTGCCATGCCACGGGTGATGGATTGTGAAGTAGCACCTCTGTTCTAAAAACGGTTTCTGCAAAACTGGCAATAGATCTTTATGGGGTTTTTTTTTTCTTGTTTACTCTGTATCAACGCACTACTTCCAGAGTGAAAAGAAGCTACCATTGAAACACCAAGATTAATAGATATTTGCTCTCCTTAAAAGTCTATGGTTCCTTATGAATCCAAGGTGGGAACTATGTAGACTTTACAGAAATGCTTCTAGCTCTCTACTGTCTCAAGACAATTTCCTAGCTGAGATTTTTGCATCTGATCTTGGACCACTCCTCCCCATTCTCAAGAGTTAGTTTAGAAGCAGTCCGTAGGAAAAGGCAATTTTATTACTAGGATCTTAATTCAAAAGGTAATAGCAATATATATGAGGACACAAACACACCTTAAAGAGCAGTAGAAATACTTTCACATCTGAGTTTACCTCTATGTAAGTTAATTCACAGACATTTTGACACAGGATCTCCACTTGCACATTTGGTAGGAAAAAAGAGAGAAGATGAAAGAAGACAGAAGACCTCCTATGAAAGTGGGATTTGAGAATAACATTCCCAAAATGTATCCTGTATCTCTCAACAATTGTTAAAATACAGTGACTTCTGCTGCTTTAAAGTCCTGTTAGTTCTTCAGCTATATCAGGTGTTAGGCAACACTGAACTTCTATGTATTCCCCTCACAGGATAGTATCCGCACACACTATGGGCTCCTGGACACAATGCAAAAAGTTAGGCTGCCTCGGGGAGCCAATAAGGCATCTGCACCTCTGAACTGATCATGGAGGACCTTTGTCTCCCCTCTAAGAGTCCTTAAAACCCTTAAAACCCTTAAAGAGTCCCTGAGTCCCCTAAGATCACTATCCTCAGAAGGCTGAAATTACCTTACACGAGTGACTCCCAATCATTTATTTAGAAAAACAAAGAAATGCATTTAGTTGCTACTGCAGATGACTGTAGGTGACTTTACTGAATCATATCTAATAAATATTTCTGTTGCTAAGATTACCATATGTCAGGGAAACAAAAGAAAAGGGAAGAAATCACTACCTTTCAAAAGCTCAGTGATATTGTTTCCACATATACTCCTATTATACAGCTTGAGGAAATCCAGAATAAGGTAATTTACTGGTTGTTTCTTTCTCATTTAATTTACACATTGAAGTAACATTTTTAAGATTGTAGATCCACTTGATTGATCTGAAAATGAAGTTATTTGTTAGGCAAGTTCTCCACTAATGTGCCTGGCTACTATAGAGGAAAGAAGTGGAACATCCTAACACTTGTTTTTTTGTCTGTGGTCACAGAGACTTTGCAGAGCTGACAGCTGAAAAATGACAGTGAGCCAGTTCTGCCACAATGTCATTTATTTCAATGGTGCTAAGCCTGCTTCATGACATTCCTGGTAATGAATCTAACAAGGAGGTAAGTACAGTACCAATGCCTTATTCTAACAGTCATTTTTTACCAAAATTACACGTTAGCCAGCCCTTTAACCTCTTATCATTTAGAAGCTGTGTTTCTTTTTTTCCCCCTTCCTCCTATCCTTTTTTAATCCTGTTACTGGAATCTATATATCTCTACTATCTTCATGGGGTTTTTTTTTCTGAGAAGTCCTTCATTACAGCAGGAGACAGTGATAATCACTAGGCGTCCTTTCTGAGCAGCTGGAATTCCCCCTCATTCAATTATCAGTGGGATCTGACCCTGCCTAGCTTGTAAGGCCACTCAGATATGGGAACTTGAAGGCAGGAGTATGGTATGGCCACGAGACAAAGATATAACTAGAGGCAGCGGGCAAAGCATGCCATATTCTAATCCAACAGGATCATGCCTTCTTTTTCTGAAATTATAGCAGCAGGAAAATAATATTTTCCCTCTTATTAATGGTATTTGAAAGTAGTAGAAAAGGACTGTGTGTACATGTACTTTCATGTAGTAAAAAATATGGAGCATTAAATAATTGCAATAATTATTCCCTCAAAATCAGCCATTTTATTCCTATAAACCAGTCTGTTTGAGTATTCACTGTCTTCCTTTCCACCGCAGGGTGGTTAATTAATAAACCTTTAGTTAATTGAGATTTCTGCCTGCCAATTCCACAGGGGTTATTACTTAAACACATGCAAGCCGCATTTCCATTTAGAGCAACTTTCTGGTTTTCTCTCTTGTAAGTACAGTCAAAGCAAATTTTCTTCATTTAAACATTAGACATTAATACTGCAGTGGTGATCACCCACTACACATCATGCCTTGCAATCTATTCCTTATTATCAATAACCTAAGCAGAGCCAGGAGGTGAAACATATGCTGTTTCTGCAGAATTGCTTAAGCCCATGAATTTAAAGAAGCAGATGTCTCTTTCAAACAAACATTTTTCCCTGTAAAAAAATTATTATTTTAAAAAAATAGTTTTAATGTCAGAGTTTTCTTTTTCAGCGGGGGGTGCTTCCTTTATTATACAAATCTTTTATCATTGGAATTTACTTACAAAAACCCCTCTCTGTGTATCTTCAGTCATAAACAATTTGGGAGACTTGAAACAGAAGACAAATATAATAAAAAAATATAAATGGTGTGAGAAAAAAGGAATCTTTGAAAATTATAGAAACATAAAAGTAAACATGGAAGCACCTTTTCCTCATTTAAAAGTGGGATGTGGAAGTAAAGACACAAGCCAATGAAAGCATACATGGCAAGGAGAGCGAGCAAGCCTATCTGAAAAATCCAGACCCTTTACAAAGAACCATGAGAGTCCTTTGCACACATGTAGTTGGGCCAGCAACTAAAATACCATGTATCTCCAAGAAAGGATATAGTTTACTGGTTGTCAGCATCAGCTTCCCAGTTTATGAATTGCCTGTATCAGCTTCCACACACACTGCCCTATTTAGGTGCCAAAGAGGAACAGTTAACATAAGGGTGACAAGGAATTCCAGTCACCACAGTATTTTAATCCATTACCTCAATGCTATCTGTGAAGATAATAATAAAAGCCAATTTGAAAAGCACCTTTTTTTTTTCAGATACAGAGGCCCACACAGGGCTGAGAACTACCAATGTCTCCACAACAGCAACTAAACTGGCAAATGATGGCAATAATCCCCAGTGGCCTTTAATGGCCTTTGGTGGGTCTTCACCAGGCACGTGGACAGTCTGTTGGTGTGAGTGGCCCCATTCCGTGCTGAATGGAGAACTCTGCTAATTTTCACCACTAAAGAATATTGTGTGAAGGCCCAGTTTCCAGGCAGGCTTGGAGGAGACAGAGAGGAGCAAGAGGACAGCTTACTTCCGCCTTTGCCGCTCTTCTCCATGCGGTACTGGTAGATGTGCAGGGTGAAGAGCATGTGGGAGTTGCGGTGATCCTCCTCGTCGCAGTCCCGCTGGCTGCTGCGGCGGGAGGCGATGGCGGCGTCCAGGAAGAAGGCGGCCTTCTCTGCCGTAGGGGCGCGGAGCTCGCTCTGGTTCTGAAGCTGCAGTTAACACCAGGGAGAAATGGCTGAGAAACTCCCACACAGGCAAACACCACCAGACAACTTCCCGCAATCAACGCACGGTGTGGATAAACTGGCTTCTACTGGGACCAAAAAGGAGGAGGTGCCCAATGGAATGAGACCCTCTTGACACTGGCAGTGGCAGTAACATGCCCTCCAGGAGCCCTCATGGCTAGAAGTGGGAAAAAATTTGCAGAAGACACGTCAATCCGAAACTCATCAGCTGGTGGAAAACAGCAGTGGCAGGGCTACATGTTACCCTTCAGAAAGTGTTAGAAGGAAGCAGTCCACAGATAAATCTCAAAAATAGCAGGACTGAAGTTTGTGTTCTGCCCCATGGCATATGAGGAGCAGCACAGAAGAGAAGCCTTTTCCTTGCCCCTCCATACCACAAGTTTGTTATGCACTTGCTCACAAGCCAGGGCAATCCATTAAATGGAGCAAGGCAGGTAATGTACATGCATTCACATTTGCTGGGGACAGGGACCTCAACCCCTGTCACCAGCCTGCTCTTAACTCTCCAAAGTGACAGACAGCACAGGAGGGCAGATATTATTAACTCCTCCTAATGTTAGGAATGCATGCATGTTTCATGGCACCTAGGATTAGTTTGTCTGTGGAAGGGACACATGACTGTGTAATCTCATGGCATTAGTTTTGGAAGTACCCAGAACTGGCCCACAGCCCATAGGATAGACTTGTTTTGTCTGGCATAGAAACAGCAAGGAACTCCCCGTTCACGGGGTTTGTTCCCCTGCTATAGAGTATAGCTGACGGTTAAGTTCTCCAAAAGACGGTACTTCTGTTTTCTCTTTGTGACCATTAATCAGCATGAGGAGGGATAAAGCTGAGGCTGTGCGTGGGATTCAGTGACACAGCTGAAGGCTAAGCTCTCTCAGGAAAGAGGGAAGGGGGCAGGAAGGAGTTAACAAGGCCAGCAGAAGGCAGGCCAGTCTGTGGGCTGATCTCACTAATGTAAGCAACAAGAAAATGTGCATACTTGGAAAGGTCCAGTGACAGACAGTATGACATATGGTGATCGTTCATTTGCTATACACACTGCTGATTCTGCATATCTGTATGGCTATAATATAATATCCTCCCTTCATCTGAGGATTTGGAGAATTCAGGTGTAGGACACATGACTCCAGAATGTCTTGTAAGCACACATAAAATGGCTTCTTTCCTTGCAATTTAATTCAGTCTTTCACACTGCAGACACACACAGGTGTCTCATGGAGTTACCTCTTCTTCACTGATCTAAAATAATTCATTTTGTATATAGCTGTACTGTCTATATCCATATGAAAATAAGCTACCATAATGGAATATTTATTATTATTGCTAATGTGCAATAATATAAATACCTTAGTAAAGAATCAAGCTGTGAGGAGATGCTGGTTGTGACACAGTTATGTAACACCTGCAACGTACACACGCGAGGTCAGGTCTTAACTGAGCCATCCATCACCCCAACGGGAACTGTGCAGACTCAAGTCTTTCATACTTACTAGACTGCACCAGTTACTGGATACCAGAGGGTGAGATCTCTTGCGATACAGTAAGTATTTCAGAAAACACGAAAGTCAGGAGTTAAGTGAAAATGAGAACCCTAACTGCTATTTAAAATCAAAACACGACTTTATAGTCCTTAGGTAGAATGGAAAAGAATGGAAAATATGACCTAAGTATGCCTAAAAATCTTAAACCACAAAGAGATAAGGCACAAAATTTATTACTTGCTGTTTAAAATCTCACAGTTCATGACTTGTGTGGATGTGAGTCATGATCTCTAGATGCTTGGAGCTGGATATAGGGTACATGACCCTGTAGGTCTGTTCCCTTCTCTCTCCATTCCCCATCCTGGAATAGGCAGGTTCTCGACAGAAGCAGCCCTTGCCTTTCAGGTTGAAAGAATGTTTTCAAGCTCCATCACCTTCATTTGCCCCCTCTTCATCTACTCATACAAAAACCAGATTTACTCCCTCACAAATAGCAAAATTAAAGAATAGGTCCTTTTTCCCCTCAAACCAAGAGGGGTGGAAAAAATAGGGCTGCTGAGAATTTCTCAGGGTTACCCAGAGAGTCAGTTACTCATTCCTGCTAAAACTCCACACATGAGAAGCGTTTGAGTTTTTCTTGACTTGCCCAGCTCAGGAATTTACTTCTTGGCAGCAATTAATAAGTGGTAATTAATGCTCCCTACAACATTGTTAATGCAAATGCTATAAATAATGTTGTTTATAAAGAAATAAACAGCCATATTAATGGCCTACAGCTATTTTTGCAGTACTGTAAATATTTTAGCTTGTTGTTTTACAAAAGAGAGATCACACCTTTTTCTTTCTTTTTTTTTTTTAAGAATGAGGTGAATTTTTGTTTGCACTGAATGTTTTCACATTTTATTGCAAACACAAGCCCCTGCTCAATATCAGTTATACCAGAGGTACAAATATTTAGCCCAGGAGAGCAGATGGCCCTGCAGCTGCAGGTCATAAAGTTCTTGCATGTTTTAAAGTAAACAATTTCAAGTCTATAAACTTTATGCTCTGGGTAGTTCTTGAATTTGAACCATCTCAACAGCTCCAAAAAAAAAAAAAAAAGGGTCATGTTACTAGTTTCAGTGTAAAATGAATCTTGAATTCACCTGCATGCCACAAATGGGGTCTTCACAAAGGTAGACACCTGGGGACTGGCCATCTTGCAGGCTGCCTGTAGCCACTTCTGACAGCAGATCTCTCAGATTTTCTTCTTTCCCCCACACTTCCACTGCAGAAATCCGGACCGAGAAGCGCGCTCCTGTCTTCTCTTTGCGTTCATTAATCAACTTGAAGAGCCATGAGATGGCACAAGGAATTATTCCAAGGTTTTGCATGGAATCATCCTTCCCAATCATGGTGTATGACTTCCCTGTCAGGAATGGGGAGATGAAGAAAATATAATATCATTCCCAGGACCTTCACAGCCTTCTGCCAAGACAGATTATCCTGCACAGCTTCATGAAAACAACTTCACTACAACAAGGGCAGTCAGCAATGGGAAAATACAGGCAGGTAGACAAAGAGGACATGGAAAATGCAGATGAAATCTTGAGCTGCTTTCAAAAATCATTACCTCATGCATTCCCCTGACATCTCCCATTCCCAAGGCAGGGTGCTGCGGGCCCCCACCTTGCAACGCTGCAGCCTCTCATATGGGTGAATTGTGGAGGAAATTGAGCAGAGCATGAGTGCCATGGTCTCTAAAAATGTCTTCTTTAAATACTGTAAGTGTGGTATTCTTTCAATACCTTTTTACTTCAAAACCCTAGGTTATTTTTCAAATGCTGAGTTAGGATTGACATAAACCTGGTCCCAGAATGATACAGATGTAACTTCATTCAGAAAAAAAACCCCAAAACCAACCAGGTATATGCAATCATTCAATACAGAAGTAGGTCCACAACAATTAATATTTCATCTAGCTCAAAACCATCCTCTGGTTTGGTATTTTTTAACTCTGCAATTATAGCTCTGGCTTGTCTTTTTGCTGTAAAAGTTTGCTGATTCAGAATAGACACGTTACACTGCTTTAGGTGTCACTACATATAATGCTTCTAGAGAAGTTTTCTAAAGCTCCTAAATTTATGAGCCAAATGATAAAGGTATACATTCTTTCAAGCAAGTACTCGTGGCTTCTTTACCTTGTTTCATTTCTTACACTGAATCTGTGTGGAAAAAGATCAGTGACAAAAACACCTCTCTGCACATGTCTGTGTCAAGGTCTGGGTATGTCCATGGTTTGTGGTGTGGTGGTGGTCCAGTTAACAAAGCAACTGCAGAGACTCCACTTGTGCTTCAGCAAAACCCTAGCTAGGATACCTCTCTAAAGGACATGCAGCACTTGTGAGACGCTGTTATCTGGTGGCTTCCTTTTCCATCTCATCTGCAATCTTGTGTTTGGCAGGTCACAGAGGGGTTAAATATCTAAGAGCTCATCCTAGTGTTACTCCTGCCTGGTCCAGAGGGTCCTTCTGGTGTAACTGGACCAGCAACCTGCTTCATTCATTGTACCAGACCTGGTTGCGCTGCAGCATTCAGTGCTCACCAGGTTTTGTTGCCTATAATTTGGGATAATCATGGCCTGATACAGCTTGATCTTCTTTATCACCTGCAAAACCGAATTATCCTTTGAAGTTATATGTGTACATCTGTGTTTCTTTGAGACAGTAAAGAATGGAGATCATTGCACATACACAATAAAACTGCCTTCATACAAAACATATGATTACTCTCAAAATCCAGTTATTTCAAAAGAATAGTGTGTTAATGATGATGATGATTCTCCTTTTTATTGTCCTTCCATGAATACGTGAAATACTATTGAAGCATGTCCAAAGTGTGAGTTTTGATCCATCAGTAACATTCAGTTAACCATTGGAATAAGATTTGTTGGAGACACAGTAGGAAGAGGTCAGTAATGACTGAATTGTCTAATCAGGGAATAGAGTATAAATCAAACTATTTGAGTGCCCAGTCACAGCACTTGAAGAGTGTCATCACAAACATAAAGTGTGATGTCACTTGAGTGAATACTCACAGCTTTTACACAGTTTGATAAAAGTGGCATTTGGGCAAACCCTCACCAATACCAAGCACATTTGTAAAACTGTGGATCACTGCTGGACCATTCATTGACAACTGAAGACAATGCAAGACAAAATATTTAAGGGATGAAATGAAGCAATAATTCAAAGGTAACTTCTGTTTCAAAGAGCATGCTGTCCAGCATTTACACAATAAGCAAAGTGAATAGATGTGTAAGCGAGAGGTGAAGATGTAGTACAAGATCATGCACAGTGTATACTACTTTCAAGTACAATTAATACACACAGACAAATGAAAGTTTCTTTTCCTTAATCTAACAGACTAGCAATCTAGGTTAAAAATATTCATTTTGCTGCTTGAGTAGGGAAATTTAGCAATACCAACCAAGCTTGGCATGACCAAAGCAGAACACGCAGCCATCTGCCCCATTGACAACAGATTGGATCACCTCAGCCACAGTCCCAGCACATACTTCAGCCTGTCACAGGTATTGGAAAAAAAAAAAAAGAATAAAAAAAAGGAAAGAAAGAAAATAAAAGCATTAATAATAATAAGGAAAATAATTATTTTCACTGGAAAGTGGTAGTAATGTCATCCATGCTCAAGACACCATGTTGAAGTATCAAAAAATCTAATCCTGCTTGTCTTCACTCATGTGATCTGTGCTGTTGATGGGAATGACATTACTTATTTAAGCACATGAAGCAGGACTTTTGTTCTAAGTCAAGTAAGTTTCATTCGCTGATGCATCAGCATCCTTTGTGGGGTTAAAAAAAAATGCACATATTGTAAGGGGATGTAGCTGGTTTGTTAGAACTAGGGGATTTTAAAATACAGATTTGATTAAAAAACAATCCAACACTGAGGAATTTTTGCAGGCTCTATTATTTGCCCAATTATGGACTGAGTTCAATTCCACTGGCATGTGGGTAAGGAATGTAAAGGGAACAAACAGTCTCTTTGGTATTAGCTAGATGACCTGACATTATTATGAGTCTTCTCAGCTTTTTGCAGCAGTAGACTCCACTCTGAAGACTGCAGCAGTATTTTAAGAAGTACAACACAGAAATTTACTCCAGGCATTTGTGAATTTAAGATTCAAGTGGGCTGAATGGTCCACAGTGCTTGTGCAGCGACTGCTTAACAACAGTGGATGAAACTCAATCAGAATTCACAGTTAGGCCTTGACGGGAAGCACTTTGCATTTGACAACACATCATGTAAATTCACCCTAGTTCATGGCTATTTCTAGACTATCTCAACAGAAAATAAAATGGGCCAAGGAAGGGACCGTTCACAGGCCAACCCCTTGAACTGCATCCAGGCATTAGTCTGCGAGGTGCTAGCTGCTTGGACCCGGACTAGGCGAGGGAGTGACCTAACGACACAATTATGTGACAGTACTTTAGGTGGCCCTGCGTCCTAGCTCTGTTTAGTTTATGAATACAGAGACAGCCTTACAGGACTGTTTTCTAATTATACTTTGCAATATTACTTCATTCTTTTACTGTCCTCATGACGTTTGGGTAACATAGTTCATCAGACCAAAGTGTAATAAAGATAAGAAATCTGAATATATACATGTGAATAAAGACTTGTGGATTAAAATCCCCATCTTCTTATTGCAAACTGTACAATAGAACACTGTAAAAATAACCCTTGATCCCTTAGTTAATAGAGGACTGCATTAGAGAACTGCAGTTCTGATCGAATCTCTGTAAACATCAAATAATAATATTTTATAATATACAGTAACTTGTTGATATTGAGGATTTTCCTACTAGGCACCATTTAGCACATTTATTGAATGGATAATTTTAGGAGAAATTATTTACAGTAAAGAATAAAGAAAGCACACCATTATTGAGCTAAAATTTTTATTTATTGATGATCATGGCAGACCAAATTCAGCCCTGGTATAAGTCCACCGAAAGTACTACTGCTGCAGCAGCAATCAGTTTGGCTCTGGTGCGCACTGCTGCTTAGATAACTCTTCTGATCATACCTGTGATGCATCTTGGGGGAAAACTGCATCAAAAGCAAACATCTTGGGTGGAACCTGGCTGCCCCTTTTCTGGAAAGCATTCTGACCTCCGCAGGCCAACGGGTCATACAGCGTGATTTGCTTCTTACGGGGGTCAACTTTCAAGAAGGAGCTGGACTCAGACGTGTCTCTGGCAAGCGTGGAAGAAATGCGCACCATGACTTTGACCTGTCAGCAAACACACAAAAAGATGAGCACATTTCATTAGTCTGTTGGTTGCTCTGCAACTGGTACGTTGAATGAATTTCGCAACTACACTTGACCAAATCATATGTACTTGTCAAAGCTGGTGTCTCAGTGGAAGTCAATGAACGCACAGGAAGTATTAGGCAGAATTTGTCCTAAACTACAAAGTGAATGAAGCCAGAACTCTCAATCTACTTCAACAAGCAACTTGTGTATTGAGAATCACAACGCACATCATGGTGTTTAAGTGTCGATGCTACTCAAGTACAATGAGGAAGTATTACATCACCTTGTCTTCCTCTCAATATAAATTGAAAATTAACCGTACCCCGGTGGCCCAATTAAGAAAGCTGAAACATATTCTAGACTGCTAAGCTTTCAGAACTGCTGCAGTTTCTACGAAACATCCTGATCAATAAGAGCCCATAAAAGCCAGATCTATAATTTACACCTTTATGATTCTAATCCAAACGCAAAGATGAAGTGGACGGTTCTGAGTGCCATCATCAAAGAGTTGTGAAAAGAGTCCCATTTTAATGGTCAGATTTTGAAATTACCATCAAGGGAGTGAATGTAATAAGCGATAAAAGATTTGTTAAAACATGTTAGCTCACAACTCATTAAATAGCTACATAACAAGATGTTATTCCTGAGAGAAAAATAAATCTTCATAGATTTAATGAGGTTATGCTGTATCCCTAGCTGAGTTGGTAAGCAATTTAGATGTAAGTAAAACTGATGAAAATCAATCTGGCTTTGGTTTTCCCCATAAATTCACCACCTGCAGACACGTGAGCTCCTGACTTTAGAGGGCAAACATCACCTGTCTGCCAGTTCTAGTCACACCTGCACACTTTCTCCTACAGCAGATTGGCTTTCACACCAACTTGACAGAACTTTTATGTCAATGCTCCTTAATCGTATGTCACTTGTATCAAACCCACCCATGTTTGGCATGCAAGTGACCACAAAGGGTCATGTCAGCACAGGGTGGGAGCACATCTGCTGCTGGAATGGCAGACACATTCCGGGAGGAGGTTGTAGCCCCAGAAGTCGGGCTGCAGTTCCTGTTGGTCTCACTGAGACTGGTGCTCTTTGTACGTACGTCTCATTTCATGCGGGCCCAAGCTCATCCTGCATGCGAATAAATCAGCTGCTTTGAGAAGTACAATCTGGGAAAAATCATTTTTGACACAACTCCTTTGAAGACAACAGAATGAGGCCAGAGATTAACTGGCATTATTCAGTATATCTGTGATGTCTTCCCTGTATGGTAGTGAGTCAAACTGGTAATTTGACTCCAGTGTTTTAACCTGGCAAAACAAACTGTCATTAAATGGTGAAGTGGTCGCAAATCTGCTCACACAATTTCAGTTTTACACAATTATATGAGGAAAAAAGGAAAAATACTGCTTGAGTGTGAATGGGTTCCCCTCCTGCTTAGCTGAGCTGCTTATGAAACCTAACCTCTAACTGGAAAAAGCCACCTCTAATGTCTTGCCAAAGGCATTCTTCTGGACCCAACCCTAAGCAAAGCTGACTTCTACTGAGGACAACAGCAGCCAACACACCCGGTCAGTCCACATGAACTGGGCAAGGTCTGTTTATTCTAGCCCTAGGTCTCCTGGAAGATCGGGAGGGAGTACAACTGTAAATCCTAGAGAAGCAAGAAAACAAAGGACAGTATCAATCTTGTGCTGTTTTCCTATTTTCAACTTCACATACCTTTGGCTTTCTTTTACTGTGCCACACATTTTTAAGTAGATACCAATATCAGGAGTATTAGACTGATCTGCTGGAAAACAAAATAAATGCTATTCTTCAACTACTTTAAATAAAATGCTTGCTTTAGAAAACTCTTTCCCCATAAGTTTATGTGTATTTTTGGCTGCTATGAAACCATGACCTTCAGATCCTTGATCTTGGTGTGCAAAGAAGAGTTAACCCATTACCCTGGACTAAGTTTTTTTGGGTTTTGGAGAATGGACAGTGTGTGAAATTTAACAATCTTTCATGTACAGGCAGTCTAAGAATTCTTTCTGGCCTCAGACTGTATGGGCATTCAGTTTTAACCTCAGCTACACCAGCTTTGTTATGGTATAATATCACTGGCATGGGTCTGGATTTAAACCTGCTCACACAAAATCAGATTAATACTTGCCGCTTCTTACTGAAGTAATACTGCAAATCCTCCTCACTTCCAACAGCTATAGTGATAGAAGCTAAGGCACCAGGTTCCTCTTTCCCAAGAGTAAAATACCAATTTAACTGAAATCCTAAAAATTTACTAGCATCAGATAAACTGAATGAACCGCTATCAAAAAAAAAAAAAAAAAGAGCTCAACTCAGAAGCCCCAGGAACTGTCTAACAGCATATATTGCTCCTCAACACTGCCGAATAGAGACATTTCTCAAGAAAAATACTTCTATTGCCATGAACCTTTGTATTTCCTGTGCATTGGGGATTTTTGTTTTGAGACCTAATGGTTCACAGAATCACAGAATCACAGAATCGCATGGGTTGGAAAAAACCCGTAAGATCTTGAGTTCAACTGTTGACCTAAAACTGCCAAGTCCGGCACTAAGCCATGTCCCTAAGTGCCAGGTCTACACAGAATCCTAGAATAATTTAGTCTGGAAAAGACCATATTCCTATGTGTTAGGGTAGAGGAATATCATATTGATTACATGTGGGTATCCTCATAGCTGGACCACTTCTTACTCATCACGAAGATGTCTGTGTGCCTTGGGACACCATATCATAGGTAATTCTGCTCGCCTCCATCTAGATCAGCCTGCAGGAGCTGTCTCCACCTGAGTCAGTTGTCTGACCCCTTTGCAGGCAACAGAGAGGAACAGACATTTCCAGCACTTAATTTGCATGTTCTGTTTTATAACAGATGAACTCCACAAATACCTCTTGCTTACTCTATAGCACCACAGGCATCTTACATGTTTGCCTGAGATGTAGGTGCCTACATTGTAGGCTGCCCAAAGTTATTCTTTTTGCTCTAAGCATAATAAAAATGCTCTTTCTGGGCAGCACAGTGTCTGGCCCAAATTCCATAGCACGCACACACACACAAATCTGTGTGACAGTCTCCAGCAAGAATCACATGCCAGCAAAAATAAAGCTAGGCCCCTGAGTGTGATGGACACAGAATGCAAGTAGTAACAATAGATTATTTGAACTCATCTGGTAATTTGTAGGCGTTAAATATTCTTCCAGGCCAGTTTCACACTAGTGCAATCCTTTTAAATTACTCCTGATTTACATTACATTAATGAGAAAACAATTAGATCCCATCTGTGCAGACTGTATGTCCCCTATATGTCATGGGAGCTGTGACTGTAACAAAAACCCAGTGGGCAGGCAAAATACAGGCAAACTTCAGTCCTGAGAAACACATTCAGAACTACATATGGAACAGTGGCACAATAAACTAGGCAGACCAAAACAGATTTTAAAACATCTGAGCCAGATATATCTTCTGAGAAGACAGGAGAGCTTGTGGTCTGGGAATCAACCTGAGATAGGGGACCTAGGACCCCTCCCGATGGCTGTGTCCAGGTGCAGTATGACTGTGAGCTGTGAGTGCAGTCTGTTTCACACTGCCCACCTGTACAGGGGGCAGTCACAGCTTACTTCACTGCCAGGCACAGCGAGGCATTCAGTCGCTGCCTGCCCTCAAAGGACTGGCAGCAGCCATTAGATCCACACTCCATTATAAAACATTATTATGCTTGCAACCTAAACCCAAGGATTCAGGCAAAGCGTTTCCCAACAGTGGTTATGACAAGAGTAAATCAACTAAGCTACAGCAGTAGAAATGATGGGAGACCACGGCCTCCTGCTCTGCTGTTTCACAGTCCTTCATGCAATTTATAGCGGGGGGGTTAGCAGGGGAGGCTCAGAGTCTGTGCTGGCCCTGAAAATCCACGCCACAGGGGAGGCAGCACAGAGATGGGCAAATGTAACTCAGCCAGCTATGGGGGTAGCACAGGAACTTACTGGACTCAAAAGACTTCAGCTCAATTTAAGGAACAGACAGGCTGAAGATCACAGTGCTGCTCTGGGGAACTCAGAAATACAGTATGGTTAATTTGAAACTAACTGAAGAGTGAAGTCTAAGAACTCTAATAATTTATGCTTGCAATTTATATTTAAATAAAGTATAAATTGAACTTCTTTTTAAAAAGAAGAAAGCAGGTTTTCTGCTTCACTTCCTATGCGTCATTACTCCTTTAGTCCACCGCTACAGTTTCACACTAATCTCTTGTAATTGAAGCGTCTCAGAGACACCACTTGCGATTAATGGGACCACTCAGTCTGCCAGAAATTCTTGTTTGAATTCCAGTGACCAGGTCTTGGCAGTGCCCAGCCTTAGATGTACCTCTGACTGTTTCTGTGGGGAAATATGAAAGCAATCTCCTGAGACATGCGCTCTTGGTAAAACAAATAACCTGGGCCTAATTCTGATATCTTTTTACGCCCATGCAAATCTGGCTGAACTCAGCAAGAATTACTCTAGCTTAGGAGTGGAGAGAGAGAATAAAAGAAAAGGTCACTTGCTCTGCATTGCTATTGTGCCTTTTATAGGATGCAACTTCACTTCTTAATTCTGCCCATGCTGTTAGCAATTTTTAATGTGTTTTCTCCTGTGAGTTTACAGGATTTCACTGGACAACTATTTAATCCAACAGCACCCCCATTTACTTCTCTGAATTTCAGTTCCTCCCTTCGAAGACATGATTTGTTCTTTTATGAGTTCTACAGCCACAATATTCCTCCAGATGTGAAATGCCACAAATAAAAGCAGAATCAGAGCTGTACTGTTCAGGCTTCCTCAAAAGGTTTTTTTTTGTATATTTGTCTATGTACTTATTTTACACATATGTGTGTGTATTTCAATTATAAGCACCATTTTTTAAAGCATATATAATTTCTGAATATATAATTTTTTTTTCATAACTTTCTCTCTAAATGGCAATTATTGGCACTGGTGGGTTCCTTCATGGATACCATTCAGTAGCACCAAGGGAAGACCTAGGGGAATTGCTGTTTTATCACTATGATACTGTACTGTAAAAATAAGCATAAACCTTTTAATCAACTCTATGAAAAATTCAGTTGCCTGAACCATTTTTCTTTCTCCATTTTTATCTAATACCTCCCTATAAACACATCTACTATTTCTCGAAGAAGGAATTTGCTAATTGCAGGATTTTCCCCAGATAAACTCAATTTGTGACCTGTCACGGACCTTTTGTTATGTTCATACTCTGTGGAGAAGGACAAAGGTTCAGCACACTCCGCAAAGTAGAACTGGTGCCAAGGATATAAAAAAAAAGAAAGCAGAGTCCAGCCACTGACACTGCCATGTCTCCTGCGCCCACAGGGGTCTGTCTGCAGGACCGGCAGCAAAATGAGCAGGGAAGGTGGGAGAGGTAAACTGTGTCAAATCTGTGTCACACACAAATAGCTACAAACACAGATTGGAATGAGGCAACGCAAGCAGAGATCGACACTGGGGATATTATCACTTCCTTCTACTCTTGCCTGTAAGATTTCATTTGGGGTTCATTTATCTAATTACTGCAGGGACAGGGCTAGACAGCTGTTGCTTCAGGCACTGTGCTTGCCTTTATGAGCTGCTTTTCTCATCAATCATTTGAGCAGCTTTGGCTGGACGTGTTCTGGGTAGTGGTGGGAGGCAGGAGCTGCAGTGCAGTCACAGGCGAGACAGGCCAGCCAGGACTATTGAGCTGTTTCAGCACTCCATCAATGTAATGGCAATCACTGGCTGCAGGAACAGCCTTATTGGAGGTTAATGAAGAGTAGGTTTTGTAATTTCTCACTGTTACAGTGGTAAATAATGGTGGGAGGCATGCATTTTTGCTGCGGCCCGCCACAAAGTACTGCAGCACAAGAAAATCTAGGCCATCCCATACACTTGTGTCACTTACATGCTTTTGCATGACGGATGTAAAGCTTGAAGCCCAGAGGATATGAAGCCACCTATTAAGTATGTTAAAAGATTTTTCTTACAGATCATGAGACAATCAGTTGATCATGCTAACATGAAATCTAAGAGGTCGAGATAAACAGACTGACCCAGAATGCATCAAATGCGGGATTGTATGAGTGGACGATGCTTTAATGGAAATGTGGTCCCATTTGGAAAAAAAAAAACACAAACAAACTTGGGTGAATTATGCCAGTGTAAGCTGGCCAGGAAGCATGTGCAAACAGGCCTCGTTGCCCTCTCTTTCTATTTTCACAAAGGTAACTCTCCTAGGCTTCAGTGCTTTGCTTCAGCACAAATTAGAAAACACACAGGACTGATCACTCTTGCTGTTGGTGGAAACAGCTGTTACTGATACTGATGCTTTGGAAAAGCAGTGAAAACAACTGAAAAAGTCATAGCATTAGAGCATGCAGGTCTCCTCTTTTTGTACAACAGTTCCTGTGTTTCTATCTTGTGTAATTACTAAAATTTTACCAACTCATCAACTCCATCCTGTACAACAGTTAAACTAATTTGGACTTGTAGCAATAATGGGAAATAGTGGCAGCATGCTGTACCGAAACACCAATCATGTTATTCAAAACATTTGCACTTCTCATGATTGCACACTTTTTCAGTTAGACGATGCAACTTTAATAATGTATTCAATAAAATCTGGTGTGAAATACTCTCAGGTCACAGGGCACGGCTCAGTGGCTTCCTGTACTGTTCATGGCAGCAGTAGCTGTGAGTTTGTCACCGTGGTTTGGTGCAGCTGAAGGACAGTGCTGAGCACCAACACTGTCTGAAATCAGCACATACATCAGCCCAGCCATTCAGCTGTGACATTGCTACTTCAGCATTTGCTAGATTCTAAATTAACAGGGACCACCGCAACTTTCTTCTACTCTTAAAAAAATTGAATTAAAAAAAAAACCAAGACATGAGGATCATCCCATCATGGAAAACAGTCTTTTCTTAAGGCTTCCCACATGCCGACTGGGTCCATGGCTTTCCTTTTGCTTCCTTATGCTCTCTTTAAGGTAAGTCTGCATTTCAGAACTGCATAGCTGGGCAGCCTGTGTGTTGCCTCAAGCAATTGCCTACTGGTACAGAGAGCAGATGCTTATTTAAGGCTACAACACCCAATTGCAAAAATTTGCTCTGCTCCCCCACTATGACAAGAATTTATTTCTCTGTGCATAGTACAAGTACAATTGACTGCCATGAATTCAAGATCTCATCTTTTCCTTGATACCTTTCAAAGTCAAGCATATATTTCACTTCACTTCAGTGATTGTTTAGAGTAGAGCGATTCTCCCCTTCCTTTTTTCCTACTTAATACAACTCTTTCAAAAAGGGTCTTTAGACACAAAGTATCTATGTAGTAAAGTAAACAAGATAAAAACTGTTACCTGGCACAAAATGAAGAACTGGCAACTTTCCCTGTAATTCTCGTCCTCTGCTATGATTGAAGCCATTTTGCTCTTTCTAGTAAACTGTCTTTATCTCAATGCACGAGTTTTCACTTTTACCCTTCTCATTCCCTTGCACGTCCCACTGGGAAAGAGTGAGCAAGAGGCTGTGTGGGGCTGAGCTGCCTGCCATGGTTAAGCCACAGAATTGTCCCAGCCACAGATCATCGCACAGCTTAGCCATGTTTAGCATTCTCTAAGTTAAATACAAGAAACTCAGTCCGTGCAGTAGTGGCCTCTCAAGCATGTGATGTGCCATATGTTGCTCTGTTCTATTCCAGCCTGGCTTGATATCTACAGATCCTACAGACAAATCAGCCAAACCCATGAAACACATTTGCGGCATCAGCAAGGCAAGCTCCCTAAAGGAACTTTCCTGCTCTCGTGATTGATGACAAGGCTGCTGTCATTCCTGCTGCCTGCATGAGGCTGCCATCAGCCCCCCGGGGAGCAGGGAGACAGCAATGGTGAGTCACTTGGCTCCTTCTCATAGGCCGTGCTCTTATCCTGCTGCTGTGCAGAGAGACTGAAGAGAACTTTGCTTTGCTTATTTAAGCTCCCTCTTAGAAACCTGCCCTTCCAGCAAAACATGACTGAACTGCCTCGGCTGTCACAAGGACTGATGCTGATGAAAAGCAGAAGCAGTATCAACAGTAGCAATATCTCAAGCGTGTGCCTTGATAATTATGTCTGCTCTATCATTTCTTAAAGCCCCAGTTTCCCTTTTTGTGAAGCTGTGAAAGAGGTGCGTAGGATGCAGCCTGGTAAGTATAAGCAGCAGGTCATCACTAATTACAGAAAGTGTGGCGCTGAGGGCTTCACATTATATAGTCTCAGGAGATGAGGAATTCCAAGATGAACAAGGCTCTCTGGTTTTTTGTCTAAGGAAACAAGAATTTCTATGGAAAGAATGCAGATAAAAGACAAAGTTTCCCTTACACACGTCTTTGAGATGTCTTTTCAGTGCTAGAGAAACAAAGGATGTACAGGTATTGCAAAGAGATGTATAATCACAATTGTAAGCTTTTCCATTATTTATAAAGATGATCTCCATGGCTGCATACAAAAGAAGATTCCCCAGTCCGCACATAAAAGTGTACGCCATCCGCCATAAATAACAAATAGCAATACAATCAGACAAGAAGGATTTACATTATTTAAACCAAGCCAGAAGTGAAAAATTGCAGTTTAATGCAGATAAGTGGGGAAAAAAAAGATGTGTAAAACTTTGGAGTGGCAGTTGGTAATGGCAGACAGTAAATAAAAGAGATGGTTCTGACTAGGAATTTGGGAATTCACGGTGAGGAAAAAAATCCCAAAGAAAGCACAGGGCCACATTGTGAGAGTCTACATAAAACAAAGAGGGTACAATTATCACATTAGGCAATAGAGGGGAGATATCTAATAAGTGCTTGGGTATTCAGAGGAGAAATCCAGTCTCCAGAAGGAGTATAAGCAGCCTCCAGTACCATAAGTTGCATGAAACCACCAGTAGAAACTTCAAGGAGTAGAGCTAGATGCTTTAGTGAGGAATGTAATACATTATAGTGTCATTGAATTCAGCAATAATTCCTCATTTACCTGTAACTATATGAGATGAGGATTTGACCTTAGTTAGGTACAATCACCAATAAAATTAAATTTGGAAAATGAGGAAATGATAAAACCTGGATCCAAGCAATATGGTCTATATTGTTAGTGAACATTTCATCTAAAGATCCCTCAGGGCTTTGCAGTCCTCTGACAGGATCAAGACATATATTTACAATTATTCTTAATTTTCAATGGCAGAAATAAAGCTCAAGAGTAAATGAATCATCTAAGATCTCAGAAAAGGTGTGCTTTACCTAAATAGACTACCTGAACTCTGGTTCTTCCCTTTCTTATCCCATAACTGTAGGCTATAATGTTTACAAGGGCATAAACATAATATTAAATTTACTTTTTCTTTCATGTTGTATCCTATTTAATACTACCCTCATACTTCTGTCTTTAGCAGTGGTACAGGGAGGCACAATAACTTCAGAGCCAAGCACCCACTCGGAATTAATGAGATCCATTTGTAATGCTATACATTATCTCAAATTAAAAGTGCTTTTTTTGAGCCTTAACAGAAATCCCTGCAACAGACTTTTATTTTGGGCTTGATTCTGCATTCCCTTGAAACAAACAGAATTATTTATTGTGTCTGGAACAAGAGAATAGAAGACAAGGTCGTACAAGATGCATCTGAAGGTTCGTATAACTCCATAATATTCCGTCTCCAACAGTGATCCAACATTCTAGCCCGTGAGCCTCCTGCTGTGGTGGGCTGCACTGCCATTCCCCTGCTCCCTCCCAGACTGTGCTTCGCCAATACCTGTATGGCTCACGTGCCACTTGCACCCCTCCAAGACACAATCTGGGGGGAACACATCCTATCAGGAGAGAGCCACAGGCTCCAGTGAGTCAGCTTGTAGTCTAAATCAAATCTGCAGCCCACTGGGGACACTGCTTAGGTTGGGCATGTTTATAGTGCCATTTGTGGGATGTTGTCACTCCTTTTGGAGGTGGGGTGGGAACTGCCCCACAGAAGTCTCCCCTGGGTACATACAGTGCACAAAGCTGCCTCTCCCAGCTCTTCCAGAACCAGTTGCCGAGGCTCTGATTGCTTGTGCTTCTCAGACTCTGGGCTTTTTAATGCTTTCCCCAGTCCTAACATTCAATTGTTTTCTGACCAGTAGTGAACATGGTGTTGGGATTTTCAGTAGCCTCTAGAAGGCACTACAGCCCGAGTCTTACCCCTGAGGGAAATAAAATCCAAGGAAGTCATATGTTTGAGCAAATTTGTTCCTAAAAGCAAGCACAGCCTCTGGTGGTACAAGGATGCTCTTACTTACTTGGAAAAACCCAGAGATGTATTAGCCAAGTCTACACAGCTGGTTCTAAGGATCTCTGTGTAGTACTCTGTGATGCTGACTCCTGGGCATGCATCTGACTCCAGGTACAGTACAGCTCATCACCACTGCATCCTGTGTTCCCATGGGAAGAAATCCAGGTATGCAGGCAATGAGGATGCTGCTGTTTGTTTAGCACTGATCCTGGCCTGCCTGGTCACAGAACCAAGATACCAGGAGTGTACTGCTTTCCTGTGGTTTTTTATTTTGTACTAAACATAAACAGAACAGAACAAAAACATACCAAATCAGAGAGGCACACAAACAAAAATGACAGAAAGGAAACTAAATGGAAGCCCTTGATGGGAACTAAATGCAAACAGTACTTTGACAAATGGAACTTGTCTCATGTCACAGAGACCCTCAGATGCAGTATAACAGCGTAAAATTGCCACGGACCCTCCTCCTTGATGAATGCAACTCTATAGCAATGAGAAACAGCCAGTGAAGAGCCATCTGCCCTGTGACCCCTACCACTAATGATTTCATCCACTGTTTGCTGCTTTGTTAAATGTTGCAATAAATAACAGCAATATTTGTGAATACACCAGTAACCAACCACTTGCCCTAGAACAAATATCCAGTGCCTGTTAGTAGTCTTTCTACATGGCCTCAGCTGTAATTCTGCAATCTTAATTTGGGCAAAATTTCCGTCATCTTCAACCTCAACTGCCATTTTCTGACTTCTGAGTGCTTAACCATGCAGTCTTAACATTCCTTTAATACTGCTATTTGTCAACAGAATAATTCATTATGCTGTGGGTAACTCGGGAACTGTGTAATTCTTCTAGCAAGTAGCAGCCTTTAATGAATGACACCTGATCAATAATGCAGAATTCAACATTTGAGAATAAATAAAAAGCCTTTTTCATGAGGAGTGTCTGCAGGAAATGTCAAAATCATTTATCAAGGGTCCAGGCTGATAGCCTGCAGCTGCTGTCCACAAGAATTATAAAAACATACATTGTTGAGTCCTGAAAATGTTTTTGGTACTGAGTATAACTAGATTTTTCCATGTCCAAAACACAAAATAAGGACTTATTGAGTATGAATGCAATGGTCATTACTAGAGTTTTGTTAAAGTAAAACTTTGCCACAATAGTACTTTGTCCCTAAGCTGCTAGTTATACAGGATTATTTTAACTTGATTTCCAGGTGCACCCTTAAAACAATCCTCACTGTAACTCTAGGAAGGCTGAGCTGCTTAATACAAATGCAAAAATGCACTTGTATTTGGGTTTCAAACCCCCAGATTAACAAGGTAATCAGAAAAACATTACAAACCAAGACAAGGGTAAGCACTTTATCTCTTCCTGATATCTAGGAGCAGCATGTATCAAAGGAACAAGTAGTTTTTACTGTCTTGGAAAGCTTTTACATTTCTTAATAAGTGGTCTAACAAATAAGCACAAGGTAACTCCAGCTACTTTGCTGATAATTCTCATCCAGCAGTACATAGAGTAGCAGTTACTAGTTAAGGGCTACATTCACAATCCACAAACATGAGCAAGATTATGAAAATAGAGGTTTAATGAAGTTTGCTTTAGTCCTATGTGGCTTTAAAACCTAAATTTAAAGTGCCAAAGTTATCGGATCCTGAGTCCAGTGCGATCAGTCTTCAAGGTATGTTCTTTAAATAGCTGAGAATAATCTCATCCTGGACTGTACGTATCCAAGCAAGACTCCTTTCGTTGTACCTGGGATGCAGCAGGATGGGGACTGCAATAGCTTTGTAAGCTTGCTTTCTAAAGACGAGGCCCTTGATCAGTTGGGAACTGCTTAAGAAGGCTTCACTTTTAGCTAGCTTGAACTACACTGGCCATTTGATTTCTCTTTTCTGATGCAGGCAGAAAGAGTGATCTGGTGGTGGATAAGAACAAGTGGAGGACCTTGATGAGTGTGGGCAGGTCTGTATTCTTTAGCTCCATCTCTCTCTCTCTGATTGGGTGACAGAGCTGGCTGCTTCATCTCCTCCAAAACCTCAAGATTTCCACTTTGGTTGCCTTGGTGCCTTCGGTGGGTAACAATTCCTACAGAGAGCCTGCAGCTCTGTTGATACTACTGGGAGATATGCTGGCTATTACACCAATTAACCTGTTTCTAAATCCATCTCTTTAAACAGTGCTTTTCCACCTACTACAACAATTTCTGTGGTGACACTGCTATTTGTCACTGGTGGCACTGTATTCCAGACAATGGCTACAAAAGCAGCAGTCGGCGCCCAGGTTTCACAAATGATTGAAGCAACTTTTCTTGAGCAACAAAGGGATCTTTCATTTTAAGACAATTCATCCTCCATGCTCGTCACGACTGTAGCTCAGTGTCAGGAGAGAAACGTTCTTTGATGCTTGTAAGGTTTTATCACTCATCACAAAATAGAGAGATTAATGAAGGGGAAAAAAAGCGGGGTGAAGATTAGTTTCTTTTTTATATTAAAAAGCATCTTCCCACAACAGATTAGAGCATAGGAAGAACAAATAAGCAAGGTAAAATATGTCAGAGTGATAAAAGGGAGAAGGTACCACAACAAATTACACTTACAGAGTCATTTTTAATGTGCAGCACAGAAGGAACTTTGATGAAATATTCAAACTTCAAATCTAGCGTGATCCTAAATCAGCGCTGTATGTTAGGGAAGGAGACAGATCTACTGCCTGTCTGTCTGGTGAAGGATGGTTTTATACCACTAAACCTGAAAAGGGTATGTCTTGAAATGACTTGAGCCATACTGATCATATACATTAGTATGAAATGTGAGAAGCACAGAAAGCCAGTGTGGCCAGAGCTGGGCCAGAATCCAAATCAGAGTCATGCCAACCACAACAATATTCAGATTTTCACTGGTGGAGCCAAAGCCCTAACTTGGATCAACTCAGTTTTTCCTCACTTCTTTCAGTACATAAAACCTTCCAAATAGTTCCTTGAATTGACAGTACTACATTTAGACAGAATGGAGCACAAATCTGTCCAGCTGGGAAGCTTCAGGTACAGTAACAGGCATTATGACAACTACTAAGGTGAAAAATGAACAACTCGAGTTTTTAATTGTATGTCTAAAGCTGCCTTTATCATCTGTTGCTCATTACTAAAGCTCTGCTTTAGTCCTTCATTTTCTTTAAGGACTGCCCTCACAGCAACACTGATCTGTGAGTGCTGCAAACCACCCAGTCCTGTGCCTACCTCTTTAATAGTTAAGTACCTTTCATTCTTACATAGTATTTTTGCTAAAAAAATTAAAAATTGGGATATAGATCTTTGGACAGTGTGCATCTCAACTCTGGGTATATTTACATCTAGATTTTGATTCAGATAATTCCATAAGATAAAGCTAATAATTGGTAATATGTCATGGTTCACACACTACTTTGTCTATACCACTGCTCTTCCTGTATTTCTGTCAAATGCTGCACATCTTACCTGAGTGCAGGGCAATGCACATTAGCAAATATCCAGTACAAGTTTTGGTAAGGTTAACATTGCATATGAAAAGGAAATTCGTGCAATGTACGGCATGTAATGTAAAGGAAATTCATTCTGTCGTTAATTTCTACCAATTTGTATAGATGTTTCAAGATACGTAGTCTCTGTCAAGGTGCTTCAGGACTTACCCCATTCTGTGTGTAATAAGATAAAACAAGGCACATTTTCAGTGGAGTGACTATCTTGGGATGTCCTTGGATACTGTGGGATCCAGTAAACCTCCTAATATTATTTTAATTAAGTTGTTACAATTCATCATGTCAAAACATAAACATACAGATTATATAAAACTGCATTAGGAGACCTTACATAGCCCTGATTAATGGCCTCATAGGTTGTAAAATGAATCCAAACTGTAAATTTATACTGTGGGCTTTTCTAAAATGTGAGTTATTGACTTGACACATTATAATAACTCTTTCCAAACTATTGTGGTCTATGGTTCAAATCTTTTCTGTATAGCTCACTGACATGCACAGTGAGCCTAATTTACTGTGTCTCTTACTGCATGAACATGCACAGACTGCAGCATCCTCCAAAATGTATTCCAAAATACTGCAAGTAACCAGATGGACAAAGGCATAAGGAAGAAAATGCCTTTAACCAACAGTGACTTCCAGATAAGAACAACTCAGAATCCCTCCCACTATCTCACCTGGCAGAAAAGTTTCTACCATTAACAAGGTACACCAAAGCCTGAATATGTTACAAGGAATCTGCCCTGTGAATCAGCTGCCTTGCCTCTTCAGTGATTTCCTTTAGAAAGAGGTCGTTTATTTGCTGGTTCAGTAGGCTATGATTTTCTACAGGCCTAACACAGGAGAGAAATTTCTAATACCTGGCAGATTATACCTTGATTGCTGTATTAACATGAGCCTCATAAAAAAAAAAAAAAAAGCCACTTGAACCCAAAACTTTTAATCACCTTTAAATACTTCTGGGGACTGAAACAAACCTCAGCCCACTCAAGAAACTGCAGACTCTGTAGGCAGAGAAGCCACTCTGGATCCTATGGAGCTCAAGCCCTACGGACCATACAGATACAGCTGGAGCAAGCCACTCACTTGTGGCAACTGTCACTCCCTGCTGCAAGCACCTACAAAAGGCATGGAAACATTGTCCCCTCCCCTTCGAAGGCCAGGCATGAACTCAAAGCCTGTCTTGCTGAGTGTGTACAGCACAGGTTTTATTTCCCTGAAATTAAAATTCCAAACTCAAATCAGGCAGCATATTTTGCAAAATGCTTTTTTTTTTTTTCCCCTGGGGTAACAGAAGGACTCTCACACATACCCAAACTGGAAATGTGTATCTTGTTGAGATATACAGTTGAAGCTCTTTTGGTTACCGGAAATAAATTACATTTTAACTCGACAACTTTCAATTACATCTTTAAAGACCCAAAACTCATAATTTCTAACTTTTCAGGACAGAATTTTTGTTTTATTTGAATAGAAATAAAAATATGTTAAGACTAAAATTTTCTGAGAAACACTGAAATTATTTTGGATTCATTTAAAAAGTCTGCATTGGTAAAACAGTGTTTTCCTTTCTGACTTAAAAAAATACTTTGAAAATGTAGCTTATATAATGCATTACATAAACAAATATAATTATGAAATTAAAATACTCCATACCTATGGGGTAGTGTTAACACAATTTTTGGGGGGAAGAAAAAAAAACCCTAAATAAACAATAAACAAACCAAATAACAACTAACTGAAAAAAAAAATTTCATCTATTTTTTAGCTCAATCAATAGTTCAACTTTCAATCATCAGTTTTTAAAAAACCCAATTAGATAGATATTGGCAACTAGCATAACCTGACAGGGAGCAGCTATCTTGAAATATAGACATTAAAACAAAAAAATTACCTTAAAAACTAAGTAGTTGCTTTAGTAGAACCAGACCTACTTACTAGGCACGTATTAAACACTTAAGTGCTGAAAGAGTTAAGAAAATCTGAGTTGAACCAAAAAAACCCTATTTTTTAAATTTTTACACTAGCTTCCATAAAATGGAGGAAAGTAAGATTGAGCAAATTGATATCTATAAAGAGGTCTAATCACACAATTATATTATCTTTTTGAAATAGTATAACGTATTTTGCAGAGTTAATCTACACTTCATTACTCTCTCTAGAAATGCATACTCAGGGCAAAGTCTACACACATACATTTCCCCATTAAAAAAAAAGAAAATTATCTTAATATGAAGCAAAACAAGTTTCATTTCTAAAAAAACGCTACCTCCAAAATCCAGCCTAAAAGTCAACACATTTTTGAACAGAAAACTTTGAATTTTCTGTAGACCTACATGGCATACTCTTCTGAATCTACATTTTCCAAGGAAAAGGTAGGAATGCTTTTCACATATAAACCTAGAAAAGCATATAGAAATCTTTATTATTAACCCTTTTCAAATAGTTTCTGCATAAGAATAAAAATGTAGAGGAGAAGTATACAGACTTTCTAAAAAAATCATGGGTGGATCTTTTTTTTTTTTTAAAGATATGTCAATATTTGTGCACAAAAAATCCAAAACAGGCCCACTGACTTTATCATCACACCATCTCTCAGAGAGATTAGATAATCATAGGACCTTGACTTGTTTAAGTCAACTGAACTCTTGGAGACTAATGGAATCTTTTCAGGCTGTAAAGCTTTCACTATTAGGAATGACCAAAAGTAAGAGAGGAAGATCATTGTCACAGTAACCCCAAAAAGCCGGGGTCTTGCAACAGAAGAAACTATTAAGAACAACAGTCAAAGTCTTTGGAAAGAAGGGCATATCTTGGGCTGGGAATCAGGGCTGGACTTCTTCCTCAGCAAGGAAAGAGGCAGGCTGGCTGGAGACCACCATTGCCCCAAGGGCTAAATATCTCTCCCAGGATTTGAACATGGACGATTACTTTAACTGGGCTGATGCCCTCAGTGAAGGGGAGGAGGAAAGTCTAGAGGTGGCCAAACACATTTTCTCCAGCAGTACAGATGGCAATATAATTGCCCCAAACATGGCATCGTCCCCGTGTTGAGTTCAGCTACCCTCTGTACATTGGGAACCTGAAATACTGGGAACTTTGGTACGGCAAACGTTAGTGAATGACAGGAAGATGAAGCTGGCTTTTCTATTTCTAACATCCCACGTTCCCTTTGAATTCTCAAGCAGGGGAAGTAACTCTAAGAATGATAATACAAAGCATTTCCTTTCAATTCACAATACTCACTACTGCATAAATAACCAAACCACCTACTACACCATGTCACCCAACTGTCCATGACCATTACTAAAGAAACCTTCCTCTCATTTTCCCAGCCAATGCTGCTTCACAGTCTACAACTGAGTTCAAGATGTCCTTTAAACCAACAGGCAATGGCCTTTGATAGAGGCATCAGGAGGCTGGACTGTATAGACCACTGACCTAATCTTTGCCAGTTACAGACAGGCATGTACAGGAGTTTGTATGGATCTACTTGGTGTCCTTGCAGCTCCAACTGTGCTGAATGCCTTCAAGAGTAGAATTCCCTCTGTTCCATTATACATTTATATATAACTGAAGTTGCTGTGACTCATTAGGTACATACTATTATTAATTTCCAAGAAACTCAAATATCTTGGAAAGAAAAGTTAATCTCTTTGCCCTCAGCATCTGACAATCGATAAATCCAAGACATAATTGGGCTAAATATGTCTCTCGCCTGATAAATTCATTTGGGGTTTTTTTTAAGTAATGCATTACTCAACACAGTAATATCCAAATTTTGAAATTACTCTTTAAATTACTGAAAGAGTAAGTGTTAAGTAAGCCCAGGACTTGCAGGATCTCACCTTCCTTACAGTATCATGCAGGCACACAGGTGCGGTGGTCTGACCTAGACTGGATACCACATGCCAACCAAAGCTGCTCTACAACTCCCCTCTGCAACTGGACGAGGTCAACCCACCACCACAGGGAAGGCATAAAAGTGCTGAACTGCATCTGCCAGGAACAAATGGCACCGTGGAAGTGTTCAAACAAGCACCAAAAATGCTGCATGGTATTGGTGGTATTTCTATTAATCTACCACAAGCAGAGCCTGAGCAATTTTCTTGCAGTTCTCTATCAGCACTCTTCATTTCTCACCTGGAAAAGCTCCACTGATATTCCAGTCCTAAGCCTTTTCTGGACAGAGATGGAAACCTGCCAAAACATGCAGGAGTACTGTGAATACTGTGAATGAGGTGTGCTAAGAAGTCGTCTGGGACTACGCACTTGTTTTTACACAAGGTCTGAGCAAAGGTGTGAACCCAGATGCCTAGAGGTAGACTACTGCATTAACCTACTGTGCCATTTGTCTGTATTAATAACAAACCCATGCTGTATTTAATGGGCAAGGCTGTACTTTCTTCAGCCACATGGTGACAAAAGAAGTGCTATAATTTTAATTTGTAGGGGGAAAAAGTTCCATGTGGAGACATCTTTTGCACTGACAAAAGATGCATACTTTTTCACTGACACCACAGGGAACAGTAATCAGAAATGAAGGGGGATTTTTTCAAAAGCCTTCAAAGACCCAATAAGGCTGCCACCGAAGCCAGTGATAAAATTCCTGCTGCCTTTAGAGGAATAGGAAGAGAAGTGGGTGCTTGCTGTGCTCTGCCAAAGCTTCTGCCCTCTTCCCCATGTGTTATGCCACAGCTCAGACTCTGTTTTCCTCAGGTCGTAGGACCATAACCTACTCCTTTATGTTATCTTCTTTTCTAAATCAGACTAGAAAAGCAGATGAACAACACTGAACAAACTGATGGGAAACATAAAAACAACAACTGCCACTAACAATCAGTTTTCAGTGCGTGACAGAAGGGAGATGTCTCATCTGAGAGCTGTAAAGATTTTTAAAATACTGGTCTAAAAAATATTGATATAGTTGACTGAGCATTCCTAGTTTAACACAATTATTGTGACCAACCAATAAGCATATTTATCCAGCAGATTCACTGTCATGAAATTAAAAAAGAATAGGGTTGTTTTGGGTTTTTTCCCATTTCAGCCCACGATAAATTTCTCTTTATTTTACTAGCTCTCTCACATTGTATTAATGGAACTTTATGAAGTGTTTGCCAGGCCAAAGGCTAATCTAATTACATAGACTTTTCTGGATCAGATCCATTTGTCACAGACTATTTCAGAGACTTGGCTTCTGTCTGTGCATATATATTTCTATAGAAAATGATAAAATCAATGTTCTCTCCCCTAAGCTGTGAGTTTCCATACTTTTATACACAGCCTTCTGAAAATGCTCCAAATGTATTTTAAAAACAAAAAAGAAAAGTAAAAAAAAAAAGTGAAATATGGAGAGGTCATTTTTTAGCATGAGCTCATCTGAGATGTTTGTTTACACTGCAAAATTACTCTGTATCAAATAAATATTATTCTGCCCAGGACAGTCTTTAAAAACGTTCATTAAGACAGAGATCTAACTTCCTTTCTCTTCTCACTCTTCCTCCTTTCTATGCTTCCCAGCTGCTTAAATTATTACTTTTCTATAGCAAAGCCAAATTCACAGTGATGTAGAAGACTGTTTTATGTGGTGGAGGACTCTAACCGTGTGCTTAGGTAGTCAAGAGAAAACCCACATGGGTACGATGTACCTCTTGAGGGTGTAAAATGTCTGTCGAGGGAGTCAAAAACAGGTGTCAGGTTAGATTCATCCTTTTCCTGTTCCGGCAGATGAAACTCCGTGTGCCGAGTCACATAACAGCGCGTTGTGTGCGTGGGACAGCTGCACAGCCACTCACATGTGCGAGACCCCGGAGCTAGTCCGGGAAACACGCACTGCTCCAGCTGCACCTCTCCTCCTCCCTGGCCCGAGACACCAGGCACAGCTAGTCAGCACATCAGCCAGCAGGGCAGAACACAGGGAGGACACGTCACCAGGCTTCGAAACTGGGAGATGGAGTTTTGGCTGCAGGAGAGCCTGAGTTGAGGTGCAGCCGCAGTCAGTCCTATATGCATCATAGGAGACTTGACAACCCTGCTTAAATCTTAAACCCTGTTAAAACTGTGACTGTGTGTCACTCCTCTGGCACTGCAAACCTGCTGAGGCGCTCCCTCACCAACTGTTGATTTCCACAAAGTGCGGAAAGTCTATAGAATTCCTAAATAGAAGAAAACCTGGTTTTCTGGGAACACCAGCCTTTGAAGGGCTCGGCTAATCACACACACCAAAAATCCTAAAAACCCCAAACACAAGTTATGTAAGAGTTATCTTCTGAGGTTCTTGAGAATATATTAGCTCTAAGGCACTAAGTATTTCCTCATCCTCAAGATGGGGACAAGCAAGAACTCTGAGGTATTTCAGGCATTCATGTTGATGGAAAGTTTTCTGCTTTATTACACAAAAATTTCAGTTAAGCTATTCAGCCACCAGCCCACCTATATTCTAATAAAGTAACTTACTACTGCTTCTCCCTGTCAGCCTCTTTTTTGTCTCCCCATCTCTTTCCCTCCAGCCCCTAATAATTTCACTATAAATTTGATGACCAAAAGGGACAGAAACAGCAAATGTGACAGCACCAGAGAGTAAACTGCTAACAGATTGAAGAACATCATGACATCTAGAAGAGGTGAAAGTGCAGATACTGCCAAAGAACTTGGCTTCTAGTACTGTCACCTTTAATAACTTTCATCTTGGTTTTTGCTAAAACATGAAAATGAAACTATTCAACTCAGATGGCTGCTGCCAGTCTGTCTGCCTGTCAGCCTCAGAGACCAGTTTGGTTTCTGTATTTCTCTGCAGCAGCACAACAAAGTCATTGAGCTGCTGAATCCAATATTCTCACAGTACCCCCAATACAGGGGGCTCCCAAGGTAGAGCAGCATACCTGGGAAATCTGTATTCCCGCTGAACAGACCCAGATGGGATCACTGTGATAAAGGCATGCCAACACCAAAGGAAATGCTGCAGGAGCATGCCCCACTCCAAAAACTCTCAGGCAAAAGCAACGGCTGCTGGCAGGACCACGGAAAGCACACGAGAGCAACGCTGCACCTCATGCAACCAAGAACAAGACGGTGCTAAAACACAAGGAAGGTCAGGAGTGGCCTAGAGCCCTCATTATCCCCCATGTCATTCCCACGTGAAATGAAGCACATGGGGGACTGAGAATATGGTGCAGTACCACCCAAATGCAGACTTTCCAGTCTGAGGAAAGGGAAGGAGCAATCTGTACATCTTGTTTCAGCTAATGTTGAAGTTAATTTTGAGGCACATGTATCCAGCCCCAAGGTCCCAGGAAAAGCCCTGCACAGATGTCCCCAGGCATCATTCAGGTAATAGATTTTTAAAGTTTACATGACTAAAGCTAAAGAGTGTTTTCTGAGAAGCCACAGCATACACAGAAGAGAAACCAAAACATTCTAATTAAAGGCCCTCTCCTCTTATCAGAGGATATTGGATTAGTGTAAACCACATCAGAGGAAACTAGTTAATCCATGTTTGGTTGATTTGCACACTGGGGAAGCCAAGAGATTTTAGCAGTCACTATTATTTACAGCAGTAAATGTCAGTTTAATGACAGAAAATCCAGTGTTACTTTTTTGGCTGAATGATGAGGGTTTTCTTGTTTCAATATGCACACTTTGCTAACTCTCTGACTTCTAAAACAGTAGTATAAATATACTTTGATTTGTGATGTTAACTTCTAGAATATCCATGACAGGTTAATTAACAGTGCTGATAACCTCCAGAGATTTGCAAACAGGAACATGATGTAACAGACATGGCAAGTCATTTCAGGAGTACTTGAATTTCACGTGGCAACAGTTCTCGTGGTGGAGGGATGGGCTAGGAGAGGCCAAGATTTGCCTGGGATTGCTCTAGGATGCATCCTGACACACCACCTACAGTTATGCTCAACAGGAAAGCATGAGAACTCTGTCACGTCCCACTGTATGCACGAGCCAGAACAGCCGATTCAGCTTCTGAGTTGCTTTCTGGGCGAGCATACTAAAAAATAATGAGCACACCTCTGGCCACGCTCTTTGTTAAAATGAAAATGGAGTTCTTCATTTATGGTCCCAAAGTTTCCACATTCCAGGTGGGTTGTTTCTGGCCTTTTCTCCTTGGAACACTGTTTAGACAAAGACGTGCTTGTATGCTTCATTAACCCTTACTTTGTACTAACTCTAGACTTGAGCTTTCAGGCTAGGTGATATTTTTCCCCTTTTCTAAATGAATGCCTTGTTCAACACATTGTTGATACAGACTGAAGAGAGGTATATTACACCATAAGGGACCAGTTTACATGTTGCAATACGCATTTTTTTATTAATGCAATCCATCATTTACCTTATCCTCCCTCTGAAGAAAACAAAAGGATCAAATTTATATGTAACTGCCCAATGCAGAGATTTTTGTAAGACTTGTTTATGAAAAGAGCAACCAGTGGGGGAGTAAAATATAATTCATAACATACAAATACTTCCTAAAGGTACGATAAAGCTCATGGCATCAGCAGAAATAAAAAGCATTATGGGAGAAATAGTAGCAGATCCTCACATTAAAAGGCAGCAGAGAAAGGTCAGGAAGGGAGGGTAACGGGGAGCTGGTAGCATCACCCTGGCCCACACTGTGAACAGCAGCATTACCTGAACAGGAGGGAAGAGAATGTGAAGATTCTGTCTATGGTAATTCTGTTAAAAGGCGATTTCTAGCAAGCAGCATCTCAAATACCAGCTAATACAGACATTTGATATTGCAGTAATGGCACTTGCACCAATCAAAATTCTTTTGTATGTCTCTTCACATAACCAGAGTGAAACTAAGTTCTACTTCTTCCATCTATAAAGAAAATTATACATCAGGTGCAAGCTAAGTGAGCACAGATCAGCAGAGCCGATCTCAGAACTTTGCCCTGATCTACTCAATCTGGCCTTCAGCTGTGTCTCAGGCGCCTTCCTCCACTTTTGTTAGAGTAAGGTTGGTAGGACTGCTGGGAGAAGCTCATGGGAGTGAAGACACAGATGTAAAAGGAAAAGTCAGATTCCAAAAAAAGCAGACAACATGGAAGGCAGCCCTGAGATGAGTGATGGAGGATGAAGAAGTGGCAGTAAGTAAAACAGCATGGATAGGTCATCTTTTGGAAGCAAAGGCATAAGGCAATGAGGGGCAAGCTGTAGTGAGAGGCTGAATTCCACAGGGTAAGAGTGGTATTGCAGCGCAGAAAACTAGATACAGTTAGTAAAAAGGGCAAAAATTAGACTATAAATCCTTTCAGATCTCTCACCCATTGTGGTAATGATGCTCTGCCTCTTCATTTTACTGCAGAGACTATTTCTGCTTGTGAGACTGTAAGCAATTAGAATAAGAGCCCTTTCACTGTGAAATACCTCAGAAGATACACAGATCAGAAAGCCAGCACACCTCAAAACACACTTGTGCAACTACTATAAGGTGTTTAAGAAATGCAGTGGGATAGAATTTGGCAGCTGATGTCAGTTAACAGCAGAAATAGAAAAGATAAAAAGCAAAAAAACTATGAGGCAAGAGGAGGCAGGCAAAATTTGTATACCAGAAATGGAACAGAAAGAAGATAGTGACCTATTTCACTTCATCAGGAGGTGATCACTTCTCTTGTTATTGGTGTAAGGACAAGCAATGCATATTTGATCCTGTTTTGGTTTTTTGTGCTCTGGGCCTCTCAAACCTGTTGGACCTGTGAAAACAAGTATTCTGAGAAAATAAGCAAAAATTTTAGGATAAAAGTGACACTTTTTACAGCAGCGTAAACAGGTATTGAATTCCAGCTTCGTAGCACTGCTGTACTGTGGGCTGGCAGCTTTCAGAAAGAGAAGCCTCTAGGTCTGGGGTTTGTAAGCAATTTGCCACACTTGTCATCCTTGCTGTATAAAAGCCTTTCCCGGAGGACATTGTTCTAACAAAATTATCCATTGCAAAGGCCAGCAGCATGCTCATCGTGTCTCAATCAAGGCTGCATAAAGAGGAAACCATGCATGTCTATCATCTGGACAATTAGTCTTTCTGACTGCAGACACTATTCTAAAAGGCTAGTCCTTAGAAGCACCTAATTTCTCAGTTGGAAATTATTTCTCTTTGTCTGGCAGAAGCATATAGCAATGAACACCCTCTGAGAACAGTATTCAGAGGCTTAAAGCAGAATCAATGTAAATACATCAGAAGCGTGCTTGTAACTTTTCTGTGACCAAACAATAGAAAAAGAAAAAAAAAAATTGTGTATTTGTTACATGAAATAGCTGAAAACAACAACAAAAGAACAACAGGAGAAAGAAGATGAGCACAGCGCACTGGTCCCTGTGCACCTCTATTTACACTTTTGATACTGCTCCTGTCAGTCTCCTTTGTTTAGCCTATCTTCCCTCTGCACATCATCATCTGCTGTATTAAATACGGAGGAAAAAAACTCACATGGTCAAAGAAAAGGAAGAATTATTTCCAAGGAACTCTTCATAATCACAATACACTACCTTAATCTCTAAACTGCATTCTGTATCTGATTTACATGAAATTACACTACCTTCCCATTATCAGTTAAGTTCTTTTAGCATTGTCCCAACTGCTTGTACTGGCAATTCAAAGAAAAGAAAACCCATGAATTACAAGTAACATCCTCAGAGATCCACAAGTATAAGGGTCAGATGAGTATAAATGACAAAATACAGCAATTTACACAACAACGAAAAAGTTATTGCTTCATCGGCAATAATGATTTATCTACCATGTTGTGTACTTTCTGCGAAGGCAAAGCTCTCAGGCAGGCAAGGTCTAAGAATTTTCAGTTCATTCTTACTTTTCTTCCTTCATTCTTTTATGACATTTATAACATCTGCTCAAAAGAAATTCTTCAAAGGGGCCAGATCTGAACCATGATGACAAAGGCATGTCTAGATGGAAGTAGGAGTAAAGCTGGGGAATTTTTCAGTCTGAATTGACAGGAAGATTCACTTTTCCTTATCTGTCTTATCTCTAAGATCAGTAACACAGAGACAAATTGGCTTCCTTATGGGAGGAAAGAAGCACAAGCAAAAGCATTTTTATGCTATGGGGTTGCAACAGCCTTTATTACCAAGCTCAATAGCATCAAATGCAAATTAACATCTCACTTAATACGAAGCCCTTCTTGCCAGTCTACAATCCTCCTCATCATTCCACCTCCTCCTGCCTACTCTTGGAAGTGATGTGGTCTCCGGCAGCTACTTGGTTTGTGCAAATTAAAAGGCATCACTGCATGACAGAGGTGTTTTTGTTTGACTTCTGCATGCACGGGCTGGGATGTGAACTGAAGGTCTGATTTCTGGGTCAGCCTGCCCAAAGTGCATAAATGAAGATTTATTTCTGGGGTTTTTTGGTTTGTTGGGTTTTTTTTTTAATGAAGTGACTTAAAAACTAGGAAGCTGCCATGTTGACAATTTTGTTCTCTAAACAGACCAGGTACTGCACAAACTGTATCCAGATCAGTTTACCTATTAACATACCTCAGCTGTATTTGACTAGGGCCATTTCAAGGGGCAAAAGGATTGTTTATTGTGAGTGCCTGTTTAATCTTGGGCTCTCAGTCAAGACTGCTAACTCACATACTGGTTTTCCTGATCTATTAGTCTATTCATCGAGAGACCACCAACAGCCTTCCCTCCACGGTTCTAAATCTCTAGCTGTCTGAATTTCGAAAATATCAGGGCTTAAAACTCTCCTTTTAATAAACTAGCTCTCCATTCTGCTTCCATTTTGGGATACAATAAAAAACATTAAAATGAAACAGGCTCCCATGGCCTCTTTCAAAATTTGATTTCTCCAGCATATCATCCCTCTAGGGATGCTTCCCTTCTCTGGAGAACAGAAAGAACAGAATTCCTGTATATTCCCACACAGTAACAAGAAGTTGCCAGAGGGACTTTTGCCCACTGTGCGGCAATTGCTGTCCTAAATAATCCTTGAACTCCAGTCACCACCCATGTTGCTCTCATGAGTGATGTTCTTGGGTGGGAACAAGGACAGCAGATCTAGGTTTGCAGAGCGAGACAAAAGCAAGGTGCAATTTATACTTCCATTCTTGAAATCCCAACAGCAGAAAAGCGGCGTTCATGAAACAGTGAAACAGAAACAGCCTTCTGCTTGTGAGAGTCATAGCTGAAATTGGTTCACAGGGTTTCTCAAAGCAGTCAGTCTTGCAGAGCTTTACATCCTTCTGCCTTTTATTCAAAAATCTGTATTGATATCTAGTTCTAAAGAAATTCACTTCAGATGGTAACATTTACATGACAAATACTCAATTCAGCTTCTGATTCAGATCTTAGTTATTCATTGCATTTCCACAATTTACTAAAGCATAGCTCATTATGAAGTATGAAAGGTCAAGTCTCCAGAAAGTATCAAAATAAAATCAATTACCGGTCCTTAACTGTTCACGGTTGGAGTTTTTTATCAGCTGGACGTTTGAACAACCATTACAAATTTGGACTGAATAATAATTTACATCAAAACAAGTAAGCATGTTGCAATGTAAGGCTGTGTGCATTTGTCTCAGCCAGTAAGGAGGAAGATGCAAACACTCCTCCAAGGAGATGATCAAAGGACATGGATGGGCAGCAGTGCTATGAGGATTAAGGTGTTGAGAGCATGTTACTACAGTGTGGGAGCTGCTGGACTGGAAGCACAGGTCTGCTGGATGATCAAAGAACAATGACTAAACTAATTATAATTGTATCTTTTGAACAGATCACGACCAGCTGAATAATTTTAGCATCTGAAACTTTATAGCAAGAACCATGCAAAAGCCGTTGCAAAATATGTAAGTAAAGCTTATGTTCTTGCGAGGCAGACTGCCCCATATCACTGCTCTAACCCCACAACTCACCCGTCCAACAGGGGTTGGTGGCCTTCTGATCGAAGGCTGTGGCCATTTAGTGTCACCGTTGGATTAGAGAGTCACCACTGGATTCCAAGCAGTCCTCACACAGTGCAACATTTGTGGCGACTGAGGAAGCACGAACCAGTACTGGATGCAACACTAACTTTATTTCTTGATTAGTTCTTTTGTAAGGTTACACAGGCAGATCCAACTATGCAGCCAAATAAGATATCACATGTTTGTGCCCATTCACACGCCGACTGCTCATCCAAGTCAGGAGGCACATCCATTCCTAGGACTACCCTCTAGAAGGGACAGGTTGATATAAATCATTGTGTAACATACACTAAACCCAGAAAATCACAAAAAAAACCCACTGAGATACAAAAAGCTTCCTATGAAAACTCTTAGAGCCTCAAAAGTATGTTCAGCTCTTAAAAAGCTTCCTTGAAAAAGTGAGGAGGAAAAAAATAAGCACTGGGCATGCACCTACCTTGAATATTTTCTGTCTAGACACTAATTGGGAAAGCTGTAAGAAAATGTTAATTGCCTGCCTCTATAGTACTCTTTGCAGATCTGCTTAGTCCCCTGGCCAAGTCTCCAGAATCCTGCCCTGAGAGATGGGGGATGCCAACAGTGTCTTAAAACAAGGACTGTCTCATAAACCACTGTTTTGTGATTATTGCCTGAGAATTTAGTGAAGGCAGACCAGACATATGAAAAAACCAGTTTCAATTTTTATACCTCAGCCCTAGTTTTTGGTAATCGATTGCGTATCTTTCCTTTTCCCTCTTTGCTTCCCTTTGGATGCAACAAAAAACCACACATTTACTTATGCATATGTAAACCACATCAGAGAAAAAAAGAAAAGCCCTCCTGAATGGGAAGAAATGTAGACATTTAAGATGCAGTGCTCAGACTGGAACAGGCACAGGTAGAAGGATCGCAAGTTCAGGAAAGAGACTACCTGAGGGTGTGGTAATGGCGAGATCATCCCAGCTAATGGAGGAGCAACAGCAAAACTGAGATAAGCAGCATGAGATGCACGTCAGGGTCATGGATAGGTAGATGAAAAACATTTGTGAATTTATAGGGAGGAAACAAAAGGAAGATAATATGGATTTGGATTGATAGGCTTAATAGCACGAGAGCAGATGTTATGGTTCATGAGTATCATGGACACAGATTTTGGGCAGGTTGTGTAAAACACTATGAACCCTGAGAGTTTCACCATCCATATAAATTCAAGTGCTCAGAGTGCTTCAGTGATCCAATCCACAAGATTAAAATGTTTCACATACTGTTTTTGTGAAGAGTAAGCACAGGTAAATGGAGTCTGTCCACTGTCCACATTGGCCAGTGTATTTTACTTACTTTCACTGCTTCACCTTGAGCATGAAGCTGGTGAATTCACCTACTGCTATGTCCATCCCTGGTGCTCTAATCTACACCATTTGCCTTAGTGGAGGTACAACCTTCATGACAAAGAGTGGTCAGCCAACCGTGTACCACTGTTTCAGAAGTTAACCCTCAAACTGTGCTGAGCACTTACAATACTAATGGCATGCACAGAAAGTTCAGCATCAGTGTGCATGTAATATATCCTTTTGTCCTTGACACCCTCCACCTCCTCCCACCCCATCCCACATTTTGACTCATGCCATCCCCTCCAAAGGGCTTTTCTTTTTCTCCTGTTACTGAAGAAACCAATATTTAATCTGATAATACATGCAGGATATTCCCGTGGCAACCAACTGCGATGAGCAATTCTGTACAATGGATTGAGTTCTTCAGTAATACCAGTATTACAAGGAGACACTTTTTAGACTACTAAAACCATGTTAAAAGCAGGATTACATATTATTTTCCATCTTTGACACCAAGCTCTAATATTGCTAGTTTCACAAATTATGTTGCTTTCTAGAAAAGCAGTGAAGTAATAGTTGTGCTGCAGTTCTTTGCCAAGCTGCTGCTCCATCAGTGTACTGGGTGTTCAATCAAATGGTCTTCCCTTGATAGGTTTATCTCTCAGTGGGCCAGTGCTGCTCGGATGCAGCTGTGTGAAATGACTGCGCATTGCTCTAACTTCAGGACCATTTCACTGAGAGCAGGATTGGAGTGCCCTGAAAATTGCTCAGCAAACAGGACTTGAAATCAAAGTGACAGCAGTCTCATGCCCCAAGTAAGGCACATTTTGGTACCCAGCAAGGGACCGAAGTATAGTTCTGAGTCATTATTTTAATTCTATGGGAAAGAATTGTACAGAGGCCTCAAAATCTGATACAGCCCTGACAGGTCAGTGGCTGGCAGACATAAGTAGTGCAAAAAATGACTTGGGGGTAGCACAATCATCCAATGCCAGAGAACCAGATACTTACATTTCTCCTTGCCCAACCCACCTATTACACCTCAAGAGATTCAGAGACTCTGGGGATTTCATGCCACTGCAATCCAGAAGGAGCTTACAAACCTCTGGGGAACAATCTGCATCCATTTGTCCTGCAGCCTGAATATGTGACACTTGGAGTGTCTTGTCTGCCTTTATACTGTGGGATGGGAGTGGGAGGAGAAAATGATAAGAGATTTTTGTAGAGGAAGGCTAATAATCAGAATACTCTTCTTATTCAGCATTATTAATCCCCACTGAATTAGATGCATTAGCAAAAGGTGCTTCATTTCTTTGGAGATAAAAAAGAACAGTCTGAATTCTGGAGGAAATATTCTGCCTATTAGTGTCTATGTAAAACCCTAGAAATAATGCTCTCAGAGATAAAATGAAGAATAAGAAAATAATAAAGGCAAATTTCCCTCTACGTGAGGCTCTGCAATTAACTGTTTGAAGCAATTCCCAATACCCTTAATCTCAAGAACTCTGCTTATCTGCCCATCCAGTTATTTTTAATTTGTACTTCTATTATTACTACTGCATTATTAATACACCCTGATAAGATAGGAAATAGCCTGGTGGTGTTCTGTTTCAGCAATGCCTTGCATGGCATAATAGTCTTCATGATGAATAACTCCCTCCCATCTGAGGAGATTCATGATTCCCTCTGCTCACAGACTACGAGGCCCTGGGGGAATCCCGTTTCCTCCCTGTGTTGGCATTCCATTTCCCAAAAGCAGCCTGGGCCTCCCTGTGCTCACCACACGTGCACACACTGATATCAGTCAGGGCGATGCCTTCTCCTCCTCTGTGGCCAGGAGAGACGTGGCCCCGGTGCCTCTGCCGGAGCTCGCGCCAGCACCACCTCACCGCTGCTCCTCAGAGCTGACAGCGGGCAATATTTAAGGCATTTTATTAGGGGTGGGTAGGGAAGGGAGGGCAGCTTTTCTAGTCACGCTGCTTCCAGAATCTGGGCTCAGGTGCTGCAGCCAAGCTAGTCAAGGATAGATTTTTATTGCACATCAAGATTTGTATTTGGAGGAAACTCCAGCAACACTGAATGGTGGAAAGAAGGGGTAAGACATTAAAGATAATTACTCTCACACCATATGGTTCAATGTCATATTTTTTCGTGGGAAAAAGGGAGCGGGGAAGAAAGAATCAACAGTTTTTAAGGTTTCCCACATCTATGTTTCTGTAATGGGGTGTGTGGTGCTGTAAAGGTCATTGTATAGCTTTCCTCCCGATATTTTAATACACACCCCATTTTGCCAACACATCTTTTTCTGTCTCTCCTTCAGTATAAGCACTGTAAATTGAACAGATCTGTGGAAAAATCCAGCAGCAATTAACAGGGGTGAAAGCTGTTGGGATCTACAGAAACACAACAGAGCCTCACATAGACCTAGAGAATTTTATGTAAAATGCTCCTATTTGTACAAGCGTTTTCAATCACCACATAGGAGAAAAAAGATAATGCATTGTATTGGAACATTGGACTAAGCAAGAAAAAATACATTAGTCTGGATTAAAATTTTTGAGTTCAATGGCAATATTTTAGGGGAATGGTGAGTTTATAAATCTGTTCGTTTATAAAAAAAAGCAAGTCTGTAGCCAGCTAGCCTTACAATTTTTTCAGATAACTTGCTCAAAACTCCATATATAGCTTTTTCCTGTATATTTCCACTGCACTGATGGGGAGGAGGAGATGAATACACACAAACATATACATACATACATATATATATATACACACGCGCACACACACACATATATATGTTTATGCATCTATATGTTTCCAGATGCAAATGTACACACTGAATTGTGTAGTGAGAATCACGCATACACCTGTCCATCCACACCCATCACAGGTGCACCCACTCTGTTTCGTACTTCTGAGTGCTACAAGAGAAGTTTTGAGCCTCAAGGCCTTAAAAATATATTGACATACCTCCTAATTTTTCATATCAAACAGGTCAATGATTTTGTCAAACTTTTTTTTTTACTTTTACTATATAGAAAGATCCTTTCATAACGAAAAATAGGAACATTGAAGTATTACTTTTCATACCTGGTATTTCATATCTCACTATCCAGTGAAAGATAATTTAACTGCTAATCACTTTGGCAACACTATAGGAAAGAAAGTCTATTTACATTTGGAAAACAAAATGGCATCTGGCTACCAGGAATCCAGATCACTAATGAAATATTTCCAAACCCCAAGACACACTGCCCACACTTCTGGGAAGGAGTCCTCCCTGGAAGTGATTTACAGGTCACATTACAGAGCTATGAAAATCTGGCCATCTGAGGGCCAGAGGCTCTAATCTAGCAGGAGTGCACATTATGACCATCTTTACAGATCCACCCTGACAGAAGTACAACTGAACATCTCCGGTCCTTTACTCAGTAGAGATCAGTTTAACTTTGCTTCAATTTGCCTAAGGCCAAATGGGAAAAAGTCTGCTTGGTCCTTTTCCACGAAGCTCTGTCTGCTTTCTGCAACCTGCTCAGTTGCATGCAGGTCTGCTCGACCAGACCTGGGTGCCATACAGGGGCAAGCAGAGGATGCAGACTTCCATCTGAGGAGAGGTGAAAGTACCTAGAACTTTCTGCAAGTACCTTGTTACTCGTATCTGACAGTAGTTTGTTTTCTATTAAAGGTTCAGAGCAGAACACAAGAAGAGCCTGTGTTCCTACTCAGAGAGAGAGTCATCTCACCTTACTTGAGCCACCCAAAACACAGATATCTCATTCTAAGGCAGCTGTCTGTGTTGCCTCTGTAATCAACTGAAAAAGAAAGGTACACCTGGAAGGCAAGTCAGCCCAATTCTCTCCATTCCTCCATGAAAGGAATACATGTGACCAGCCTAGACCAGAAAGGTAGTGATCACCTAAGCTAGCAACATGAATCTCATCCTAAGGTGGCAATAATGGTGGCACTAAAGAGTGAAGAAAAACATAGGACTACAATGACTCAAAACATGGGGATGCATGCTTCTCATAACAGCACAAAAAATGGATAAATGACAATAGAGAGATGTTCCCAAAAATGGGCTGAATCCTAAAAGAAAAGGCAAAAAATGATGAGATAGTGAATAAGAGGAGATATATTCTAATGGTATTCTCAGCATCAAAATGCGGTTCACGTTGGCTCTTCCTCAGCTGAGCTAGTTATCCATTGAAGTCAGCGTTGTACCAGAGAAATGAGGTAAGGCCCAGACCTTGAGGATAAGAGAAAGCAGAATAACCTTGCAGTTGAACCGAGAGACTCAGACAAATCATTAGCCCGTGATGTTACAGCAGTGCTACAGCAGAGCTCCTGCAGTGTCACCATCCCGCCCGCACCACTGCTCTCCGACACGTGCTGAGAGGAGTCAAACACAAAAGGAAAAGGCTGGGAGGAGAACAGCTTTAGGAAATTTTAAAGAAAAAAGCATTGTTATAAGGTCTACAGCTGACTGCTCAAAGTACAGTGCCTGCTACTTGCCTAAGATCTCAGAAAACTCACCACGGTCCTGGGTTTAGCAAACTATCCAGTATTTAAACTCCTTCCTCAGCATTATCTGAGAAATACTCTTGAAATGTTCGGTTTCTGTCATCTTGGCTTTCCTGATTTATATTAATCTCTTAATGGTCATGAATTTAAAAATTATTTTAATGATGTAAGACATGTAGAGGAGAGGGCAGGGAAGAAGGGGACATTTCGGGAAGTACTACTGAAAGTCTTAAAAAGGAAATGGAAGTTATTAACCAGAACTATCAAAGTGCCCCAAAATATCAACCAGCAGTACCACCTCAATTGAAAAGCAAAGTAAATAAAAATAAAAAATCTCAGAAAAACTAGGAGGAGATCAGTATTAAAAACAATGTTTTTATATCCTAGGAAAATCCAGTAATTTTCATTCAAATTGCATGTCCTTCAGAGTTTAAGAGACTTTAAAATAGGTGGCCACTGTATTGTCATACTATTTCAAAAACACAAGAATATTTTGAAAACGTACTTACTAGGTGACCAAGAGCAAAGGTTTCTGCAGCTTCATTAGGTTATCAACATTAAAACAGTCAAACTAATTGACCAATGTGAGCCTCGTGTATGAGGCCCACAGCCAAGTAGGAGCCTACAAATTATGGTCATTCCTGCCACTAAGTGACTTGAATCAAGAAAACGGTCAACTAGCATAAAACTTATAGATTGCTGGGCATAAAATCATATGACAATGCAGAGGGTGCTGGATAAATAAAGTCACTTAGAAACGTACAAAACCTAGTACTACCAGCCTGAAGTGATTTGAGCAAGCTAATTTTCCTTTTGTTTACTGATGTTTACAGAAATATTCATCAAAACAGACCAAGGTAAACAATACAAAACTAGACTTTGTAGCTCTTTTCCTGGGTGAAATGTTCTATAAAAGACACACAGAAAAGATTGAGTCCTCTAAGACAGAAATAAAATGTCATCAAAGTGAGTTGAGGTGCAGCCTTTTTAATATTTTTTCTGTCCAGTCCAATTCCACCTGGAAATGTCCTCCAGCCACCTCTTGTGCTCACAATCTCATCAGTACAATTTCTGAATACACCTAGGAAGATGCCATTATAGGGAAAAACACCATTTTCAGTATTTTCTTGAGGAAAAAAAAGTAATTTAATGAGGAACAGTCTCTTGTCCATATTTGCTATCACCAATAGCTGGTACTCAGACTAGGACACAAGTTTTTCTCTGTGATATATGGAAAGAGATCTTTTTTTCCCAAAGCAAAGAGTTTCACTTAAGGACTGTAAGTTACTCCCTAGAAAACCTCATTTTCTCTGCTGCAGTTTTCCCACCACCCTCCCCACCAGTGAAGAGGAAGATGTCTGCTAGTTTGAAAGATGGCTTTACTTTATGGAAAATCAGCAAAGGAATTAACAGAAGAGAAAGATAGGTGCCTACATTGGTGGAGCACTTCTAATGCTCCTAGTTCCCATGAAGTAGCAGCTTCTCAAAGCTTCACAAAGAGAAGAAACAGCAATTACAGCTGCTCTTTAAATCATGGAAAACATGACTGCATATACATTTCTTTAAAATACATGTTACTTTAAACTTCAAAGTCAACCGAAATGCAACCTGACAGGCTTCTGGCATGCCTGGGTTGGTACTTCCACATCCAGAATAAGCTTTACTTTACAGAAAGGCAAACTAAGTGTTCATACAAAACATGATTGACAAAGGTAAGAGATTTTTGTTAACAGCAATTCTTCCAGATTCTAATAATTTCACCTTTTACTTAAAGCAGCTTGAGCTTAAAACTCCTCCTAGAAAATCCCATCTAGCAGGAATCTAGGCAAAGTGCAAGAAAGCCTCCACCAGGTCCAAAGAGTACATTTCGTGAGGAAAAACACAGTTCTGAGCAATTCTGACTGGAGGGCAAAAGGCCACCTGGATTTCATTCCAAGTGGAACTAACTAATTTGTACAACAATCATGTTGACAACAAAGATGAACACATATGTCTTCTTTAAATGCCTCAAGGGGTCATCCTCCCACCTTTCAGTAGCCATGGTAACTTTGGGGGAAAAAAAACAGCTCTCACCTCAGAAACTGTTTTCTGTGATAAAAGGTTTAAAATCACTTTTGTCATCTGTCCGTTAACTTTTGCCCCTATACACCTGAAGGATGAAGAAAAAAGAATCTCTGCTTTACAAAGGAAAGAGAACCCCTTCGCATTCTTTCTGGAAAAACCTTTAAAGATGGTTGGCAGTGAAGTGAAATACAGAACATATTTTGCAAGTTGTGCAGGGTTTTTTGCTGACCATCGCACAGGTTTTCATAAACATCTGCTTAATGTATGCCCTAATGTTGACAAAAAAATCCTGACATTCATCAATCAGCAGGTCAAAATGCAAACTCTGATAGTAGAAAAGGAGGTTTCCTGTACCTTTTGGACTTAAACAAGATGTGGATCAATTTCATTCCCTTCAAATCAACTCCGCAAATGACATAAGTGTAAGAACGTCTCTTTCCTTCCCCACATTGATACAAAGAGTTGACACGGCTACTGAAAACATCTTTTGACAAAGACTGTTCACAGAGTGATTCATACAGGCCATAGCCAATATAATAGTTACTCATTATTAACACCCTTGTTGCTGTTATATGGCTTGGATTAAAGCATGTCAAAGCCAGTGCAATAATTGTTGCCCGATTTAGTGAAAAGTAAACAAAAACTGTTTTAAGGCAGTGGGCAGCTGAAATACTAGCAGCTTGTGAACCCAAAGCATTGGCATATGCTTCTGTCCCAAAAAGACAGTGGTGAATCTGCTCACAAACCTGAACTGCTTGGGCATTAGAGCTTTCCTCACTGTTACTTTTGGCAAACACTGTGTTGGTTTGGTAGACACACTTTCAGGTCAGACAAAATGTTCTGATGCTTCCATATACAGTTTTATGTAAATCAATGTGAGAAAAAGATAAGCTGCAGAATAGTGTACAGTGAGTAGCATATTTTGGATTTATTTCAATCAAATACTGTGCTGTGATGAAAGATTAGATTCTTCAGCCAGGCACTGAAAAATTATTTTTAACTGAATTTTCTTTACTACATGACACAGGTCCTTGGGAGAAAGGTGTATGACTCAGGGGTACCTATCACACTGCCAGCCTCCTGCTGCCACTCCTTGGCTATGTCTTGGCTCCCATTTATGGCTCCTGCCAGCCACACTCCATGCTCAGCCCCGTGCTTGATGCCAGAAGACCAGCTACCTCGTCTCTCATTCACTCACTAGACTCTCAAAACCCCCTCTCTCTGTGCCACTTCCTACCCTGTCCTCCACACTTGGAAAGGGCCCCTCAGGAGCACCTGCAGCATAATCTATTACTCACTCTTTAATAATCTCCTCTTCTACAACACCTACAACAGCTTGAGAAGGGATATCCAATATTAGACTGCTGATGGGTTGAGGACACCACTACCAAGATAACCAATAATACCTCATTGTTTCTTCTTGCTTTGCATCTCTCCCTCTGTCTGCTTTTCTTTCCAACAGTGAGATCACAAATGCTCTGTACAGAAACAGGTTTTTCTAAATCTGAATTTACACATAATTTAGCAACACGGGTCTAGGTCAAGCAAACAGGAGTGCTGGTGCTCCAGAAAAATAAAAAGTAAACAGAATCACAAATTACAGTTGCTTTTTTAATAGGTTGAAAAGACTACTTGAAGAAAGTTCAATGGTGACTTGCTTCTCCCTGGTAGAAACCTTTTGCATAGGGATGATTTTAGTGCCCAAGCATTGCTATTTTATTTTGAGATTAACAAGTACCAAATAACAAAATCCACACCAACAAAAAAAAAATTTATATATATATATATATATGTGTATATATATATATATATATATATATATATATATATATATAAAAGGAAAAGTTAACTAATCTCTGCCCAAACGTAACAAACATCTCTCAATGACAGAGGTTTATAAGACTACACACAGAAAAATAATAGATGAAAGAAAGCACAGAGACCACATCATCCATTTATCCTAACCCCCTGCCACCTGAAAACAACCTATTTATTCAGGCTGGCAGAAAATTTTTCATTCCAGCTGTTTTTCATGTCCAATGTGGGATTCAGCAAAACAACATCTTTCACAGAAAAAACATTTCAGATTTTCATCAAAAGTATTGGTTTACTTTTGATTTTGTTTGACAGAAAATGGAAGACAAGGTGTAGAGGGAGGACGGAGGGAAGCAGACTGGGGAGCAAGTCTAAGCAAACCTTTCTAGAATGGCCTCACAGTAGTTAATCTTAGTGCAGGCATGGAATAATTCATTATTTCTTCACAGAAAGCCTTTTTGCTCTGTTTTTGGCTTATTGTTAGGAAGGAAACAACAGACTTATGGAGTATCTTTCAGAAAACTATGAGATTTGGGGAAGCATCATGTACAAACATCCAGAACAGTAGCACTCTCTCTCTCTGGGTAAACTCAGTAAAAGCAATCTGTTACTCAGAACATGATGATTCAAAGACAGCAGAGAGAGAAGAAATGATGCTTAAGCTGTAGCAGTTTGTGGAGCAGGATTGTCACTCAGCCCAAAGGAAAACTGTCAAGAGCTGACTGTGGGGATACCACACTACCACTCGAGATCATCTCCCTCTAACAGCAAATGCAAATCCAAAGTACATGGATAAATTATGACCCATAAAAGCACTCCTGTTAATATATTTACAACGGGGTCACACCTTTTTATTTAGTATCAGGAAGAGCTATTTGGAAATGAGTGCAACAAAGAATCTGATCCTTTACTTGTTTCACTTTGACAATGCAGTACTTCTGCCAGGCTCAGTGGTGTATCTAACATCAAAGTAAAGTGCTGATTATGCAGTCCCACCATTTCATTATTAATATCATCTTCCTCTGTCTGTGAAGCTGAACTTCAGATTTCAAATAATACTTCTTCCAAAGTCCAGGCTGGCACAGTTTTGATTTGCAAGGCATTCTGTAAGAAAGGGCATGAAGCATGCAACCTGAATATATGCTCTCTAACCCTCTTTGTCAACTTAGATGCTTCAGCGGAGAGTTGTACCCATTATCCCTCCTAAATGCACTGCTACTTAACTTTTAAATATATTGGTGATAGGCAAATCTTCCTATTTTAACTTTAAAAAAAATTATATGCCTACACATTACAGATAAGAAAGTCTATAATTTTAAATAAATTGTCATTAATTTTGCAATGAGAAGTAGAATCTTTGAAATTTCTAGTAGGAGTGAAAATATAAAACAGCAACTGTTTGCTTGCAAATTCATTTTAGAAAACTGTGAAATTAAATTTACCCTCAAAGTCTAAGCTTTGATGTACCCAACTTCCTATCCTTCACATCTTGGATACCCACCTCCCCTGGAAAACTGACAGTTCTCAAGCTGACACTGAGCCAGTAACACCCAGGGTCTGTGCCAGGGCTCACAGCCCCGCAGGAGTGAGCCTGCCTTCCAGGCAGCCTGTGCGCAGCTGTCCCCCAGAGCCTCAGAAATCCACAATCCTTGGCAATAGCCATCCTTCCAGTTCTGGTGAACCAGACTTTCCAGTAACAAATTGTCACATTAGAAATTGCCCAGCCCACTCAAACCCAAAGTGAAATAGAGTTTTATCACACTGAGATTGCTGGTAAAATGCTATTTAAATACGAACCAGGAAAAACCCCTAAATTATTGAAAACAGCATTTAGCTTCCCTGAACCCATTTCCTCCACATGGGTTCACATTTTATAAATTTTTACCCTTATAGAAAACACTATTTGAGAAAAAATGCTGAGAAAAGTAACTGGTTTTTAGCACACTCTTATCAAAGCATATCCCAACCTAACTGAACAGAACGCATATAAACAATGAAAATTAAAAGCAAATAAGCTGGAAATTCCATTACCTCATCTGAAGTTTTCCCAGTCTGATAGATAAATTACATTTTTATCCTTAAGTTATTTATTTATTGTGCCTTGCACCTATTTCTGACATATTAAAATGAAAATTGTGCTGCAGAGGTAAACTGATGGGAAACTTTGATGAAAGTATACAAGCTTCAGGTCATAATTATAAGGTAACTCCTAAAAGAAACCAAAGAATGAAAAATGAAACTGGCTTCCAGAACTGCAGGTTAGACATTTTTTTGCTAATGGAAATGTGGAAAAAATTTAATTTTCTCTAGATTGACTATATGAAATAACCTAATTTGGTTTACTGCTTTGAAGAAGCATGTGTGTCAATGTGTTAAAACCTCTTAGCTACTTATATACTCTGATAGTTTTGGGACAGTTAGTCTAAAGTGAAAAGAAATATTCTCCTTCATCATGTGGGCTGCAAATTTTCAGTTTTACTGACATAGCTGGAAAGCCTGGAGCCTGTTCTCGTACATGGTTTTGAAGAAGCAAATCACAGGTCTGTTTGGGAATATTGCAAAACTGCTTCCCAAGCCCTCTCCACTGGAAACCAGTGGTGAGAGGAATAAGAAAGGCTCAAATCAGTTTGGAATGTTTAGACAGAGCTATGTTTGTGTCTCTATGTGTAGATAGACCCTTTCCTTGAGACATGTGAAAATAATAATCAGAAAAGTGCTGACGCAGTCCAAGATGGGAGATGAGCCCCGGTTTCCAGGAACACACCCTTGATTACTCCTCAATGGAATTTTTATTGAGATGTAACCCGTCCCAAGCACAGAAAAGTAAGACTCTCGAGAGGATGGCTTCTACTGTAAATCTATTCTGTAGCAACATCAAACAATGAACAGGTTCAAGTTTACTCCTCTTTCTCCCACTAAAATCAGAGTACACATCCCTATTAAACTTTTATAAGATCATGACAGATTTCTACATTTCTTCCCACCTACCAGGCCAGAGGAAAGGAAGGGAGCCCCATGTGGAGGGAATCTCTTTTTGAACAGGCATTAAACCAGCCATGAAAGTAATACCATTGTTCTTTGAAAGGAAACCCTGGAACTCCACAATATAAGAAAGTGAGGATCCAAAATCAGCAATGAAAATTCTGAAGCCCATCCTATGCTCAGCAGTCCTAGATCATACATTACAATTTCTCTTCTAAACAAAAACTTTCACCAAATTCATTGTCACTGCTTAGTATTCAAGGAATATGGAAAAGCCATGCACACAGATGCTTGCATAAGAAACTACCTTGATTAAAGCAAACTGCTTTTCTCAGCAACTGCATGTGCATATTCCCAGATGTAATATGCCAGGCTCTCCACTTGTAACAGGGAAAAAGGAAGGGCCACTTAGACTAACTACAAAGCAGCAGCAAGCTATTTACCCACCTCCTCCATTACTTCAACGTAAGTGTGCACCTAAACAGCATTTTAAGAGGGAATGATTATGCAGAATGGGAGGAAATAACATGACAGAAGGAAAAAGGAGCAATTTATCATTATCAGCATAGGTTTTGTTCAGGTAAATGCACTGGAAGAGAGCCAGCAAACACGAGCCAGAAGCAAATTACAGAGCGTCCAGCCAAGACACCAGTCTGGAAAGCAAGGGGATCAGGAACACAAAATATGCCATAGCAAGCAACTGCTATCCAGTTTGTACAGCCACAGTGACAAACTGCTCCTGAAACCCGGAATGGGTATTACCTCCTGGCAGAATGGACATTAACTCCACCTAGCAGCACCGTGGTCCCGATGCAGGTGTATTAGTGTAGCTGGGCTTTGCAGTGTATTACTGCTGCACAATTAGGTCTGTCTGTGTTAAGTCTACTTTATTAGAAATTCACTTGCATTAGTTAACTTGTTAGGCCTTTTTACATATGTTCAGGGACCAGCTACAGTAAAGCCAACTGGGAAAGGACGTGGTTTTCCAATTCCCTTAATGTTTTGCACAAGGATAAAATCTTCTCCCAAAGAAAATAAGTGTTTCAGTGATATTTGCAAGGCCTACCTTGCCCAAACCAGGAGTGTCTTTCACTTTGCTGACTGCCCTCAACAAACATGGTGGTGCAGGGGGTGGGGAAGTCTGAAGGATACTGCTGAAGCAGGTAGAGAAGAGAGGAGATTCAGGAACAGATGATGCAGAAGGCCTGTGCTTCTTCTTTTTGGAAGACAGGTTCAGTTTCTGAGCAGCTCTGTGGGAAAAATGACAATAGTAAGCTGAAACAACCCCAAACATCAACAAGAATAAATAAAAGTATTTATCAGGTTACTGTTTGTGTAGGCTCTCAGTTTTGCCCTCATTGATCCCAACAGTTTTAAAATTCTTGTTCTTCACTCTTTAGTACTATTTTAATGCCACTGAGCACAAAGTTGCTCCAAATTTCAAGTCTGCATTGAGTAGGGTCACAATCAGGCCTCCGTCACTATCTCACCTGTTGAAACAACTCAGCCTGCAAGAAAGCTCCAAACCCAAACCAATGAGCTAAATTGCAATTTCTGTTCTAAAATTACAAAAGGTTCACACAGAATTTGTCTCATGTATAAGTCTCTGATTAGAAAATGAATACTTGTGCAGAGTTAATTAGTAATAAATGCTCAGGTGACTCTGCTGAGGTGTAAGAAGCCTTGCACTTAAATGTTCAAAATTTTTATCATCTCTGAAAACATAAGCCAGCCTGAAAGCTGAAGAAATGGTGACCAATGAAAATATTGCTGCTTGTGATGAGATGAAGACAATCATACGAACTCCAGCTGCATTAACCACTAAGCAGGGGAAACAGTAAAGACTGTTTTTAATAGTGCGGTATTCTCAGATAAGAATGCTGAGCTTGTATAGACCTTGATTAAAAAGCTAAGTTTTTCTGGAACTGAAACATTCAGTACCTTTGTTTTGCAAAATGTTTTATTTTGAAGGATAATGCAACATTCAAGCCTTTGTAGCAGCTCAGCTGGTTTGTTCCAACACTTGTGCATCCTGCACTGCCCAGGGATAACATCAATATTAATCATACTGTCCCATGGTTTCCCTTTTGCAAAACAGAGCACTCTAAACGGAGCAGGTCAGCGGGAGAACCGACTCAGAGGACAGATGGATAGAACAATTTTGTTTGCTTTGGCAGACAAATTGGGACTTAACATATGTATAAAAGCCGTCTGTGCTGACAGTAGCTCTCCTTACTTTGCTGAAGTGTGTCACTCAAAAGCAATAATTCTAAATCCTCCTAAGTTTTAAGAAGCTTTAGCTCCATTACACTGGTATCAGTTTATATTATCCAACTCAAAACTTACAAAAGTAATTACATCATTTTACCCAAAGGAGTCAGGGAAGACTGAATATATACACATTTCTGTATGCAAGTAACTTGTGTTTGTATCAGGTGTCTCAGACTCATGGACAAACTGCTGCTTGGCACGACGTTGTCGTATTGCAGCTGGTCACAAGCACACTGTGTGCACCACCTGTGTGTATTCTTTCAGCCTATGGCAAGTGCAAAGCTCTCCCAAATAAATTCGTTTCCAGTAAAAGAAAAACACTAGGAGATTTTAACTGACTTCACACAGAATTAGAACTCAGACGTTTCTGTACCACCTCTGTCCTTTCTCTTCACTCTGACCTGAAGACTGCAGTTCATAACCTGTCCCTCTCATTTAAGGATACACTTTCTTTTTCATAGAAAACATATCCAAAATGTGTTGGTCAAAACCATTTTTCCTTTTCCTTGCAACATCTCCATGGTTTGAGAGGATTCAATTATTTCAGCTTCCACACTGTCCGTCACTAACATTTTTATGAAGTTGTCTATGCTGAAGCAAGATTTTGTGTACATTTTAGTTTCACTATAAAATTATTTTAAGAGACATCTTGTACTATGTACAGCAACTGAAAATGTAAATGTTGGCCAAACATACTGAAAGCTTTACTCCTGTGGTCAAGCTCATTAGTCCAGTCTGAAACATAGGCAGTGGCTCCATCCACTGTGGTCATCCATCTGGTCTCACCGTCTCATCCCCCGGTGAAAATACATTTCCTAAAAGCTTTTTCCTGAATTGACTGACAGAGCCATTACCCCTCTTGCCACTAAATGCTCCTCCAGAATTTGCTGTTCTTTTTACAAAGCTGACAGTGTAATACAAACCACTTCTTGACCCAACCAAGCACATAGCCGACATTTTCTTAAAGAAAAAATATTGTTGGAGGTACCTGGCCTTTTCAAACTCTTGGAACTATATTCTAGTTTGACAGTTATAACCTTTGAGATTGCATTCAAATGGAATAACCTGCATTTTCCTTATATTTTTGGCCTGTGACTGGCAAAATGTATGAAAAACAATGAACTGTTTCTCACAACTTCATGGGGTTCTCTGTTTTTCCCCAACAAGAGGAAATCAATGCATGGCAGGTTAGAAAATCATTTACAAGCCCTATCAGACTTGGCTGAATTTTGAAGAACGATCAAAAAGGCAATAAGCATCAGGTAATTCCCAGAGCATTTAACTGGGAAGAGAAGGATAGTTTAACCACGTATAGGCTGCAATATGACACAAATACGTAGAGTGTGGCTTTCTTGTGAGCACATTTGCGTGAGCAAAATTCTTCAGCCCGAGTGGCTAGCATTGCTCCGAACACAGCTGGTCATGCCAGCTGGTACTGATTTGGCCCTGTGATCTAGCACAAGAGGTCAGAAATTCTCGTATTTTACTTTTCCAGGCAAGTCAGAGGCCTGGCTCTCCCATGCAGGCTCTCTGGACCACCAGGCTTCTCAGGCAAAGCACAAGACTGGACCCTGGGAGACCTGAGGACGGTGCAGCTCACAGCCTGCACAGCTCTGCCAGCAGCTGTTTAGGCTCTGCTCTTTGTACAGGAGCCAGCTTTTTTTTCTTTTTTTTTTTTTCATTTAATATCTAGAATAATAGGGCTCTGATTTCCCCTTGAGACTCTGCATACTGCTGCAGTAATGGTGATGGCAGTGATGGCAGCACGGCTTTATGCACCGACAGCAAGCTGATCACACTCCAGGCTGTATTAGCTCCCGCCTGAGCCAAGTGATATCAGCTATGGAATATGCAGGGCTGTGCAGGGGGCTCCAGTGCATTGCAAACCACTTCCCCACCGTGTGTGGTACGGCTGTGGTAGGGATTGCGTCCACAGAGACACACAAGGAACTTGATCCAAATTCAATTTTCGAAGGGCATAATTTAAACTGCATTAGACCACTGTGTGAACATACTCATTCACAGCAGAACTGTCTTTAATGCCATTTTACTGAATTACCTTCCAAAATAATGCATATTTAATCCAGTTTAGCTAATATACTCTGGATTAACGCCTTCAGATAATTTGGACTATTTCTTTCCTGAGAGTCTCGATGCAAACAAGCAGCTGGAGACTTTTTGAAGGCTTACAAGATTTCTGGCAGAGGAAATAATCACAAGATCAAGAGTTGAAATTGCAGGAGGGGCATTAGAAAGCTGATTAAAATTCAATCCAAATAAAACTAATACATTGCCCTGGCAGGAAAGGGGAAGTGCTTTGAAAGTCCACCTGATCCACAGCAAAGACTGAGATCATTTCTTGAAAGGACATTCTCTGCTTTTTGTTTTTCAACGTAAAAGTTTAATAATGTACATCTTTGGGCAATCAGAACAGTTTTCACATCCCACCTATGCAGAAATGGTGATACATTTTTTCACCTTAAAACTTCACAAGCAGGCCGGGATTTTCAAAAATAGGCTTCTAAATTAATGCTAGTAAAATTCAAGGGACACTTGTTTAGCTTGATAGAAGAAAATGGTTTTTTCAGCAACACATCATCCAAGAAAAAGGTTAAAACTTTAGGACTGTTAAAGTAGAGGTCAGCAGGCCCATTAAGTTCATTAGATTCAGAAGGAGGTGGAACATTAAGTGGATACCTAAAATATTATTCACACTTGTGTCAGCAAAGATCATTGACAAGTAACACTGACTGACACACTTCTTCATCAGTGACATCTGAAGAGATTTCCTCAGGTGTGTACCTCTGTATAATTTTTCCTTACGGGATATTCATAGTACACTAAGATGCATCCAGTACTTATTACCCTTGGAAACAGAATTCCAGATCATAGAGGCTATTGAGCTGGCATATCAGTTTCTCTGTCCAAATAGGAACTGAAATTTCATTTTCATATCATATTTTCCACAGAGAAAATGACTCACAAGCTGTGGATGCTAAATAGCCATGTATTAACTAACTTTCTTGTAAATATTTACAATTCTAATTTGAACTAAAAATCTATTTTTCTTCTTTATTTGGAGATATGAATTCCATTTTATAATAAAAATATTCTTGGCTGGGTACACCATTCAAGGAGTAAGGTATGAACTTTATCTGTGCAAGGGATGGCTTACCAGTGTATGTGCTGATTTGACAAGCCCAAAGTATGTTAATGACCTTCCCGAGCAACTAAAACACTACTTTACTTACCCAAAACTGCCTTGCCTGCTGTATCTTAATGTACATTGGAAAACAGATGGAAATTTAGTTTGGAAATCAGTCTTCTGAGCAAACTCTCTAAGCATATTTGTGCAGCTATATCACCAGTTATGAAATAGATATACATATCTGTGATCAGCACTGTTGGTTACCCAGCATGAAACATTCGTTCCTATGGTCTCAGGTTGAGCACCTGTAAGTGAAAGACACCATTATCCGGCCACACCCTCAAAATAAGAGCTGTCCTGATGTTCTCTTTTTTATCTCTTTTTTTTTAACCTCAGACATAATTCCTCCTGTAGAAAAAAGCAGAAGTTTTTGACTGTCACTTACCTACAAAGTAAAACGTAATCTGTGTAGTATTTTAGTTAATTGACTGTGCTGGTTTCAGCTGGGGTAGAGATAGTTTTCTTCCCAGTGGCTGCTACAGGGCTGTGTTTTGGATTTGTACTGAACACGGTGAAGACAACATAGAGATGTTTTTGTTATTGCTGAGCAGGGCTTACACAGAGCCAAGGCCTTTGCTGCTTCTCCTACTGCCACCCGCACTGGTGAGGAGGCTGGGGGTGCACGGGAGGCTGGGAGGGGACACAGCTGGGACAGGTGACCCAGACTGACCAAAGGGATATTCCAGACCAAATGGCATCATGCTCAGTATAGAAAGTGGGGGGAAGAAGGAGGAAGGGGTGGAATGTTCGGAATGTCGGTGTTTGTCTTGCCAAATCACTGTTGCATGTGATGGGGCCCTGCTCTCCTGGGATGGCTGAACACCTCCCTGCCCACAGAGAGTGGTGAATTAACACCTTGTTTTGCTTTGCTTGTGTGGGTGGCTTTTGCTTTCCCTACTAAACTGTCTTTATCTTAACCCATGAGTTTTCTCATTTTCACCTTTCCCATCCTCTTCCCAGTCCCACTGGTGGGGGAAAGAGCAAGCAGCTGCCTGGGGCTTGGGTGCTGGTTGGGGCTAAACCACGACACTGACAGAATGTCAAACAAGGGTGTACTGGAATCCTGCCATTATTTTCGATTATTTCTAATTCAAATGTTTGCCAACATGGTTTCCAAGTGTATTTTCTGCTTTGGGTAAATATGTTTATATGAAATGAGTCATCGTATCATATAAAAGTCCTCATGTAGCTGGAAGGTAAAAACCAATGGGATACAGCAAATGTACAACCATACAGATTCCTCTTCTGTGAGAAAAGCTGGTCTTGATTTTCAGTCATACAGGGTCGCTCAACAGTGTTTCATCCAGGACCTTTCATTACTGAATTATGTCACCTATATGCTGCCCATACAAACTGGACAGAGTGCACTAAATGGGATGTTCACATTTTCTGATTATAGGGATCTAACCTACTTTCTCTGAGTTATCACCAAATTTGATTCTATTTCTCCCATTCACCTCTACAGGTGATGCAGTAAGGCGACATTACAGCCAGGCTGACCTGAGTACTACCACCAAGAGGGGAGACCCCACACCTGCCACCGCCCTGTCTGCATACTTCCTCTCCTTCTGTTGCTTCTTTCCTCACATTTACTTTGGCTTGGCTGCTACTGCTCTAACCTCCTAAACAGCCTTGTGCCAAGGGTGCTCTAAATCATACTTATTTGACATGGCTAATACGCCTGAATTATTATGGCAAGGTCTTTCCCAGCCTTAAAATCTGAGGCATGTGGTATGAAACGCGGTTTCATATAAATCTCATATTTCTATCTGGAGGGCAACGAATTGGCCTGGAGCCATGGCTTCCTCTGTGCCGTGCCTTACCTTGCATCTTCTAAAGCAAAGAGAAGCAAGATGCTTTAGAGGATGTTTAACCCACAAGCTAACAGCTTGCTCTGCCACCCCTCCACCATCTGCTGCAAACCAGGGGTGCCACCTGGGAAGCTTGTTCAAGAAGCAGGAACAGCCTCCAAGAGCTTTTCCTGATACCTCTACATGGAACAGTTTTTCTCACCCAGAGTGAAAGCAAAAAGACAGAGTGATAAATCTTGCATCTGGCTTGCCATGTCCCTTCTCAGTCCTCATTCCCGGCCTTCCAACAGGAAGCTACAAGCTATAAACAAGAATCAGGACAACTTGATTCCACTTTAATTCTCAGGGTGGCCAAACCCAGGGCTGTGGTGTTGCAGCCTAGTAAGATATGTAAGGAATGAAATAAAAATCCTCAGAGGAACATTTTCAGCATTTGTAGTTCCAGTAAGATTCTTAGTATTTGTGTTTAATTATTTTACAATGCCTTTAAAATCTGGAGATAATTTGAGCTTTCTGCTTATTCTGTAGAAGGTATAATAAACATCTCTCTAAAGCCCAGTAAACACTTGCCCCTCATTGTTCTCTTTATTTTTATGCATGCATTCAATTTCATAGCAACAATAAAGCTGTCCCAGGCTCTAATCTTTCATATCTTGGGTGGCAGTTCAGCTATTTTGGCCACAGTGCCTTAGTGACTGCACTCTCTCCAGGAACTGTACTGTAACTGTCAAGAAACTCATTATTTTTAACTTATTTCATTCTAAAAGAGTCAAAATAGGACTACAAACTTTATTCAGGATAGGTCTTATAAAAACTGAGGCACACAGGCAAACTCAGTGAAATTAACAGCACAGACATGCTCTGATATCAGCTTCAGAGTTGAGTAAATTCTCTGGCAACAGAGCTGCTCCTAGAGTGCAGCAAAACGAAGATGAGGAATATGCTTGCAGACCAACAGCTCAATGAGAAGCTTAAAGTTCTACACAACTCTACAGGGGGACAGAGGACTCATATTCTACACAGCTGTTATTGGAGGGAAACTCCCAGTTTTAGAGAAGGATATGACAGGATCTGAAACAAACTCCTTCTCATGTCATTACCGTTTGATTCACAACGTTCTCTTCAGCAGGCAGCACTGTATTCCAGCAGAGATCTTTTTATCTAACCTGTAAGTTCCTGGAAAACTCGGATTTGGTGGCAGATGTCTTTCTGTCTTTGACAACAGGATAGTTCATTAGCACTCATGCATAAAGGTAATATTGGCAAAAAAAGAAACAACTCAAATGAACCATCGCATTTGGAATTTCTACAAGAGATGATACCCTTGTCCTTCAATGGTACCCATCAAGAAAACTACATCCTGACTCAATATCTTGATACATTTAGCTAGAGAAAGATCATTTCTGATTTCTTTCCTTTCTTTTTCTCCTCATTCTCTTCTCTTCTTAGTACGGTTACCAAATTTCAGGCATTACTGACCAAGGTAGTAGTCACACACATGATAAAAATGACCAGATTCACCTTTTCTGCTGTGTTATTGTCTGCAGACACACATGATCAACCTGCATTTTTAGAGAAAAAGAGTGATTTTGGTAACAGCAGAAGAACCCAACTGTATGAAAAATGTTCAGCAATCAAACAAAGAAGAGAAATAACTAGTCTATTTTTTTTAAGTGCAGGTAAAGGTTGTTTCTACTATTAATCTAGCTTATTTTTCTCTCTGAAAAATGGTTTAATGAAAAATGGTAGTCAGACAGATGACAGTGCTCACAACATTATCCTTTTCTTGGAAAGTTCTGAGGATCAATTGGATATGTGTCACTGCGTGCTTAATGCATGAAGCAAGCTGCATTTTATCCATTATACTTGGATAAAATAAAATAAGATGTTTAGCACTAGTTTAATGTGGGAAGAAAACCAGATGTATTTACTATCACTCAAATTAATTCAAATGTAAGAACTTATCAGTTACCACCATGGTTATTTGACAATGCATTTTCAGACCAGAGTAGCCTTTACTTCAGTCACACAGAGCCATGGGCAAGGGCTCTAGTATCTTCCAAGGAAAGGTCAGAAACAGGCTACTTTGCGTGTTGAGAAGTACTGCCTATTTACACTGAAAATTTATTTTGCCAGGCACCAGCATTGTCACTAAGTAGGGAGGGATATGTGCACTGTTTTATCTTTGTAGTGTTATTGTGTAAAACAAGAAATACACACAGACGTTACAGTTGTTAACTGCAAAATAATAAAGGTATGGATGTACAGTTACACTGCCTCCTCGTGAAAGTTCCCCAAGGAATAGCAGGCAGATTTTCCCTGTGTCTGAGATAACATAGGAAACGCCAAACCATTCGACTGGACTCCTGGTTAATCAGCCCTTAGCTGACTCTCCTCACGAGCAGTCGTGACAGCTCAAAAAGGTGACTAACAGGAGCTTTGCAATGAGGGGCCCACAAACCCCTGGCCATTTAATAACAGTTCTTAAAATCACATAAGGAAAATTCTTTAGCGGTAAGTTTTATGGAGCTTATACGATTACAGTTATTCTATTACCTTGAATGCTAAAGCCTGACCACATACTGTGCAGAAAGCTATTCTGCCTCATATCTGTCCCATTCAGCAAAAACCTCTCATAACACCAGGAGAAAAAGCAGCCAGCACACAGATTCACAGTCCATTTTGTCATTGTTTAACTTTCCGGTTGGCAGAACCATAAAAAGGTTAAAAGGCAGGTATGTTTTACAGGGGGGTTTGCCTCATCAATATTTTTGAGGTCAGCACATTTAAAATAACACCAGCATACAAATGGTAAACTATTCTGACAATGCAGATGCACTGAAATTCAATGCACTTAAGCCCAGCTCTGACAAGCCATCTCCTGTCATAGTAATAAATGTTTCCTCTAAGAGTTCCTGTTAGTTTTGCCTTGCACTTATTTAAGCCACCACCACGAGATGGTGATAATTCTTTGACACAAGCTGTTTTCAGCTACTGGAGACTGCAACAATTACTATAAATAACATGCTGAGGTCCAAGTCTGAGGTCCTCCTCTTAGCAGACTGCACACACCCTAAAATCAGTCCAGTCCCAACAGCTTATAAGCAAAGAAGACAAAACAAAAGAAAGAAATTTTATGATCCCACCTTCCTAGAGACAGGCTGAAGCACAAAGAAATTTATGAATGGTGGGAAATAATAAATTCGTGTAGATTTTCCCAGCAGATTCACACAAATAGTTACAGTGGTTTTGGAGATGCCTAACAGCATCCCCACCAGCACCCACAAGGAGGGTACCAAGGTGATGGACTCGTGCTCCATACCAGGGTATGGAAGGAGAACAAGAGCTAGTGAGCATATGTTGAAGCAAGAGGAGTTTGGACACGGTATAAGGAAAAGCATTTTCACCCTGAGGGCAGCCAGGCAACACTGTGTGGCTTTTGTGCTCGGGGAAGTTTAGCCCCAAATGGATAAAAGCCTGGGCAATGTGTCTGACCTCAGAGCTGAGCTTGCTTTGAGCAGGAAGTTGGATTAGAAACATCCTGAGGTCCCCTCCAGCCTCTATGATCCAATGATGCTATGAAAGAAATGTTACTGCAAATCCGAAAGCGATAAAATATTATGCTGTATTTTTTCTTTCCAAATGTACTTCCTCTGAAAATTTTCAACAGAATCACTTGGCGTCAGTCTCAGAAATTTATGAAATTCAAAATTAAAGATTTAATTTTTAGAATATTAATTTAAATATAACTGGAGGAATGTCAAACTACAATTTCAAACTCAAAATAGTTATAGCTACTGCTTTTTTGCAAGATTTTTATGAAAACACATTAAAATTTTTTTTATAATTGTTTACTTTCTGGCAGGATATTAGCTCATTAGCAGAAGCTGATGAATTTAGTTTCAATTGAATGAAATTATTTGAATGAAATCCATATTTCTTATTGAGAAAAAAACTGACACAAATTTCACCCATGTAACCTTCAATGTTTTGTGATAAAACCTTCTCTCTCATCTGCTGAAGACTCAGGCAGTAATTCTACACAACACTAAATGTCCTCATATCCTACCATTTGCAGGGGAAGTCCCATGTGCCCAGCCTCTTGCAGGAATGCTCAGCATTCTGCTGGCTTGGACCCCCACCTCCTTTGGGAGCTGACCTTAATATTTAACCGACTTTAATCACACTGCAGAATGATTATGAAAAATTATGAAACTGGAAAATACTATTAGTGTTGGCAATTACTGATATTTTTAAAACAAACCTTTTGTTCTTTTTTTTCTATTTCCAGTAAAGTGAAATTAAAAAAAACCTCCATGAAATTAAATACACCACACAGAGCAGTAAGGCATTGCCAGAAAGAATTGAACTGTACAGATGTGTGGCACAGGAACCAAAAAGCAGAATTTATGACACATAAAGCTTTTAATCTGCAGCTTTTTGCTTATTACTTGTTCAGATTTCAGTGAAAGCCAATTAATTGTCAATTCTGAGGGCACTTCTCTGATAGTTGGACAAATCACTATACTGAACAAGTTTGTTTCTTAGCAAAAGCAAATTTTTGAAAATACCTCCAGAAGTGGAAAAATAAGTTCTTTACAATGGTTCAACATTTTATGCAAAAGTATTTCTCTGAACTCATCCTGTCTCATATAAAGAAGGCAGGAAAACGCATTTGCTGTTTGATTTTACTTGGATCTCAATCTCTTTTGTGATTTGTTGATAGCACCCATATTTGCAGCGCTGTTCCACATGAATAAAGTGCCAGTAACTCCTGTTCGATATTGTTGAAATGCAGCTGAGAGTGAGGGGCGCAGGAGGGAGGGATATCAGAGGAATTAGCAAGGGTCTTGTCTGCTCTTCCATAACACCAAAGGGACTGCTGTCTCTGAGTCTCCAGGGTCTACAGTAGATATTACAAATGCAAGGGTAATATTACCCAGAAAAACCTTTTGCCTTTTAAAATGCACACGCTCCCCTCTAAGAATAAGACAAAAACTGGATTTCTTACTAGATTTCTTTTATACCAGACAGAGAACAGGAGAAAGAGAGAGCACTTTCTGCATACAGAAAAAAATGAGTATACTTTGCTTTCCAGAGCAGATGATAACAAAGAGATTCATCTGTTTCTTTTGCCCTACTACAGCCACCTGCAGCAAGGCACAAGCAGGTCAAATGCTGCCTCACTCTGGGTTTGCAAGAACAGAAGTCATTATTTTCCATTCTGGAAATTTGATCACACTCACACATTTGGTATATTGGTCATTTTAAATAACCTAAACTGGCCAGAAAATAGAACTCAGAATTTAGTTTCCAACATCACAAGATTCTACTCTCGCTTGAAATGCTTTTATCGGATTTAAACAAGAGAGGATGGAAGCCTTATTGACTGGGTAGTGTAGTTAAAATTAAGCTGACCAACGGATCTGCTGTGTCTGAGGTTGCCCCTTTGTATTAAAGAACTCTCCAGCTCCTTCACAATAAAACATATTCCTGCTGAAGCTTCAGAACAAAATGAAAGTTTCATTCTATCTGGAAGATATTGATCCATTTGGGACTTATTCAAGCTGCCTAGCTTTATCAGTTTAGGCCTCCTGGGCTCATAACAAACCTGTGCAGTACTCTCTGAGGAGCCTCCAGCAGACTCTCCCTTCATGCTCCCACCCCGATTGTTCTGTGAACCAGTACCCAGCAAATGCAGCTTGCAATCAGCCCTCTCTAAAAGGCTTTTTGCAGATATCAGTATATCATAGCACTGTGATTTCTCACAACCAAACAATCCCCCCTGCACCCTCTCACTGAGCCACAGAGCTTTACACCAGCCCTTTGTCTCTAACAGGACCCATCAGGCTCGCAGTAAAGAGTGGGGCTCTGCACAGCTTTGTACGCAGCCACATGGGAGGCCATGCTCTCCAAAATTAGGCTATTTTTAGTAAACCTTCTGTTTTAGGCACTTGCAATATCACCATAAACTGTGGGCATCACTGAAGTAGCTTCAAGTAGTCATTCAAGAATGAATGGTACAACTGAGAAGACTGACAAATATTGGAGGGCAAGAGGGGTTTGAAGTAGCTGATAACGCACCACAAGACATACTAAATTTCTAAATATAAACTTTATTCTTCTCCCTGATATGGTGCTTCAGTGGTAAAGCCATAGGCACGCACTGTGTGCCCACAGTGCAAAAGCACTGCAAAGCTGAAATAGACAGACGAGCCACATAAATACACATTTTTTATTCCTGTTTAAACATAAGTTGTCTCACTTTAATTTCAACAGTATGGTTACAGAAAATACCCTTCTTAGTATGAAAGTATTTATTCTGGTCATTTTATTCCTAAACAGCATGGAGAATAAGGAAATACAACGTAAAGTACTACCTAATGACAAATTCACAATTACTCAAGAGCAGTTCTACTGATACAATGATTTTGGCAAGAAGAAATGTGCCCCATAACAAAAACTGTTGCTTTGTATATAGATGAACACACACACACAATACAGCCAAGTTCACTTTCCCCTGCACAGGTCAACACCCACACCAGTCCTGCACGCGCAAACCAGAGAAGAAAAGCACTGTGGAGCACAGGACAGGGAATCGATTCAGGGCCTTGTGAGCCAACACCATCACACTGCTTCACACCTGAGCTGGGACAGCACAACTCCCCACCAGACAAAGCGACTGGCCACAGATCTCTCCCTTTCAGTCATCAATACCACTGACTTCCTTTTTCCATCACTTTATTATGTTCTCTGGTAGCTATTTTCCATCTGTCGTGTTACCTGTTTTTCTCTTTGACTGGTTACTGCCACACCAATTCATTTAAACAGGTACTATCAAAAACACAGCAGGCAAATGAAATGCATTCGGCTCGTCACCAACAGCCCAATGATCCCTCAGGGGTGATGTCACAGTCTTTCATTCTGCGATTAGCTCCTGCCCACTGCACCAACTTAGACTTTCATTTGCTATTCTGTTCCCCCAGCTAGAGAGCATTTATACTCTCCTTTGGATTTATTTACTGTTCTAGATACTTATCTCTGAAAATGAAGATATGGAAGGAAGACCCATGGACTATGTGGCACAATTAGTACCAGGAGAAACAGTGTGTCTGTGGGGCCTTTTTGCATGGTTATATTTCACACATCTAACACCGCAAGGACACATACTCTGATCACATTAAATTCAAATCAATAATGTAAGGGGCAGTTTCAATGACCCTGCAGAGATACGATCGTGCTCCGAAGCTCACTGAGGCCAATCTTGGGTCACTTGTTTCTGAATGTATGATAAATTTCCTCTGCAAGCTCAGTTTTGCAAGGACCCAGGCATCTCCCGTGGTATGTGATGCATGCCTTTAGCTCCTACTGAGACTAATGGGACCTTAAGGGGCTGGACAAATTTCAGGAACAGGCATTTTCCAAATTATAAAAGCAATTCCTGTCTGTGGACCTAATCCAATACCATGATCTATGCCCTGTATTGCTGCTGAAAGAAAAAGAAGCACAAAATATTCATTCTCTTGAAGAAGGAGATTACAGAAAGCCCCGAAGTTAGAACACAAGGCAACCAGCTCATGCGTGGAGCTCGTCAATACGACTGTTAGGAGGCTCCCAGGAAAGCTGGCTGATGGGGCTGCCAGCCAAACTGGGGTTACCACGATGTGTGTTAGGAGGGCAAGACATGATTACACTATCATTATTTACCAAGCAAGATACAGGATTTTTTCAAGCATGACTGAATTGCATCTGCCCTTGAACACCTGGCTGGGAGTAAAACTGGCTCACAAGCAGAGAGAGGCTGGCTGCCTTTGCTGCAGATAAACTCACTATCATGAGAACTTCAAAGAGCAAGGCATTTAGTAATTAAAGGAGTATAAATATAGGGCATGTGACCGTGCCATTTCCCCTTCTCTATCCGATGCCACAGGAAAGCATGGAATGACAAAAACAAAGCTTGTTTTCATGTTCTTTTCCACCAAGACTAAATAAGATTGTAGAAGAAGCAGACAAGCAGTCACACTGACAGCACTGTGATGATATTGTGAAGCTGGTTGGGGGGAAGGAAAAAAAAAGCACCAACTCAAAAAGTCTCTCAGCAGTCTATTTTAAGGAGGCATCTTATATAACAGGAAGCAAGCACAGTGATTCTGGATTCTTGAACACCGTCTGTCACATCGCCACAAGCAAAGGAAGTATAAAGAAGTATGTGAGACCGTTTGAAGACTGTTAGTTTTAATTAGTCTGTAATAATGTTGGTTATATAAATCCTTGCAGGTTGAATTAGAGGAAGAAAGTGCCATGGAGATTAAGCCTACATAATATCTAAATCATTCCAAAGCTAAGGGGAAAATAGATCTCTCTTTTTGCAAATGCCAAGCTCAGACACGAGGGTGGCGATCAGCGTGTGGTATTTACAGGCACGAACCACTAACACCGGTCTGAATTCTTCAGGGCAGGAATGCACCCTCTCAAGGAGGCAAGGGACAGGTGGCTGCTCCTTGGCAAAGGAGCATTTTTCTGTCCAAAAGCTACAGAGTGAAGCATCAGCTGCCCACGTACAACTTAGCAGGAACACTAGAAGGGTCCCTCAAGGTTGTGGTAGACCAGCTGGCTCATTAGCCACTACCCCAGCCTAGCCTGCAAGTGCTGCCATGGTGCCCAGAGCTACTGGTGCCAAGAGCTAACACACCTCCTCTACCTCTTCTCTCTACAAGAGCAGCCACATAACACAGGGCAGGATGGAATACTCCAATTCTTAGGTTTCTGGTTTAGGGGTTAGACTTTGCCTGATAGCTTTGGTCATAGACAGTGTTTAGGAAGAAAGGATGTACTAGAATTTTAAGACTAGTGAAATATTTCAGTGTCTTAAAACCACACATGCTTTTTTTTTTAAGCTTTAGCACAGATGGAAAGGGAAATAAGAATGCTGTGTCTAATTCAAACCAGAATTTTGATAGTTTTATTTCTGATGCCAAACCAAAACCAATGGTTCATATAGCTTTAATTTACTAACCTGATAGGAATTAAAGGAGGAATTGAGGGGACACTACCCAGGTTTGTGGAGCTTTACCCCAGCCAACCACTGTCTGCTTCTTCCAAGGCTGTGCAGGTGTATAGATCAGAAATAGCACATAACCAGAAAAGCAATGCCTCATACACACTTTGCAAACCTCAAGAAAAGAAAACATAATTTAGGCCTTAAGATGTAACTGTGCATAAAACATCTGGGGCAAATTTTCAGGAAATCTAAGTTAGCTTTGCTCCAAATACTTCTGTGTGATTTCACAGCAGCTGGTTCATGGAGAATTTAAAATTTGTCCCACTCTTTATTCCAATTAGATACAAAACCAAAAACTTCCTAATCCATGAATGAGTGCTAAAATAGCAGAAGAAAAGGTGAAAGGATGAAAGTTAGGTCAACTAATAAAAATATAAATAATATTAAAACTTGCAATAACTGAATATTACTAAATTTTGATATAATGCTTTACCAGTTTTTATCCATTTAGTTCTTGGTATGCTGACTCAAAAAGAGAAAGACCCATTTAGGCACGTCTCATGCACGTAATAGTAAGCCCTCCCTTCATGAAAAAGCATCTGCATATCTCAATGTTAGGAACTTTTCATAGTGGCTGATGACTAAACCAAGGAAACATGTTGTTTTGATTATACTTTTAAAATGGGCATATTGAAACTTATAAAAGAAGCAAAGAAGGTAATAAAACTCCTCCAGTTCCCCATCCAAATAAGTATAATCACATTAATTATATTGCCTTCCATTCCATTGTTATCATTACTACATTACGGTTAGAAAATCAAATGCAAGAAACTTTTCTTTGTGTCTGATAATAAAACATTTTGCTCAGATGTTCCGAGTTAGAGCTGCAGTTTCCCTCACAGAAGTACAACAGTAGGGAGGCGAAGACAGAAAGCCATGAAGTTCCCCAAATCCATGGAGATGGTACAAAGCCAGAAGGAATGGCAGAGTTACAGCTCCCTGGGCAAACGCTACTACTGCGTAGCAGACTTTTTCTGAGAAGGTGTCTCGACTGAATTGCACAGCAACTTCCCACCCCACAGGGTACCCGCTCTAGCAATACTTTTCTCATTTATAGGAGGTTTTGAATAGCACATTACAAACTTCTCCCTGCAGCTTTCTGAAAGGAGCTGCATCTGTTTCTTTCTTCTGCGCTATCCAATGTGCAGGAGTGGCTATGAAAGAGCAAAACACGCAGCGTGTGTGTAACTGGGAGAGGCAGAGAGAGATGCAAACACCTGCTGGAACTCCATTTAACCAGTAACCCAAGAATTCCCTTGCAGAGGGCTGAAGAGGTTAAGCCTTTACCCCCGTTTCTCTGTACACACATGCACAGAACATAATTTTTACCTCTGTAATGCAATGAGCCGAATATAATTTACTCAGAAAAGTACACATAAACATAAATAGACCCCGCACATATCTCTGTTGTATACATGCAAACCTTGGCTGTTGGAACAGCTGATGGAAAAGGTATGTCCAATTGCTTCAGCGCAAAAGCCAAGGCTCACATGTAACAGCCAAGATGAACCACGGTTCCCTCTGCTGCCCTGCTGGTCACGGTTTGTCATGTCGGGAGAGCAAGCACACCCCTGAAGGGCTGCCTTTTTAGCCTACCAGTGATCCGATTTACAACACTGACCCACAAAGAGTTACGTTGGCAAAACACCCAGAAGGAAAGGGAAGGGAGGTCAGCAAACTGTGGCATGAAATCAAGATGTAGCCAGAAGCATGGAGAGGAGTGATTCCCTTTGCCTCTCTCTTTTTCTGCGCCACCATGGTCCTTTCTTTGATCTTCCTTCCAGCTATTGCCATAACACGGCTTTCAATTTCATTTCTCTAACTGCAGTTTGATTTAAGCGTGTTTGCAAAAATTCTCCTGAGATTTTAGAATCACTGTTGCATGTCTCCTTACTCAAATAACAATGGAGCCTGCTCCCGAGGTCCTGAAGCTTGATTTTTCATTACCTTGCAAACTCATTACTTGTTTACACCTGCATAAAGTTCAGATGTTCGAGCCTTGTAAACTCAGGTGGCCTCAGTATAAATGTTTGCACAAGAGGCAGAATGTCAGAGCAAGTGAAGCGTGCCCTCCTGGCAGCAAAGAGACACCCCGAGCAGCACTGCACCATCTCCCTGCAGCTGGAAGAAGCTCCGGTGATGGCATTTGCGTAAGCTCCCAGTAGTACCACGTTCACACAGCACACACCGCAAGCACACTGCAGGCTGCTCCGAAGAAAGGCATTGCCAGAGGCAGCACCAGCACAAAGGAGATGTGACTGAAAGCAGTGTCAGGAATATGTCACTAAGGGACAGTGGGGAAGCCACACACTCCTCAGACACAGCTGTGGCTTAGACAGGCAGAACTGTCTCAAGGACTCGATGCTGTTTACAATTTCTCTGAGGCTCCCTTCTTTTTTAGGTAAAAAAGTGTATCGGTGCAGCCCAACAGAAGAGGTTCTGTTCAAAGCAAAATTATGAAGACCCAACCAACAATAAAAAGGAGATATTATCATACCTATTATTAGATGCGCAAGGTGCTCATGGTGCTGAAGACTCCTACTAATTTTTTTTAAATGAAATAAGATAAATATTTTTTTTAAAAACCCTTAAAAAAAACCCAACTAAAATATTCTTCAGCTTTTCCCTATACTTTTACATAATCTCATACCTTTCTGTGAAACAAACTGAAATAAACTGGTTTTATAAAAACTTCTAAAGGTTATCACTGTCTTTAGCAAAACCAGACTGATACGACATAGGATAATTCATGTTGGAAGGCTAGTGTCTAGCACATCTCCCTGCTCAAACCAGGGCCTTGTGGCCCCTGATGAACTCCCTTCATCTTGTTTTCTCTCCCACGCTGGAGACCATCTGAGCTGGACACAGTGCCTAGACAGAGTATAACAAGTGCTGAGCCAAGATGGGGAGTCACATCCCTTGACCCAAAGCTCTGCTCCTGCCAGTCAAGCCCAGGATGCTGCTGCTGTCCCTCGCTGCCAGACACGCTGCAGGCAGGGGCCCCTCATTGCCCAGCAGGACCCCAGGTGCTCCCTGGCACAGCTGCTCCCCAGGCAGCCAGGGCCAGCCTCCCATGACACAAGAGCAGCTGCATCTATACAGGTGTATCTGCCAATATACTGTGGAATTTACACTGATTCCTCAGAGGAAAAAACTCCCAAACATCAGGGAAGAAAAACAGGTCCAGGAATGTGTTATTCCTTCAGAGAGCATAAGGGTGGTGGATCCCTAGACCTTCTCTGTTCCCTCACACTAAGATTAAGAGTGCTCCAGTTGTGTGTGTGGTATTTTTACAGCCAAGTGTTTAATACAGGGAAAAGTCAGGCTCCCACACTTCTTGAGGATGATTATTCCAAGGGGTAATAACTGAACTCTCATTCAGGAAATTGTTCCCAATATTGAGATTAAATTTTTCTTTGTCTAATTTCCTCCATTTACTTAAAGCTACAACTCATCCTTTATGCTAAATAATTCTTCTCTCTCTCTCTTTGTGGGAGTTCCCTCCCGCTGTGGGCTGTTCTATCCCTTAGGCCATATTAGTCACCACTTAGCCAAACTATACTCATTTAGTCCTTTTTATTAGGACTTGTTAATGATTCTTAATCCCCTCCTCTGAACTCCCTGGTTTCCCCATCTCCCTCACAACACTGTAGCCAGTATTCCCCACGCTCCTGCATCATAACACTATAGGGAGGAACTCTCCTCTCCTCATCCCAGTTCCCGGAAATAGAGAACAGAGTTTAGCTCTTGCATAGTGCATCTCTTCATCCCTATGTCTCCTTCAGTGCTATTGCTTCCCAACGCCAAAGCTGGCTTCCCTTACCCACACAGCTAGCCCAGCTGGAGCAAAGCCCACAAACAGGATTAAGAGTTGGCTTTCGCCTCCATCTCAAATTGTGTTCACTTCTCTTAAATACTTTTTTTTAAAATCATTGCTCTCTCAAGGTTTAGTACAATGTAATAATATAATGCTGCAGTAATAAAAGGGCCCAGTTTTGAATGGTTTTTTGTGTGGTTTCAGTAGTATCTAAAGCTACTGGAGGTTAAGCATCTAAACACCTAAAATCTGGCTTAAATACTATTAACAACATACTGTGCTCAAGCAAATATGCTTGAGAATTCAGAGACTGATATTTAGGAATGAATTTTCTTTCCAAGAACGGTATTTTCAGTGCTGCATAGTTTAGTTCCAATAACAAGGTAGGTATAATTATGTCTTACTACTGCCCTAATTATTTTTAGAATTTCAATGATTCTGTCACCATGGGTGGTTTTCAGTAAGTTTTGGCTGCAAAAAAACCCTGACTTTTAAAAAATATCAGCAGTGCCCTGATGCAACTAATGCCCTTAATAATTGGCTAGTATTTAACAAAAACACCGATTTTGAGTATTCAGTGAGGCACTGCCTCACCAAAATAATGGGAATTCACTGCTGGTATCAGTGGCTCTGGCTTACACCACTGAAGGCTCTGAAATGCTAAGGAGATGACACTGAATCACACTGACACAAAAGATGGGTATAGAGGCAAGGAGTGGGGAGCAGATAAAGCAAGTATTTATAGGGTACATCTTACCTCCCACAGAATTAATCCTTCTCAGTGGCTACAGCATACATCGAGAGAATAAGAACAAATTCTTATCCCTTTCTCTACCCATTGGGAATGGGATGCTTTGTAGCCTTGGAGAGGCAAAGAGGAGTCAGGGAATGTGAACTGACTGCTTTGCTTTGCCTTTGTGTGAAGGCAAAGGCACATCCTTCCCCATTTCTCCCACAGCCTTAGCACACACCTACATAAATGAAGCTCAGTCAGAGACCTCTGCAACATAAGCAGCAAGAGAAGGCAAGCCACAAGCATGACAAGATGAGAGATGATGACATAAATACTGATCTGCTGAGCAGCCCTGGTGGTTAATAGAAAACATTAATCAGAAAAACAACTTCCACTCTTAGAGAGCAGCTTTGGCTGAGTATAAGAACTGTATCTTGTGCACAGGTGTCCACAGCTACTAAAATAACAGTCTCTGACTAGGATGAAATGATGAAGCACTACCTAAAGATATATTTACAAGATCCAAATTTAACTGACAGGTCAACATATCTTTTACCAGGTGCTACGACTTCAGAGTATGTCAGAAAGGTGATAAATTCAGAGGAGCCTTGATTACATCAGTGAAGAACTCTGTTTTCCAATGACACTCTAAATGTTCTCATCACTATTTAAATAGTGGGTCAAAAGATCACCAAAATAACATTGGCTGGCATAACATTCTTTCTCTAGCAGGAACCTGACTGTCCTGACCATTTATATTATGAAGTCCAAATGTCAGTGACATACCCTAAGCCTGTGCTCACTGTCACTAACCTCTGACTTCCCTTCGGATTCATGTTACATTTTATCTTTCAGACAGACTAGTGTCTGTCTCTAAACAAATCTCCTAGGGCTTTTTTAGATCCTATCTTCCATGTCTACAAAGTTGCTATCCAATTTGACTGGAGTTGTCTATAAATATGATGTGGCAAACTGTAATATAGAACTGATTTATCCAGCAATTGTTCTATTGCAATTAGCTAAGTTGCAGAAGTCCTTTTGAAAAAGGGTCTGGGCTTTGTTGTTGATAAAAAAAAAATGGGCTTTTTCCGAAAGATTTCCATTAAGAATTTTGTACTGTCTAAAGTTTAGAGGTTTGGTTTTTTTCACCATTGCTATCAAAATTTTGGTCAATTTGTTTGCTAAAACTCTACTGACTAGTGAACTAGATGATTAAATAAAGATGGTTAGACCTTAAGAAACAGGAAGAAAGGTAGTTTGGTGCTGTTTACAGCTTAACATGTTTTCTGCAGTTGAAGTACTAGCATGGCAAACTTTGGTACTAAGGCATTAAACTTGGCACTAAATCCAGACTGCTGAAGAAACTGCTGGATTCCAACCCAGATGAGGACATGTATGAAAATATTTCCTTCATTTCTAGAGGGTATTTCTTCCCCTGCCCTCGTCTTTTAGGGAACCAACAGTGTGCAGCTGGTCTTGGCCAGGAAGACACTGTGCCCCACGTGACTGGCCAAGCTGATGATGCACAGATTGCTGCTTGAACCAGATTCAAATGAACCACGCAGTGCTCTACTAGAAGTCAGAAGACGTGTTTATGCCTGGCCCCCACAGAATTTGTTGCATTTCCTCAGAAGCTACAAGCTGCTCATTACAAAGAGGACAGTGAACTAAACAAGTGTGAACTTGATCCAGAAGTTATTTCTGTTCTGCAACAACTGCTGCTTAACTCACTGACTCTGCCACTCGATGACATGCCGGCATACATCCTGTCTTGCAGAAACTCTTGACCTTCTGCTTCCACTTTGGCTCTGCCTACTGCAATGATGCTTCCTTTGCTTCTTTAGCTGAAGCAGTTTTTGCTTCACACGAGCACAGCTCTGATTTGGCAGGCAAGACTACAACAATAAGTCATGGCAGCGCCGTAACAGCGTGACCACCACAGGGCTCCTCAGACACGCTGCCCCAAACCACAGCCCACAGCAGACCTATGACATTTTGCATTGTGTGTGGGTATGGACAGCATTTCATGTTCACCAGTCAAACCACTTAAAAGCCAGCACTTATGGATCTCGAAGACCTTTTAGTGAAAGAGGCTGCTTTATACTTTCTGCTCAATAACATGACCAGGATAGGAAAATAGGAAGAGGAAAACTCCAGGGCTAGGAAGATGTCAGCCAGAAGTACCATGGGGAGCCTATAAAAGCCTTCGTGGCAAGAAAGGCATTCCACGGCACGAACATGATCCATGAATAATTAGATTAAAATTTTCTGCTGACAACCCCCACGGAAAATAAAAGAAGTGAAAGGAAAGAAAAACAGAAAACTGTATTCAAAGGAAATTAGGAAAACAAACAGAAATGCAACCTAAGGCAGTGCAAGATATCTAATTGTCACTTGCAAAACAATACCTCTATTCCATCTTTCTTCTTTTTTAATTGGCAGGATCTGAGGAGAATGATTATAATAATCTAAATTCATTTACATTCTAAAAAGACTATAGAAAAAGAAAGCAGTCTTACAATGAGTAATGTAGTAACAATCAGTGGAGACACTGTTTCGAGGCAACCATTCTAACTACAATCTGTGGAGAACGTGATTCAAGAGTTTTTCATTAAAATTGATATAATTTTCATTCAGGGATGCCTTTCATTTAAAAAGAGCGGATACACTGGATGACTAGACCGAGTCTAGCTTCCATGTGGGCTGATCTATTAGCAAATTCACCAGACCTACACAATTCACTATACTGTCTGAGTTTCAAAGGATAAAAGTGCTGTTTGGGAAAGGACTTTATATGTAACTGGAGGAGGGCCCTGGGGCACCCCTCAGGCAGCACAGACATGCTCTAACCCAGAAAGGAGCCCAAGAGCAAAAGTCACAGTTAGGTTCCTTCTAGAAAGGTAGTTCTGACAGCAGCAACAAATAATTAGACAGCCAAATGCCAAATCAGTAACTTTCTTCTGTCTTCCCAGATCTGCACAGAAATTCGCATTTATCCGAACTCCAGCGAGGGGAAGTGCATAGAAAACAATTAGGTGTATACTTCATTCTGAATCACATGAACCTGATTTAGCTGTCCAGACAGTACCTCTGGCCTCTACATAGTCTGTGGAGAGAGAGAAACTACTCTAAAAGACATTGAGAGCATCTCTATTAGGTTCCTATTTTAAGCTGATGCCTGTAGGAGTTTAGCTTCCCTATAGATCAAGAATTAGTTGAATTGGTTTAGTAAGAGCATCCTTCATTACATACTGTGCTGGTTCCAGCTGGGGTAGAGATACTTTTCTTCCCAGTGGCTACTACAGGGCTGTGTTTTGGATTTGTGCCGAACTGAACACAGGGTTGGTAATACAGAGCTGGTTTTGTTATTGGAGACGTTTTTGTTGTTGCTGAGCAGGGCTTACACAGAGCCAAGGCCTTTGCTGCTTCTCCTACTGCCACCCGCACTGGTGAGGAGGCTGGGGGTGCACGGGAGGCTGGGAGGGGACACAGCTGGGACAGGTGACCCAGACTGACCAAAGGGATATTCCAGACCAAATGACATCATGCTCAGTATATAAAGTGGGTGGAAGAAGGAGGAAGGGGAGGATGTTTGGAGTGATGCTGTTTGTCCTGCCAAATCACTGTTGCATGTGATGGGGCCCTGCTCTCCTGGAGATGGCTGAACACCTCCCTGCCCAGGGGAAGTGGTGAATTAATTCCTTGTTTTGCTTTGCTTGTACGCACAGTTTTTGCTTTTCCTACTAAACTGTCTTTATCTCAACCCACGGGTTTTCTCATTTTTACCCTTCCCATTCTCTTCCCAGTCCCACTGGTGGGGGAGAGAGTGAGCAGCTGCCTGGGGCTTGGCTGCTGGCTGAGGCTAAACCCCAACACATCCAAATTAGTTACACCTGATGTGGCCTCCTACAGAGACTTGCAGAAAATCACAAGGCTGTAACTTCTGTTCTTAGTTGCACATGCAGGTTTCTCTGTATCTTCAGATTTAGAAGCAGCTCTAAGTATCTGCTGCCCTTTATAATCATTTTTCCAAAACATGTTTTCAAAAAAACCTGTTTTCATTTTCTGACTCAAAATTATTTTCTTTCATACTGGTTTCTTAAATCAAATGTATGCCCACATCTCAAGAAGCAAAATATTTAGTTTTCACTAGACAATCAAATATTTATTCATAAGCACACCCACCAGGAATAGGAACATATGTAATCACTGATTTTTATCCTAGTTAGTACTTCCACTCCCAAGCCACTGACAACGAACCAAGGAACTTTCAAGGGAGCCTCGTAACCCTGTAACTCCAAAACATCAGAACTAGCCATAGAGGACATGCTTTTCCAGAGTCTGGTCCAGTCCCACTGAGGTTTGGACTGCCAGTGCTAGCATAGGAATCAAGGAGCATTCAGAGGAAATGTAGAGAGAGGGGGACATCATAGCAGCTGGGATGGCAGTGACACAGAGCCTACCGCACTGGGGACACGCAAAAGGCAAGGAGACAAACAGAACACACCAAGAGAGTGAGGGTAAGAAGTGTAGGGATGTGAATGACAAATCACAGCAGAGGCAAATAAAAGCAACTGACTGAAAATAAAATCAAGAAAGGAGCACTGGAAGTGTCAAAATGCAATTCATCATTGAGCACCCTGCTGCCCACTGGAGCTGCCAGTATCTGCCTGATCCAGAACGATTTATCTGCTGAAGTTATAATGCATATTGCATCCACAGCCGGAATACACTTTCTCTGCAGAGCTTTCCCAAAACAGGAAACCAGAGCAGCCCCTCTGCAGAAACTCCTTCACACAGAAATCTTTCATCATGAACTCCTTTTGCACATGGAAAAGCCTTTCAGCAGCAAAATCCACTCACAGTGAATGAAGAGATTTGCCAAAAGTTTTCAAAAAACTCCATTTGCAATTATCTGCATCATCAAAATCATTCTTTGTAGACATCCAAAGTGTAAAACCACTCAAAGTCAAATAAAATCTGCAATAATGTTATTCTTAAGCACAAGTTTCCCTCAGCTATATCTTCGTATTCTGGTCACTTCTTTACATGAATAACAGTTTCAGCAGATAGAACCTATTTATTTATTTTGTATTCTGAAAACCTCCCTCAAAAAGTTTTAATCTTCTATGTGCTGACAGATTCCAGTTTTCCAACCACAGCTGAGTGTGGTACGCTTATCTCGCATTTGAGTAACGCCCTGACAATCTTTTGGAGTTTATTTAAAAAAAAAAAAAAAAAAACAAACACAAAAAACCCCCAACTTCTAGTAACACACATGGCAGACAAGGGCGCTATTTTGTTTCAAGCTTTCGATTGTGGTACAACTTTGCTTCCACAGAAAACATAAAAAGTAATTTCACCAAAGACTTCATACAGAGCCAAATTAGTCCAGGACCAAAACAAGAGTTGTCTCCTGCAGCACATGCAAAGGTGTGTCTGCAGAAGTCACAGTGCCACCTGCCACTCAGATAACTGACATCCACCACTGCACCCTGTGTTTGTACAATAATTGGGCAAACAATTGTATTTTGGCCGGAGCACCAGCTGGGCCAGCACCCAGCTAAATGCTCTCAGCCCTTAAAAGAGGGTGCCTGTATCCAAACACAGTCACGGGGGATGACCCCTGGTCTCTGCCAAGCTGTGAACCACACCCAGGCCTCCTCTGAAAGAGGCCAAACACCCAGGCTAATTCTGGACAGCATCAGCAATTGCCCGTCAGTCCTTGGGCCCACCCTGTCCATGGTAGAGTCAGGAGGTCCATGAGGAAAGAGCAGGCTGTGGGAGATGAGGGTGACAGGAGGTTTTAAAGATTTGGTAATGTATGCCGAAAAATAGAAAGAATGACAAGCTTTATAAGCACGTGAAAATATCACTTTTTTTCCATTCCAATCAATTCCTTATGACCCCAGCTGGTTGCCCAGAGAGAGAATTCAGCTTTGTGGATAGAGAACACCTGCCTCAACTCTGAACACTGCCTCTTTTTGCCCAAAAAGTAGGAAGAAAGCAGGTCCTGCTGGAAGGGGTAGGAAAGGATAGGGAGGAAGGGGCAGGGGCAGCTGCCCTGCAAAGTCACTCACTACCAGCACTCACCAGTCCCCTGTCTCCAGGCAAAGACAGAGCTCAGCAAAAAGCACTGACTGCCAGGGGACCTTCTATGGAAGGAAGGGGGAGTCTTTAAACCTATAATCAGACCTTATACTTCATGGGAAACTAAGCAAAAGGACACTGTATTTTTTCGTCACTAATGTTTCTTTTTCTTTCTCACACTTCTGGAGTGTTATCTTACTCTTTCAAGGCAACTGTTTTAACTTTGAAAATACTATCTGCACTGTTCAGAGCTTCAAGACAGTAAATCTTAGAAGAAGAAAACAGTTGCTGCTTGTAAGATTAAAAACATCTCTGCATCTTTTCCATTGACAATATACCTACCAAGCAAGCACAGTGAGTTCAGACTGCAGCATAACCTACTGTGGTAAAACCTCAGTTGCCTTGATGGATTATGTACCATTGAATGTTTTGAATATATCATGACACTACATTTTCTTTTTTCTTTTTTTTTTTTTTTTTTTTTCCCCAAATGGGCAGCCTTGGCATGGCCAAATGCACTGTTTGTAAGCAGAAAACTCATTCCTGCTCATGGCCTGCAAGTAGACACAGAGCAACTCTGAAGTAAGCTGTGAGCCAAGTCAGAAAGCTTTTACGTTCAATTAGTAGCTTTACCTTTTCTCTTGGATTTGTAACTGCAGAAACCAATTTATGATGAGAATGAGCAGAATCCTTGGAGCTGTCAGGAGCATGGCAGGGCACTAAGCAGAATTCTGCTTGACAGAAAGCACACAAAGAAAATTCGGAACTCACTTTCCCGCCCTTGGCTCTCTCAGTCACCTTTGCATGCACTGCCCCCAGGTCACCTCTTCTCATGTTGTGCTTGATGGACAGCACAAACACATGTTCTGCTGAAAGGGAACTAGGGAAACTAATTGGAGGAATGCACATCATTATCTGCTTGCTCACTTCTCTTATATAATTTTTTCGTAAAATAGTATCTGTTTTGTTAAGTTAAGATGGAATCTGAAGCAGGATTGACAACTTCTGTTACTTATGTTAACTACATGGGGATCTAGTCCAGTGGGCACTGAGAGCTCACAGACTTCAAGCCATGATAAGAAAAGAAAGAGTGGAAAAACCCACAACATTTATTTAAGTCCTTTTATTACTCTTAAGTTTTCAAATTTTAAAATACTGTTTGATTTTTCTTTAAATGATTGGTGAAGTAGTAATACCAGTATTCTGGTTTGTCTTTAAGCATAAGTCTGAGAGGATCTTTCCTGCCTCAGACCAAAATAATAATAAGAAAGGCTTTCCTCAGTATTAATTGTTCTCAAGCACCCAACCTAGCCACTTACAGAATCTATCATATTAGGCCTCAATGTTTTAATCTTACAAATATCTGAAATTACATCAGATCTAAATGGAATAACCAATAAAATACGTCACTTAGCTCTGGTTCTTTCTGAGGATGACACTAATTTATGTTTCCAGAATTCCAATTACATTGCTAGACCCCAATTAACCAATGCAGTGGAACGACCTATAACATGCATGTGGAGAAATGCCCTGAAATTTCATTTCAGATCAATTTGTACCCTTGAAACAATACTGCCAGGATCCTCAGCACCCTCCAAGGGCATGCTCTCCAGAACGGCCTGTGTGTGCCAGGAATAACTGAAGTATCAAGGACGGAACATCTACAAGCCCCTGAAGTGTTTGAGAGTGACTAAAAATAGGGCTCTTTACCCCTTCACTGAAATTGTGCACTGCGTGGTACAATGCCTCCAGTTTCCTTGCAGTCAAGGAATGCCAAGGAAATTCTTCCTGGGAAGACCTTTTTTTTTTTTTTTTTAATGTCTTCTGTAAGCATGGTTGGTCAAAAACAATTCTTGTGGAAAAGATCTAACACAAAATTTTACTTTAAAGAAATGTAAGTGGTTGGGATCTTCTACTGGAATTTTTTTCTTCATGGAAGGCACACACATAGCATCAATAATGCCTAGACCAGGTAGAGAATTTAGCCCACATAAAAAGATTAAGGAAAAAAATTACTATTCTGATGAGGCAAAGTTCCAGCTAGTTTCCAGCAACAATTTTTTGCTGCAAATCTTTCTTTTTATAGGTTTGGGGGGAGTTGGGGTTTTTTCAGTGTTTTGCTTTATTTTTTTTAAGGCAGAGGTAGGAAGTGTTACTACTTCTTTTAAAAAACTTAACAAAATATAAAATCTAATATAAATTTTAGACAGCAATAAAATGTTTTAAATTCTTGTCAAAGACATTTACATGCATTGCTTTTCACACAAGTCCTGTTCACAGCTGCTCTGGAAATAAAGGCATGCTACAAAAAAGTCCACTGAGAAATCTTTTATGTACTACTCTTGCTTTAAAGCACAAGATCACATCTCTCCTTCCAGTGGCTGAATTTAAAATCTACCTCTTCTACACAGTTAATGGACCAATTCCTTTAGCCTCAAGCAACAAAATGGGCTTTTTAAGTCCAAACCTTCTAGTGCTTAGTCACCACTCTGCAAATTCAGTCAATCTTTCCATATTTCAGGACAAGTTAACCATCACAAATCAACAGTAGCACTGATACAGAGACTCTCACAGCGACCTTCTGCCCTGACCCCAGGCTTGCCTGAGATAGAAGCTCCTGCCTGGAGCTCCACTGAACTCATTGTCATCAACCACAAGTGCCCTTGAACCACAGTTCAGGTATCAGCTGCTGCTGGAAGCAGTCACAGAAGGACACCTGGAGCTGACAAGCCGGACTCAAGTTGACATGCCTCCACACGAGCCACTCAGGCAATGCTTCCTAGATCTGTAGGCTCTTGGAAACAGTCTTAGCTGCAATGAAGAGCAGCACAGATGGATACTCTGGCAGAGCGAATAACCCTGGCCTCCTCTCTGCTCCACAGAAGTCAGCATTCGATTAGTAGCTCTAGCACAAAGCTCTCCAAATTGTGGATGACTTGGCTGTGCACATTGGTCACTCAGCTGTCTCCCCTCAGTACTGCATTATCTGGGTTTTTTAGGGTGTTTCAGTTCCCCTCTTATCTTGTGTAATGGGGAAACAACATATAACACATTATATGTTTGGTTAGATTTATGATAGTTTATTAGAATTATCTCAAATGCCGGTAGAAGCACCCAGGAGCTACATAATACCTCTCTCTTACTGTAAGATAGTTTCCAAAACAGCAAATAGTGGTATTCCTTCCAGAACACCTATGCATAAAGCAACAGGCTGGTTCACTGAAGGTACCACTAAACTGGATGTTTGGGCCAGGAACGTGTAATCAGAGTAAATGGCTGTGTGCTGGGATATGCTTGTGCAAGTGCATGGGCACAAGCTCATATGCACCAACTCATGCTCTGCAGCTAATGAATTTTCTCAAAAATAGCTCATTATATTGTAAACTCTGTTGTGCTGACACTAACTAACCATGGCAACTGCCAAATGTATAAAAAGCATACAAACACTCCTTTCAAAGCACAGTCTGTGCTTGAATCTGTCTTTTTAAAGCTTGTATGAAAACAGTGGGATGCAGTAACACGAGCCTAATTTGTGAAATTCTGCAAAATAGAAGGGAAGAGTTCAGTAAATTTCTGAAGAAGCTAGCTTTTTGTATTGAACTCAAAAGCATCATCCTACCAGTCTTTCTGACCTCTTGCATAACACGAGCCACAGAAACTCACTCAGCAAGTACTGCTACAAGCCCATGACTTCTGTTGAGATGCAATGTATTGTTAAATACATTAGGGAAAAAAATTTGTTCACTGCAGAAGTCCCTTCCAGTCTTCTAAGGCTGACAGCACTAAGCTTCATTTTGAAACTCTGTGCATCTACTCAGAACATTGATGGGACACATATGTTACCAGGTAGCTAATTAATATGCACGCAAACCAAATCAAAGATGACATTACCAACAAGCACAAGTAGTGCCTGCTGCAATACAGAAGATGACTGTAAACTGAATTTTACTGGGCTTGAACCATAAAATGCACTACACATGCATTTAAACATACTCGAGTACTTGACTAAGATATTTTATTGATAAAAACCTCATAATTTTAACAAGAAATTATTTATGTCCAAAAAAATGTTGAGTCTTCTATATATGGTTCACAGCAAAACAGACTGAACACATTAGTATGGAGAATGTTACCCTTTCTACACATGGGATCTTTTTTAATTAAATGGAAAAACTGAAAAACTTGCCAATGGAAAGGGAAGAATTTCATTTCAAGTTTCATTAAAGGGCTTCCTTTCATAGCTAAGACTTTTGGAAAATGGCTAGTAGTCCCAGCTGTGTGCACATTATACAGGAACAAAAAAAATTAATAATTAAACAAACAAATAAACGAAGGGGTATGCCAGCAAAGCTAACATCCTAGGCATCCACTTGCCAGGCTCATAGAGCATGAAGCAATTACCCACTCTGTCACTTGGGGCTAGAGCGTCTTTTTGCACCTTCATGAGCTCACAGATGCTTCAGAATGTAATAACTTAGCATTTCTAATTCAGCACTATGCCAGAGCTGGGCAGGAGCCTGTCTCTGCTGTGACGGAGTTTGAGGATGACACAAGCCACAAGGTACTCCTGATATTTTTCTGAGGGCTCTAAAAGAAAGTCAGTTGGCAATAATGAAGCTGCTGGCAGTAACACCAGAAGCACTGCCAACATGCACGGGGCATTCAATGTGTGAACAGGCAGCAGACCTGTTCATAGACAGGCACATTCACATTACTTCTGTTGAACTTACCTTTGACAACATTAAGTGTTTAACAAAAATAGTCTTTCTCTCATCGCCATCATCTGCACTATCAACATCACACCACTGCCACCAATCCAGAAACTTCAAAAAGCCTAAGGAAAGAACCATCCCCAGGGTGTCAGCATGTACCACACCTACAGACTGCAGGCAAGGACCAAGCTGTCAAGACACTTCATCCACTTGTAGGTGATTTCCTACCATCCCCGTTTTCTTGCAGGGCCTTCAGCCAGGGGCAGGGATTGGGCTGCAGGGAAATGAATTGTTCTGGCATCATCAGCCAACTCCTGTCCACTCTCTTCCCTCCAAGCCTCTGCTGCCTCTCCCTGTCACGTGGCCTGCTGCACATCCATTACATGAACAAGGCACAGGTCAGCATTATGAAACAATGGGTGAAATCTACAGGCTGATCTTGGGATAGAAACGTGTTCAGTCACGTGAGGGGAGACACTACATCAAGCCACAAGTACCTGCAAAAAAGAATGGGCATCGCTGCTATCTGGGCAGCAGCAAGACATGATAAAGCTTTTGGATGCAGATTTTTGACTGCTTCATGTGTTGTCATCTCCTCAGACTTCTTCACATTGGTACAAGCCAAGGGAACAAGCAAATCTCTCTGCAAGTTAAAAGGTTTCAGTTAATATTCTTGCTACATTTGTAGGCAAAGCCTTCTCTGGGAACACAAGCATACAGAGAAGGACTTCATGAATCTAGTAAGTTTTCTTGCTCATATCAATTAGTGGGGAAAAAAATAGTAAGTTTAGATCTCCGAAGCTCCAAGGATAATTCACTTTATTTGGGTGAAAGACTGACTTTTTAAGAACAAGCAGCAATGACAGTAAGTAAGGCCATTACTTCTCACACTGCCTAACACAATTACACATCTAATCACAGAGCACTGCCACAGGACTTTCATACATCTGCACTTGTCTATTCAGCAGAAGAAACATCTTTTCTTCTCTATATACTTCTATATTGATATGCTCCCATCAAGCTAGTAGCAGTGTTAGCATTAGGAGCAGAATTGAAATCCAAATCACATACCCAACTCTTGCCACTCACTATTTTGAAAAAGCATTTCCTGTTGTTCAGAATTGCTTCACTAGCACAGTCAGTGCTAAGGGAAAATGGGAATCTCCTACTGTTGCTAATACACACCAGAGATCTACCACAGACAGAAGAGACACTAAAAAACCATGATGAAGATTGTCTGGCAGTACACCTCTTATTAATTCAGTGCTTAATGATTTTAACTAAAATCTGCCTTCCTTAAATATCTTAAAATTTCTCTTTGCCCATCTAAGCCACTACAGCTTTCTTAGTGACTGCTCCTCACCCGTCTGTTAGCATTATTTAAATAAAGTATCTGATGAGAAAGCACTGGAGTAAATCGGCAGCTGAGGGTGGAAAAGCAAATGCTGAGGCTATCAGAGCTAACAGAGCCAGCCTGTCTGCAAGCCTCTGCACGCACAGTGGGATGACCTGCTCACCGAGGCTTGGGAAGGGTCCATAGTGTCAAGCTGCAATAGATTGTACTCCTTCATTCTCACCATTAACGTTCAGGGTGGTTTGGACTGTATTGGTTTTTTGGTTGGTTGGTTTTGGGACTGTCTTCTTGTTTGTTTGTTTGTTTTTAAGGTGGTAACATATCTGAACAGGTAAGATGGAGCTCGCTAGATGCCAGCTATAAATATGGTACTGGGGGTCTGGGGAACTGTTTTTTAAAACGCGGGCTCCAAAGAGACATAGCATTCCTATAGTGAGGAAAATCACATAATCCCACCCACAGTCACAGTTATTGACCTTGATCCCAGTGTTTGCATCTGGACACTGGTTCTGCATTGGACCCCTGTTGTTTTTGTTCAGTCTTTAAATTCTTTGTTTTAAGGAAAAAGGAAATGCCAGCAACTGAAAAGCATAAATTCTTGAAAACCATTTCCTTCCCTTTACCCCCACCTCTTCACAGACTCATTTCAACAGCTCCACAGAAGTACAAACTCAAATTCATTCATGAAGCATAATGCCAGCCAAAGCAATTCTCTCTTATTGTCTCCAGTGGTTGCCCCAGATAAACAGGCCTTAGTTAAGGTTCACAGACTGTTTGCCACACACTCATCTTCGACACAGGTTCATTTCTAATGAAGGTTTCGACACTGCTAAAGTAAAAGATAATCTGCTACTGAACTTCGAATTAAACAGGCAGAGCTAATAGTGTTAACCTTAGCATCTCTGCCTGACTTTTCACTTTAGAGACCCTTGAGGTTTCCAATTCAATTTCTGGCTTCTCTGATCATGCAAGAATAATGAGGTTGAAAATGCAAGTAGTGCAATATGGCACACATCCTCAGTGGTACTGGGAGTGAACATGTAGGGGACAGAAACAAAACCCTGTGGAAAGAGAAAGACCAAGACAAAAGAACTTCAACCAGCAGAGATACAGGCATATTTCCATTTTAGTCTCCCATTTGACTCCTGTTAAAATATTGGTAGTCTTGCAGTCATTGCATTTCTCTTTGTTCAAAAGCCACCTCTTCCATTAGAAAAGGTGTGCAAAATGAACTGCTGATCTGGCTGTGCCTGGCTGTTCCATATAGGATGCAGACAAAACTGTCCTTTTTACTGCATTAGTATCGTCCATGTTCTTAAATCTTAATGTTCTCTTATACCTGTAGATTTGGTAAAGTTTTATGATGTTAAGTGTTCTGTAAATTCCCTCATTTCTCTTCCAGATTAATCAGCCATGAAGTCCAATTTTATTACTCAAAGAGACTGTAAATTACATGAAAACACCACCTATGTGTTGCATAAGTGTGTTGAGAAGCACAAAGTTTGGAGTCTTGACATAATCAGAAAACACGGATAGACAGAAGTAGTTCATGTGTTTTCCTCTACTAGATATGTTCCTATAAGGGATCAAAAACTGTTGAATGCTCTGACAGCTTTAAGGAGTCTTGAATCCTAGGAATTGATACTGTGGTTTGCCTTGCAAATCCTAAACCTGATATGGGAAAGCCATGCTTACAGTTCAAACCTCTTCTTCAGCTCACATGCACAGCCTAATGGCTGGCTTTGCACAATGGCCAAGACATAAAAGAAGTTACAACAACCTTAGATTAGGTCTCTTAAAATAAAAGCAAAGACAAACAAATTGTATTTTTATGTTGGTGCTATCTAAAATATCATCATATCTTAGCTCAATGAAAAGCACTATTGCATTGCAGATACCACTGTCTGGAATGGACAAATATATGTAAAACATTTTAACAGAAATCACTGCATTTGCAGCTCCAGAGCCATAGCTTGGTCATATATTACTTGAATGTACAACAGAGGTGCAATATAAACCACCAGCACAGGAGACAGAGTGTGTTTGTATCAAGGGATGGAGGGACCATATGACAACCCTTTCTTTTGTGCTCCCATCCACAATCCAAAGCACTGATTAAATTTTAAAAGTCAGTAATACCTTCAGGCTTGATAGGACACTGTTGCTGTGCTTTCAGAATTTCAGAAGAAAGTACAACAAACAAAAGTCACGACTTTTAGAAAATGTACTCACTGTATTTATATTTATGTTGAAATGTATAGAAAAAAGTAAGTCATACCAATGATACGGTGCTATGATCTGTATTGTTATCTTGTCTTTCACTTACTCTGATATAAAGTTTTGTCTTACAAAGTACATATTATTTGTAATATGGCATATTTAATGCCATGCAAATCTGAAGCTCAGAAAGTAAAGTAGAGAAAAATGGTGCAGACATCTCAATGTTACAATAATGAATGTTTTTAAAGAAAAGTTTTTACTCAATCTTTTAGTAAGCTTTTTGTATTTTGAAAAACATTTGTAATTTCACATTTTTTCCCAAATACAGTATAAGCCTAAGAGAATGCAGGCACATGCATCAATTTATTATGTTACCAATTAAGGACACAGTTCTAAGTCTCTTCTACAAAGAATGTATACAACTAGAGGGTATTTTTTTCAAGTCATACTTCATTGGGGTTTTTTCCTCTTCTCATGGGAAATTCCCATCAAATATAATAAGGATAAAACCAATAAAGTTTGAAAGAAATTAAACAAACTCTATAGAAATTACTCTAAACATCATATGGGTCATAGGAGAGTTCAAAAAATATTTATGTAAGTAACTGAATTCTATAGCGGAGAGGCATTACCCTAATAAATCCCTTGAGCTACTTTAAGAAGGTTATGAATAGGAGACGGCCCTCCATCAAATTTTTCAGGACTTTTTAATGAATGAAACAAATACCCCAGCTCTCCCCAGGAGCAATCTAAGAGGAGAATGTGCACAAGAGCACTGGAAAGTTTGCAGAAAAATAACTCATTTAAGCTTCATATTTTAGTTGGTTTTTATAAAGAGATGGCAGGAGAGAAGCAGGGGAAAAAGCCAATCTTGTGACTGTGATTGAAGGCTCACTCTCTGCACCTTAGTAGCTGATAGGAAATGTTGAAGTACAAACTAAATGAATGAAGAATTTAAAATGTTATGGATGGAAAAGTACCAGTGAAAATGAGGGCACAATGAGATATGAGGTATATTAGCATAAGAAAATACTGAGTAGGCAAGACTACAGAGGCAGTCATGCTGACCCTTATTCCATGGGTCTCAAACAGAAAAAACTCTTAAGGAAGAATGAACATTTTTGGTCAGTAGTTTGTGTTTGGTGGAGAGTTGAAGAGAACAGGGAAGGGGATTTTTAGTTTCCCTTTTCAGTTGGAAAAGTAGGTTTGACCAGCAGTGAGTCAATGCAACCAAAGGATATTTTAAAGGGATTCAAGTATGCTATGAAAATTACAAATGCTGAAATGGAGGTGTTGAAAGAAGGTTTCTGAAGGCTTTTTACCTTTCCTGCTCCATTTCAAATTCAAGGTGCTTGTCTTGGAAATGATAAATTGAGACAGCGCTTTCAGGCTCCCTTGGTGCCATTACACCCAATCATACAGGGTGACATTTCTTTGATTTCCACTCCAAGACTTCATTACATCTTGTATAATTTCTCACCAAAAAGAACTCAGAAGGGAATAATTCAGTTAGTGTACAAGTATATTTTTCTACGTCTACATCTCTGTTCCCTGTATATTAATAATTGACGTGTTCATGTAATTTGACAAAATGATCAAGCATTCTCATTTTAGTTTCTGACTTAACAAATCAAGCTGCAGTCTTTAAGTTATGTTTTAAATGAATTGTGAATAAAATTACTATATAGCCTTGTAATAGGAAGAAATTGCATCTGACAATTCTGGTTCTGGTGTTTGAAACTGCCAACCCGACCTTCAGCAACCTCTCTGTGAGTTTCTGTCCTAGCCCACACAGGCTCTCTGCTGAACACTCAAGGCCGAGCACCATAAAACCTATGTGGCAGTGCAGGCACTTTCTCATAGCCTTATTCAGAACCAATTTGCGTGTTATGAGGCCTCTGAGTGAAACAGCCACTGCGAACAACCAGAACTAGAGGGCCCTGTAGGGTATTGGTACAGTCTCAGCACTATGGCGTTATCAAGCTCCTTCTTCTGGACAACTCTTAGAAATACACTTGAACAGATCTCCTGATCGTTTATCCACTTAACGTGTTTCCTGCTGGAATACTTCATCGCCTCTTCCATTCACAATGCAGGCTTGTGGTGCTGTGGAAAAGAAATTGTGTTATCCATCTTCAAAGCTTTTGCAACATTTTTTCAAAATCCAGTGAAGCATATATTACAAAGGAAAAAATGTAAAGCAAGAGTGCTGTGCTAACCACAAACACAGTAGGACTGCAATTCAGAGAGGATTACCGGCACTGACTTTGCAGACAGTGTCTTACAGTGTATTACAGAGATTGTTCTGAAGCCTTCATGGTCAAAAGCAGACATCCTGGAAGTGAAAGGAAAAGCATTTAACAGCTGAGCTTGCCAGTAAAAAGATTCACACCGTATCAAGAAGAAAAAATATACTTATCTTCACTTTGTTTTTGCCTAATGCTATGTCTCGACAAGTTGATTGTTCCGCCTCTCCATCCTAACATCCTACCAAATGTGCACAGCAGCTTCCACAAACACTGTTCTCTCTTTCTAGGACTTGTTAAATACCCCTACTGAGATAGCAGCAGACCATGACCCACACCAAAGAAAAAACAAAATGGTGTGAAAGTTCATAATGTCAGCAAATATCCAAGATGGTATTGGTTTTCTCACCCCCTTTTTTTTTTTTCCCCAGAAAAGATTCACAGATGTTTCCTCATTCCCCAAGAGTAACGTTGCTGATTCATCAGCATCCTTTTACCCCTGTATTCCTCCTGCTGCCTCCTGTGGTGCCACTGTAGAACCCATGCCAATAAGCCCAGCAGATGTATTATCCTGGGCTTTGCTACATATCCAGCTTCTTGTGTGGTTGTGTACCACCAGGACAGCCTGCAGTCCTGGCTGTGAACAGGTGAACAATGCAGAAGTTTGAGTCAGCCCATCAAGTTATTTTTTTCTATGATGTACTTTGTAATTGAGCCTCCATATTTACTTCCTTCTCTAATTCTCAAAGATTACAGTCATGGTTCTACAATGTCTGCATATTTTCCCTTTACTCAGCAGTACAATTTGCTCTAACTGAGTGAAAAGCACACAACTGAATTTCTCTTGACCTAGCTAAATCACTGACTAGAGAGAGTTCATGCTGGCATTTCTGTGAATGCTGGGAGCACAGATTTTACTCAATCTAATTCAAATAGTCAATAAAGCCAAGTTAGTTCTTCACATGCCTTAAACAAACATGAAATGGCAGAATGGCTTGACATCATTTCAAAGATTCGCACCATTTACCTGCTGTTTTTCACCTGATTCTGGGTGGCCTTAAAACAAGTTTACCAAAACAAAACCAAATATTTGTGAATTCATTGCCTGATGCATTTTTTTTTTACTTGGTGCTCCCCTCCCTACCCAAAAGAAACGCTTTGCATATTGAAAGAACCTGGTCCAGAAATCACTGAGGTACACGTTCAACATTTTAAAGTCCAACTACAAACTCCAACAAGCGTTTTTTGATTTAAAGTCCATGCCTCAGTAGACTGAGGTATATGAAATACGTAATGCCTGATTCATGCGGAGTCTGAGTCACCAAAAACATATAATAAAACCAACTGATTTTTATTCCTCTACCTCTGATACACGCTTATGCCACGTTGGGAGTGGGAACACCAACTGATTTTTATTCCTCTACCTCTGATACACGCTTATGCCACGTTGGGAGTGGGAACACCAACTGATTTTTATTCCTCTACCTCTGATACACGCTTATGCCACGTTGGGAGTGGGAACACCAACTGATTTTTATTCCTCTACCTCTGATACACGCTTATGCCACACTGAGAGTGGGAACACCATGAACACAGTTACTCCAGTGCAAAACTTAAGAGCCACAAGATATGACACACACAGAGGCGGTGCATCCATATCCCTCTCTGTTCGATGGAAACTAAAGACATGAGCTCACACAGAAATTCAAGTACTTTAGCTCATGTGCAATTCCAGCAACACAGATCTAATGGCACCACCTTGCAGCAGGCTGATAGAATGATTTGTTGTCGCTGTTGAATTGCCTTAAGAACCTGACAGCTGTCATTGAGAGAGGTACTAAATATGTAGTGCAGCATATTTCATTTATTTTTAAAACTACATTAGTTAGTATTAGTTAAAGAATCAAAAATTAGGGCAATACAAGAGTTCAAACTCTTCAAGCTATCAAGACCCCTCTGCTCAGTCTTTAAAGTCACGTTCTCTTTTGTACAGAGTGCACTGTTACAGGAAACATATCTCACCATAGCTGTCCTGCAAAGAACAAGGGTGACAGATCACCGTTCTATTTATGCATATCGGTTTTACACTAGAGGTAGATCAAGACAGCAACTAATCTGACCCTACAGAATTAAATTATGGGAAGCAGTAAGGTGCAAGAAGCAGGGAAGAAAACCACCAAAGATAAAGTACTATCAGAAAGAGCATCAGGCTCTTTAGTAAAACAAGCAAAGAAGAGCTACCTACTGAAGAAATGCCAGTCTCCTCATATGCACGTTCCCTTCTTCAGAAAATCCAGGATTAGGATGCAGTGGAAGTCAATGTATGAAAGACTTTGATCTACAGAGAAAGCTGGAGACAAATGGCAGTAGGTGCCTAAGCAAGATCCTAACATCATCATGTGAACAGTGCAGCAGATTGGACTGTGTCTTATGAGTAGGAGGATAAGCTGCTAACTTTAAAAGATTTGCAAGGAAAGGAGACCTCAGGAAGAACACAGAGACCTTTTAATGTTTTGTCTCCTTTCTTACTATTTGTCTTTGAGTGAATGAGTAATATGCTTGTCCTTAATGGCTACTTCTGGATCATAGTCAACCTATGCTCCTGGAGAGAAGATGCTTCTCCAGCGCCTACTGCAACCAAGGTGTGGCTGTGACTGGCAGCAGTAGCTGAGCCTCAATCCAAAGAGCCCTCCTAGCAAAATTAACCCATAGTAATCAACCTGACACTGGGCATTTCATGACAGACAACTGCCCTCAGCACCTCTCACTGCAGATTTTAAGCATTATTTTTTCCCTTCCCCTGACTCCAGCTTTGCACTTTCTCCCGTTCTCTAGCACTGGCTTTGGTGCTTGATCAGCTTCTGCTCACCACCAGACCTCACAAAAACCAGTGAACAGTTTTCTGCTAACACAACTCAGTGCTAAGACAGCAACCATTACAAAGAGAAACAAACACGGTACTTTGTACTTACAACCCACTGTTCTGCAATCGCTTTCTGCCTTTAAAAGACTCATTACTCTGAAAAAAACCACAGCTTTTATTATTTATAGCTTGGCCCTTCATATATTTGTGGGTTTTCTGTAGGCATTTTAAACCAATCTTAGAGACCCTCTGGATAGAGAGAAGATTTTTTCCAAACCATCACTTGACAAGGATTCAAATGCTTCTCTTGATTATTTTGATGGTGGTTGGAATGGGGTGGTGTGCCAACACTGGCACATTGTGGAAGTATTCCATCACCATCTATGGACAGAAAACAGCACAAAGTAGCAGCACGTTGGAATTTTTTTCCATTTCATGCCTATTCTTTAAAACTCTCATTATACTTCAGACATTCCATTCCAGACACTGTCCACCCTTAGAAATACGACATGTTTTTCACAGTTGGGTTTTTTTTTTTAACAGACACTATGCATACATTGAAACATGTCCCTCTCTTTGTCAAGGGTATTAGGCATTTTTCCACAGTAACTTCACAAATCAGTCAAGTTTCACTCTCTTGTTCACAGTCTGTTTAGTTGTAAAGTGCAACATCCCTGACTAAACATTACAATGAATGCACACAGCATACACACCACCATGGGACATGCAAAGAAACATGAATCAATTTCTGCTGTTAATTAAATTGAAAATTTTAGAGATTTATGGTGTAATTGCAGCTTTCCCTTCAGATGCAATAAAAACAAGTGTTAACATCACCCTTCATTTGCCTTTCTCTTTGCTCCAGAAACACCATTTCTACTTCTCACAAAGTAGTGACAACTGAGCCTGATTGCTTCATGTTACTGCAGGTTTAAGGATAAGAAATATGTAACCTGTAACCAGTTTCCCAGCGCTGCATTCTCCAGCTGATGTGTCATTCGTGACAGAATTATTAATTAGTTCCATGACCCTGTCATAACTAGATGATTCAGCAAGTCTCACCCAGCTACTTGCAATACTGTTTACGAACCCAGTTTCCAAAAGCGGTTTCTTATTCCCTTTAAATGGCTACAGAAGTAATTTTTGAGTAGGCACTGAAATGACTGGGGAAGGAAGCCCCGTAAACAACTTTCAAACAAATATCCTATACAACAAATGGACAACTTAGCAAGGTGTTACAAGTACCATTTAATTCCTTTGCATATCATCCAGACTGGTAAACCTTGAACCCTCCAGCAGTTTCCACTCTGAAATGCTGGTAAAAGGGGCACCTTTTTTACTGTCCTCCAATTATCGTGAGCAAATTACCTCTGCCTTCAAACTCACAAGATTGTTATTCTCCCAGTGCTAACCTACACTGCTCAAGCTGAAGGAGAACTGTGTCATTTGTGACTCATTTTTGCAGTGCCAAAGGGAGCTCTGGTGTAGGTGAGCAGCCTTGTGCCTCCTGCTTTCGTGCAACAGGTGCTCACACAGCTCTGTGCTTTCCGAGGGAAGAAAAACTGGAATGTTTGGGCCAAAGAAACTCTCTCTCACTTGGCTTTACGGGTTCCATAATGCTAATGGGCCTTAAAATTGGACTTAATGTTTTCAGTCTTAATTCCAAGACAGCACATTTCTAAAAAGCAAACAGTGTTCAGCTATTCAGCAGTTCTGGCCATGGTTTCTGGCTGCTCAGTCAGTCCCCTCACCACTGCAGGGGAGGCTCTGTGAAAGCCAGGCTGCTACAGACAGGGCTGCCTAATCAGGCCTCAGAAAGAGCTGAAGCCAGATAGGGCTCTGTCAGCCAGTAGAACAATGACACACAATTAATGTATTAACAACAAGGGCAGAACTATATAATGATATGCAAATAACACTCCAGCCACCAGCCCACAGGCAGAGAGACAGCAATAAATCCATGGCATTTTTAAGATCTTGCCTGCAGAACTAGAATGTATACGGGAAGGACCCAGACATGTAGTGCAGAGCCACAGACAGGTAAAATTTCAAATTTCAACAATTACAGGATGAATAAATAAATAACAAACTGGCAAGATTGCACATCAGCTAAATGCTAAACAAAGTACTATTTATATTTAAATATGTATATATTCCTTTTTTTTCTCCCAGACAAAAAAAAAAAAAACCACCCTAGGGATGTTAGTGCTGAGATTCTTCAATGATGAGCTGGCATTAAAACCAGAAGGAAATTAAGAATGACCTTGTACAAATGAACGAGCAAACGATGCTCATTAGCAACCAGCCCTAGTAAAGCAGTGCTGGAGGTAACCGAACGCACAGCGAGTAAGATTTACCATGGCCACTGGTCCAGGGACACCGAGGAGGAGCAGAAGAAGGCAAAGAGAAGTGTGTCAACAGCATTAAATGTATGCGATGAAAACCTAAGAAAACACTGAGCTATCATTCATTTTACAGAGAAACGAGCTCTCCTAATGCTATTCAGAAAGCCTTTGTGCATAAAAGTATTGATTTGATATTACTGATTAGGTAACTCCTTCCCCTCCAGCTGTCAATCAAGATCATAACACAAAGGCTTTCAGTACAAGTGGTGCCAGAACATTCTGTGGCAGATAGAATTTTTCTCTTTCTTACTGACAGATTTTGCCAACTGAAATACCTCTTAATAATTTTAATTAGTTCCTTTCCTGGTTTTTAGTTCAAACAAAATTTAAATTAAAAATTATCTCTGTGAAGGAACAAGGCTTGCCTAATGCTGTTCAGCATCATTTATTCAGAGCAAACTGCACTCAGATGACTGTCCAGTGGCCCATGACATTGTGTACAATTTATAATCCAAATGCTAAAAAGAAAAAGAGAGAGAGAAAATAAATTTGATTTTAATAGGAATATAAAGTTAATGAATATGAGTTCTTCTTATTTTATTATCTAAACTACCTCGTCTGGCATCCAGTTAATTATCAACTATGCCTCACAGAGTGTTCTTTTAAAAAGTTTCTGTAGAGATAAAGCCTTCTTTCTCCACAAGGAAACTTATTCCAGAAAGAAGATGAAGACCTGAGCTAAGGTTATCTTTTCCAAAGCAGTGAAATATCCGTTGAAGTTACTTTAAAAGTAATAAATATCACCCAACAGTTATCGGGCACCTTACAAAGAACCTGACCCAGCTTCCAACATATTAGACGCTTATATTGGTCTCGGTGGGAATTGGACCACTGTCCAATATCTATCTATGTACTGTCAAAAATAATCTGTGATGACTGGATAACGCAGGTATGGACCAGAGGGAGACAAAGTGGGTGACAACATGTGGAAACATGAGAGGAGCAGAAGAGCCTTGTTAAAGATAGGCTTGATACGTCTGAGATGCTTCAGTCGGTCAGATTTATTAAAAACTGAAATAAAGAAAGGCTTTGCATTATTTCTAGCTTCAAAAACTGACAAAATGTTTGACAGGCAAATATGTTTTTTCTCTCTGAACTTCTGAATGAGGTTGCCCATATTACAGATGAGTAGAAGGCATACATATGATCACAGTGGGGGCAAAAAACACAAACACCCACCATCCTGAGTGGTGTGGCACTGAGGTGCTGAGCTTGCCAAAAGACTGAAAGCACAGCCAAGGGCATACCTGGCTTATTCATTTTCCTCAGAAGCCTTTAGTAGAAGGCAATCACACAGAACAAAACAACACAGCAAGATTATCACTATGTATTTTTAAACATTACAGCTTATGTTTCAGGTTCCTCTTGCCACACTAAGACAGACTGCAATTTGTGCAGACCAATTATCCTGTTTGCTCTTGACAGGTCTTCACACTAATGCAAAGACAGAATTCTGTATGAGACACTACTTCTGTTGAGAAAGGGGTTTAAGTTTAAAAAAAAATAATTCATCAGAACTGACCCCTTTGCACCACGCTAGGTAGGCAAGGACTGGATAAGAAGGTGAAAAAAGGGATTGTTTCAATAGCTACTTTTTCCCTTGGTGCAACTGAGATGATTAAGGGATACTAAAGCATGATGTAGGAAGCTAGTCAGAAGGAAAATACAAACCCTAAAATCTGACCTAGAATAAGGGCATAGAAAGGAAGGACCTGCATCCCAAAGGAACCTCCACGATTCTCCCAGCTCAATTTCACTCAAGTTTAAACTAAGGCAAAACACTTCTTGTACCTGTTCTCAAAGAGATGAAGCTTGAACACCATGTCATACTCTGACCAATGTCTTTCCACAGACTTAAATGGTGCATTAGTAGTAGAAGGTACTATATCAAATAAATAAAAAGTAACCAAATATGTAGCTATATGATTTTTTTTTCCTCTTTTTTTCTGTGCAATTGGTCACCACAGTTGCTCTCTTACATAGCAGGCCACAGATCTGCATTGCATATTTATAGAAATCGCCATTAACAGGCTTTTACCAGTCTTCAATCTGTAATGGTTAACTCTCTTCAAAGCAAAGACCTTATTTCAGCTCTGAGACTTTCTTTATTTCCTAGCCTTTGCCTGTCTTCATGCACCCAGTAGACTTAAGAGTCATCAACTACCAAATTTCACATCAATGCAATTATATTTAATCAACTCTACTTGATATTTCTTTTTGATGAGATTACAAGTCATTTTGACAAGTGTTATTTTCCACAGGTTCATGTTGATTGGCATTAATTACATTGCCTTCTTTTAATTCTTTATTAATTAATCTTTATTAATTTCAATATGCTGCTGTTTCGCAGAGCGCATAACTGGATCACCATGAGCAACAGTGTGCTTTCAAAATAGTAGGGAAGTTTGAAAAACACAGCAAAGAACTCCACTGTAGAAGCTGCAGGTCAAAACCAAACACCATCGACCTTTTAAGCTCCCTGTCCAGTCCTGACACAGTAACTCAGACCCATTTGGCAGAGCAGAGAGCTCCTTGCAGAAGTGAGTGGGGAGAAGATGGAAAACAAGAGTGTGAAGCCTCACAGCTCCAAGAGAGCTTCAAGTCAAGAGAGACTGACCAAGCAAGTTAAACTCTTATTCTCATAACCATACTAAGGAGGAAAGTCTGAAGACAATTTATAGACAAGTATGTATTTGCATGCTCCAGTATCATCTTTGTGTCTTCAACTACATGGGTGTGGAATTTTCTGTTTGCAAACAGACACATAAACAGTTAGAGCTCAACTTAAAAAACATAATTAGCACTTGCTGCCTGTTTTTCTGTGGCTTGTATGCAAAATGAATTGCGCCTGGGCTGAATTTCCTGACTCTTCTCTATTCCCCCTTTCACTAGCAGCTGAAGCAATAAGAAAAACAAAGCAGTGCTAGTTAGCTGTCAATGCAATAAGGTTCAGGGAGATGAGTGTCACTCCTGTATTGGTCCCTGATGACCCTCCACAATGGGAGTCAAAAAGAGTTTGAAAATATACTAGTTCCAGTGTACAAATAAAGAGTGCTGAACAAACTGAGCAGTCCAGCAAAAAATTACAGTTCAGATACGGCTATTTACTGGTGTGTTTCCCATGAGCTATGAACACAAGATTGCTCGGAGAATCTGGTAGATGCTTACAGCACAGTGAGTTTTGCAGGCAATGCAGCAATTCCTCCCATTCTCTGTATTAAGGGATGCTCAGCCAAATTTCTCTGCAAATCACTGAGGGAGAAATCTTTGTGCAGACTGCTCCATGGTTTTGCAGCCTCTTTGCAGCCCCATGACAGATGCAGCTCTAGGCTTACACCTTCTAATCCTAATCCTAGGCTTTGCTAAACTTTAGCTCCGCCAGCGCCATGGCCCACATGAACCAGCTCACTCGGGAGAAGCCTTTTTACGGCTTGCACTGGTGTTTTGCAGCCCTTTCCAGCCTCACACCCACGGCAGGTCCGGGCTCCAGCTCCCCACAGCCCTGCCCTGCCGTGGGTCCCGCTGAGCCGAGCCTTCCCGTGGGCCCACGACCCTGCCCGGCCTCAGCCTGTGCCCAGGGAGGAGCCCAGTGCCCAGGGCTGCTCCCGCTGGTGCTGTGGGACTGGCCCTGGTCACCTGGTCCTGGCAGCACCCCTGGCAGCACCTGACGAGACGTGGCATTAGCTGAGCATTCACCCCCAACAACCCACAGCAGCACGGAAAAGCTCTCCAGGGAAAAATCCTTTTGCGGCCTACACAATCATGCGGTGCCCAAATCGGCTCAATCTGCAATGATGGCTTTTTCCAAGAAACATCAATATTTAATACTTCCTGAGCATGTGAAACAGAGGCTCAGCTGTCAGGGCTGTTTGACTTCCAGCCAAGGACTTTGCAAAGCAAATATGAGTGATCTGCCATGCGTGTTTCACAGTATTGCCCATATTCACTACTAAAAGAGCAAATAAAACACTAGCTATAGAAATTACTACATCTGAAATCACATCTCTTCTTACCAAATATTTAATAAGTTCAATCTCTCCTAACTATGCATTGCTCAGGTAAAAACAATGGAAAATAAAGCCAGGGGCAGAGATCAAAACCTGAATCTCAAAATTCAGATTTGGAGCATGATTTCTAAGCCCAGTCCCAGCACCAGCTGAACTGCACAGCAGCCAGAGCTCCCATATAAGCAGTTTATATTTCTAGAACTGTGCCTTGCCAAAGGCACACCTCCGTGACCTTCTCTCCAATAAGACAATGATCTCTTTGTCCACTAAGATGAACACCCAGGATGGTCAGGGGCTGGAGCATGCAACGTGGGAAGAAATGTCACAACAACAGGACTTACTCAGTCTTGAGTAGATGAAGGGGAGCTCTTCATGCTGTCTACACCTGAGGAGAGGGTTTAGAGAAGATAGGGCCAGACTCCCTCCTGGAGGTGCAAAAGGACAGAATGGAAGGCAAAAACCACAAATTGCAACTTGGGAAAGCCAAATTATACATAAAGAGCATCTTTTTCCCCCATGAGCATAGTCGGCCGCTGGAACTTGGCCTCAGAGTTTTAGAAAGTCCATCCAGAGATAGAAAGCTCCATGAAACACAGCCCTGAGTAACCTGATGTAACTAGATCTGCTCTGAGCAGGGAATTACACAAGATGACCCCAGTTATCTCTTCCAATCAGAATTACTCTGAGATTTTACAAACCTTAGCTTTTAAGAAGCATGCAAAATACTGCTATAGATATTTTAGTATAAGGCTTTAAACATTTGTTTGTTTGACAAACATGAAGCCAGCAAGAGATAAAACCAGATTCTGCTGTAAATTAAAGAGGAATTTTGTTTCCATGAACATCTGGAATATGTATGTGCAATTGCCATACTGCTAAACAAAGAGCTGGCATGAAGAAAAAGAAAAGGATCTGTTTTCATTTAGGATATTGTCCCTTGGAGCTAACATAATGTATAATGTGTTTGGGGTTTAAGTGCAGTGATTTGTTTGGAATTAAATATAAACATAATTTTCAAAATTCAAGAATAGTGCTTTATGGCAAAACCAGAGATAAATCTGAGTCAGAACACAACTATAAGAGCTGTCTCCTGAAAGTACTGAAAAAGTTGCAATTGCTTCACAAGTACCATTTGAGAAGTTACCTAGGTCTGCAGGTATCTAGGTTCCAGTGGTAGTCACGGTAATTTAAGCTCATAAGCACTTCAGTAGTTTTTGAAAATGGGACTGAATTATTTGAAAATGGCTTCTAAATTATTCCCATCTCACTGCTCTTGGAAACCTGACCTCTTCAGCAATTTTGAGTTCTTTATTTTAGGAATACATTGTTTTGTATACATAATGTATTTGTCATTTTTAGCGCAAGCTAAACCTGAAACTTTCAGTCTGTGCATCCTCTTCCTATCCAGGTGTAAACTTCACCCGAGGTCCATGCCATCCTTATGTATGGCAATTTCTTAGTAACTCCATTAATGGGAGAGTTGAAACCTCAGTTAGGTACCTGACTTCTATACACAGAGTATAGGGAGATTGAGGCACTTGGCCTAATGCCACCCCAGCTTCATGTGCTGCAAACATATAAACTGACCCACAGGGAGCACCGAAGACAGACATTTCTGAAACCATGTCTTTTTCCTAGACCACAGCTCTTTTGTAGCACAAAACTAGGCACCTGTGCGGAAAGGGAGTCACAGCCCCAAATTTCTTTCTGGGTGTAGTCACAAAGTCACAAATAAGAGCCAGCACCTCTCTTTTCTTTTAGATGTGGCTGCTGTAGGAAGGCAATGGAAGCTACAACACCTGCTGGACCCTGTTCTCCACATTTAAGGAAGGGCTTGTTCCCTCTCACTCACTGCCAGTGGCCCTGTGGATCCTGCACTCCTCCCTCCGCAGTGAAACATCCTCAACTGGCATCATTGTCAAGACAACAGAGAGCACCTATTCCACCCTTGCATATTATTTAAAGACATGCTTTTAGGTTGCATGTTGTTTTTTATTATTTTCAGGTTCAGGGATGCCTAGAACTCAGTTCTCCAGTTTCCTGAAGAAGTGCACAAACCTCTTGGCCACTATACAGGTCCAGCACATCCACACAGTGTGGTTACCTGAGGCACAAGAGATATCTGCTATCACCTCTTCCACACATGTATATATGTATAAATGTGTGTGTGTGAGAGAGAGAGAGAGAGAGAGAGAGAGAGTGTATAAGCTGTGTCTTGGCATGAAGGCAAGCTTCATTCAAGCACAGAATTGTACTCAAAGGCATATTGGGTTTGACTCTTCTTGAGGTTGAGTCCATCACCAGCCATAAGAGAAGTAAAATTTTTACATGTTCTTTCTATTTTCTCATTCCTACTATCCATTAAGTGAAAACAATGTGCTGAGCACAATATAAACCAAAAAACTGGTGCTGTGTCTGTGCCCATGTTCAAGACATCCTGAAGATTTTGCTTTCTGTGATACTAGATGCCAACAATGTGTAACAAACTCTTATTTATTTAATTACTTACTCTTACAATTTCACGTAATGTGATAGTGTGACTACTACTTACACGCACGTCCTGTTTTTAGAAAGAAGGAGGCATTAGAAGGACAAATGTGATGAGCCAGAAATACCTGAGACAAATTCTGATTTCCTTTCTCATTGATACTAAATTCAATGAGATTATTCCCAAAAGGCCCTTTGTATTTCCTGCTCATATTTGTGGGCAATAAGTTTACTGATCCCCTTGTCTGAACCCTCTGTGAAGGACACAGTCTCTGTGAAAACTCTCTGACCCTTCTTGCCTTAGGTATGCCTGGCTTACCTTCTCTGACTGATTAATCTTATTGACTCAGGTGCTACCAGATTATCAGTTCACTCTTCACAGGTGAACAAAGGAAATTTTATGCAAGGGCTGCTCCTATGGCTTATGTTAATCAAAATTTACTGATTCAGATTTCGCCTCCTCCCCAACATCTTTCCAGCTTGCAGACAACTACATTACATTACATACTGCACCCTTGTCTGAAGCACTTATCTGTGTTGTAGAGCTTCTCTGCAGCAGACAGCATGCTGATGCCTGTGGAGTCTCTGAACTCCCAAAGATGGGAACCAGATGCTACCATAACTATGCATACAAAAAGTACTATCTTCCTATAAAAAACCCCCTTGAAGGACTTTATTCAGATTTTATGAGCCATCAAGTGGAACAGCTGGGATTTTTTTTGGTGGGGTTTTTTTGATTGCTTTTTTTTTTTCAATTCAATAGTTTTCAAGCATAGACATTCACCCCAAAGCATTTGCCTTCAGATACAATATGTTTTTATTTCAGCTTTTGCTGCTAAATTCTACTCTTCATTTATATGTCAAAATATTAGGATGCTCTTTTCCCCCTCTCATGATTTTTATGCATACACTTTTGTCAGGAGTGAAACAACCATCACCTTTTTTGACTGACATCCTCAACCCAAGACGCAAAGGAAGAAGCAAAGCCTTTATAACTTTAGGAAGGCTTTTTCTTTTTTCTCCCCTAATGATATATACACTGATGTACTTTCTGTAACTGACAAGAAAGGGATAGAATTTCAAAGGAACAGGAAAACAATGCACCACTACAGCAGATGTGTGCCCAGAGAAGCTATTAAAGAAACAAAGATTCTCACATCTTGTTGCATAAAAGGGCAAAAATGAAAATCACAGATAATGGCAGTTTAACAAACAAACAAGCAAAACCCTCTGAAGTTCATCGACCAAAAAAAATTTCAATTAAAATACTTACTTTTAAATCATTCCTAGGCAAACTAAGAAAAATAATAGTTTAGTCCTTCCTTCATGGAAATTTTTTCTCATGCTTTGTTACAGTATTGCTGTCTGAAAGAGCATAAGAAATACTTTTTCTTGTTGCTGCACCTTCACACACAAGTATGTCTTCCCAGATTGTTAAGTGGGACTATCATGACTCTCTAATGCTGCTTCCCACATAGCGAAAGCAAAGGATCTTCCCTACATTAAACCTCTTAGAGCCCACACAAAGTGTGGTTAATTTCAGCTTTTTTTTTTCTAAATATCAATTCTAATTTAAAAAGCAGACTCTAAAAGACAACTAGTTGTTGTTTGCTACCCTTGTTCATTTCAGCAGGTCATTGCCCTTTCCTAAACGTGCTTCCTAAACATGCATATTTCATTACCATTCAGAATTTGTCTAGATCCAACTTCCTGCCATTACATCCTGACATGCTTTTGTCTGCTAGACTGAAGTCCTCCAGTATCACGTTTCTGTTCCCTGCAGAGGTTCCCTGCACACTGTCAACACATCTCTCTGTAAATCTGTTTGATAAACTAAAGTCAAGCTGTTGGAAGGCATGGTTTCCAAACTGTGAATCATCTGAGTGCCTCTTCTCAGAGCCTTCTCCATTTTTTTAACATGTTTCTTGACTGTGGACAGCAGAATTAAAGTATTCTATCCATGGCCATACCTTCTTCTAATGCAGAGCTAATTCTTCATATGTCCTTCTTCCAGATATTCGAGAGTTGCATTAGCCCTCCTGGCCACAGTGTCTCACTGTGAGCTCATATGCAACTAATTAATCATGACACACAGATCTTTCCCAATAGCCACTTCTCAGTCCACCGGTCCCTTTTCCATAAGCATGGTCTACGTGCTTTACTGTTGGTTTTATGACATTACATTTGACACCTGTGGCTGGCACTGTTACCAGCCATCTTCCCAACACCACCTGAAACGTTTAACAATGTTTTTCCAGTTAGTGCTCTATGGAATTCTGTGTCTCTACCAAATCCCAACAGGAGCAGAGTCATTTAACATAATACAGAATTTCATCTACTTTAGTCTATTTAATGCATTCCAAATTTGTTTCACATTGCTGTAATATATCAATCAAGAACTCACAGGGTGTTGAACCAAACAGCTCAGTGACATATTACATAGATTGTATTGTATCAGTTGTACTTTATTAACTGAACATGGAATCACCCCAGGAGTAACATTTCAAGCCAGTATTACCAAAACATGTTTTCCATAATCTTAAATTCATTAGCAATATTATTTTTATTGTATCTCATCATAGGAATTTTCCTCTTTGCCCCGCATCAATGTCATGTCCAGTATGGTTTATGGGGACCTGGAGAGTTCTACTAAACTCTTAAATAGGTAATAAAGGTAGTATGCCTTAAATAGCGGTATTTAGGTATAGTGGGACACCTCACTGGTGTCCCCTGAATTTCATGGTTTAGTGAAATACTTCTATTCCCTCTTCAGAGTTTTGTTTTCCTTCCTTCTGGTCCCTTTCATGCATAGCTTGAGGGAGAAGATATATGCATTCTTATTCCTATCAGCCCTCAACATTATTTCATGACTTCTGTAATATAAAATGTTTCTCTTCAACTTGCGGAATCATAAGAATACCTTTTTCAGCTTTCATTATGCAAGTCCACTTCTGACCTTCATGCATACAGAGAAAGGGGAAAAAAAACCACAAAAAAAACCCAACAAAAAACCCTAAAAAACAATCTAAATATGTGATATCTAAAGAGTCAAAACTCAAAGACCCAATTTTTTTTTTTTTTTTTTGTCTCCTGGTTTGCGTCTCACTCATGACAGGTAATAGTTGAGGCTGACAGAAATGCTAGCTTTGGAGCACAAACCCTATTGAGAGAATCAAAATAAATCAGAATAAGCAAGTTTCAAACGGAAAGCCTAAGGCTAATTAAATGACCTGAACTAGAGGCCATGATGCCCTTGGGAATCTCTGAACAGCGCTATCTTGCATATTTTAGAAATAAATAGCCAAACATAACTCAAATGTCTCTCACCTTGCACAACTAATCAGATATTTCCACAACATAACATAGCTCATGAAAGTAGTTCTGTCTTACTAAAAGGTTGATGCCGCTGTAAGGAAAGACATACAAAGAGGTATTCAGAAAAGAAACAACTATAATTTCTGCTAATGTTGTATTTTCTGTCTTTGCCTAGATTTCCACAGGTTTCACTTATTCAGCATTCTTTCCTAGATTCAAAGAGATTATTGCTGTAATTCTCACAATAGAGTAACTATCTTGGTTCTTTCCTCTCATGACCGTTGGGATGATAAAACCAAAGATCACACCACTAGTTAGCAGCAGTAGTTTTTTAGATTATTCCAAAAAATATACTACTATACAATATACATGAATCTCTGACTATACCTACTAAGAGGAGATTTTAATCCATTGCCCAATTCTGACCAGAAGAGCAGAGATATTAAAGAAATTAAGTCTCTATCGATTTCCTGAAAATAGACAGCTGAAGAGGCAGACCCTGTCAACACTATGATTGAAGATACCATTGAAAATTCTTTATTAAACAACGGAAAATGCACTTGAGGGAAAAGCCTCTAGAATTCCCCAATCATAAGAAAATCCCTAAAGCTACATCCCAAACTCACAAAATCTCAAGAAATGCATTCACAGGGAAAATTGTCCCCGTTAGTTGCAATGTTCCTGTAATTACTTATGAATGTGTACATTCATTTCTTGTTTCATCCTTTAACAGGTCTGTCTCCTGAAAGGCAACCAGTATTGTCAAATCAAGATGTGTGGTAGACAGCTCTGGAGTCTCTGTCCTGCACGCAATGCATTCATGTATTCCTGAACTTAAAGTAACTTAGAAGAGACCAAGAGTCTGACTGAAATATGCCGATGGACAGCAGTTGTAAGATGGACATCATGTTTAATTCACAGCTGAGCAAAGAGGTGAGATTCTAAATCTCTGTTTGCTACGAACCATCACCATCTAGTCATGTATGCAGGTGCACTGTGGTCTTATATTTTATATGCACATCACAAGGCTGAATATAGACAAGCTCAGCTGGCAGTTGTCGACCTAATATTAGCTTATTTGGCAATAAACAAATGCTTCAACATTTCAGCCCATTTTCTTGTTGAGTTTTTATTCTATGAGCAAGGAAAACTAAAATGGCCTGTATTCCTTGGTAATTGTAAGGAAAAGCCAGTCATTCAGCAGTTGAACAGATTGCTCTCAAGGTTAAGAAAACACTGTGAGCAGGTGATGGAGAATGCTACAGACAAGGCAAAGCACAGCTGAATTTCAAGGCTGCTGGGGCAGCACTATAACAGTACTTCTTGTAATAGAAAAGCAGTAATCAGAATAAGTTTGCCACTCTGAACTTCCAGGTGTTTAGGAAAAAGTCTTGTTACTATGGATTTATGATCTCTTTGAGCAAAGGTTATTTTGATGTTTTTAAAAACAGAGAGAAAAAAACAACTGGTGGTGCGTATAATTTTCTGCTCTAGACAGTGCAACTACATCAATTCATCTTTCTCTCCCCACAAATCAAGATAGAGACACTGTAAATCAGAACTCTCATGTCAAGGTTTAAGGGAAGCAAGAAATATGCAAAACAGTAAATCAACATGAGATTTCCTATAGTATAGTTGGCAGTCACAACTATACTAAAAGTCAAAAGATTAATGCTGACCATTTTCATTTCCACTGCCCTAAGAGTAAAAAGCAAGATTGAACACCAGGAATCTTTGGTAACAGGTGCTGAGGGATTACTGCATATGTTGCTAGCAATTTTTCTCAGTGTGTATGTCAGGTTTAAGGGAAAGGCAATGTTGAGGGAAGGAAACAGCCTTAGTTCCTTTTAAGTTCTTCTAAATCAATGCAGGGAGCGGATGTTCAAGTAGCAAGTATTCTGGCACTCCAGAAGCCCTGTTAGAAATTAAAAGACAAAACCTATGCTTAATTAGCCTCCCCCTTTTCAATCTGTTGAAATCAGCAGGAAATCACAAGATGTGACAAGAAGTAGAAAAGAAGTTACATCTGTTTTAGCATAGTGTGTGGAGAGCAGCGGGAATTCGGCTTCCATACACCTACGTACTTTTGTAGTGCATGCTTGAAATGACCTAGAAGAATTAGGAACACAAATCCATGAAAAACTGCTTCCTTCTTCAACAAACCACTAAAATAATCAGAGCCTCAGTGCCAGATCATCAGCATCCCATACTCTTCCCTGCGTGCAAAGCATTTATTGGTACACAGCATCTAAGACACGAGAGTCGCAGCAAGAATGGGCCAGCACAGTCATTTACAGGTCTAAAGCCTCTTATCTGTAACAGCAGCAATCAGTGGGGTACAGATAGACAAGGCAAACTTCAAGCTAAGGGAACATCTCAGAACATGGGACAAAGGGCATTGCTAACTACTGAAGACAGGAAGTGTCTTGGTGACCCCCTTCTGCCTTGATAGAGGCTACATAACACTTGGAGCTCCCACAAAGCATTTACATTGCATGAAGTAGATTAAGCAGGTGTTTGCATTACTGGCCCTTTTCATTGTAATAGAATCAGCTGTTGACTCTAGGATCTCAGAGAGAAGAAGGGTGTGTGCTTACGAGGTAAATGGGTCTTTGGTTATCATGCATTCTCATGGATTTGTACTTGAGAAAATAAGCAGACAGAATAAAAGGAGGGAAAAGTACATATAATGCATTGTATTTACAGATGCCATTTTTTAATTCAAAAACTGAACACCGATCACATAAAAATTAATAGGGTAAAAGAATTCCAGATGCAAGTTCATATTTGTGTATGTAAGACAGAAAAAATTAAAATGATGCAAAATACACATTTACAGAAACAAAAGTTTGTAACTAAACACCAGTGATTCCTATAGGAATCAGAAAAAATCTGGAATTCTGGTTTTTGGGCAATACATACTAGAAAAAAACAATACAATAAATTATACTTAGGAGACAAGACATCCATTTTAAGATAATCTCTTAAGCAGAAAAATTTCCATAGTATGAGTCCTTTGCTTTACAGAACAAGATATTCATTGCATCACAGAGAAACATTATATCTCAAAACTTTCCAAAGGAAAAGGGAGGAAAGGGGCAAATTTTCTCAAAACTGTGAAAGACTAGTTACACAAGAAACTGCCAATCTTGATGACTCTTTCAGTAACAACATTATTTAGTGATTACCATTACCATCGATACAAAACAGACCATTTGTGGGGCTAGGGCAGGTCAGAAAACACTTGCCTTGTGCAGCTCATAGAAGCAGCTGTAGCATATTTCAATGAAGACATAACATCGATGTAACATACCTTTCACAGGCTGGAATTTTAATTTCTCTGTTCAACGGTAAATAATTTATTCCTGGATAGTAATCTTATCCTTTAGATTCTTCTAAATAAAGATATTTTTAAAACATGTTTAGACCAGAAAACTACGTTTGTTAACTCCAGAGCTGTTTACCTTAAGTGGATTACTTTGATACTAGGAACATGAGGAGGATTTACATCCTTTTCACCAGTTACATGCTTTGAGACTAAGCAGATGGCACGCCCCTGCAAGTATAGTATTCTACGATAATCTAGGGTAGTTTCAGCTTATTTCTTTTTATAGCTCCATGGGTCACTCCCCAAACACTATTTAAAAATCAAGGTCCGTTACTTGTATTTTAAACTGTGAATGCAAGCTAATAATCTGCAACCAACACACGATGGATGTAATTGGCATAAAGATTCAAATTACTTTTGTTTACAGCCCAGTGGCAACTTAAACATATCCCAACTAGATTTCCAACCCAGGTCTAAAGAGTGTATACATTTTCTCAAGCTTTTGTTTAAATAATGGCAGCATGCAATATCCAGAGATTCAAACACCATTGTTTCAGACACATACCCTACACAATTCTTGTTAGAAATTAACCTACTCTGGAATCTTGCTGTTAAGCTTTTTTTTTTTTTTTT